>NQII01000291.1:529530-553036 GCA_002778355.1 Clitarchus hookeri | reverse complement strand
AAAAAAAAAAAAAAAAAAAAATATTACGAACTTGTAAATTTTGTTACAGAAAAATAATCCACTGTCGTTGTATATTTTCTACAAGTCTGTGCGGTGTTTACAAGTGCATCTGTAATAAAAATGTAATGTACTTTTGGGCTATTAGATGGCGCTACCATGGAGTAGCAAAACGAATACAAACGTAATTTCCGTAGGGGTTGTGTCGTAGGACCCTGNATGGCCTTGATGAGGAAAACATGAAAACAAGCAGAACGTAATAACATTACTCTGGCAACACCTAACCATAATTATATTCAGTGTTCGGTAATAATTTTAGTAAGATGTGGGGTATAAATTAAACATTAACTCGTTAATTAAACGCTGCGGGTTTTTAGAAGTTAACACAAAATAACAAAAGAAAAAGTTTACACTAAATAAATATGTTTGATAACTTAGCAGAGATTTTGTCAGATTTTAGCATTTTGCTGAACATTTTCTTATGCATTAAATTTACACATTTTAATTTTATGGCGCAAGGTAATATAGGAGAAGACCTATTCAGGCAAAAATCAGACAAAATAAGACTGCTTGTTGCTAAAACATGCTGAAATTGTTTCTGTAGACGTACGTTAAAACAAGACTGTACATTCTGCTATCCAATTACGTTTTGTGGCCTCTTGGAAGGAAGAAATTAAGTACAGTTCATATGACAGAGTTATTAACTACACGAGGAATAAACGCAAGAAACTCAGAGACGCAGAAAGTCGCACGTACAAAATTCAAATATTATAAATTACGCAAGACGCAAGAAAGTAATGCATAAATTGGCCACCTCTCAACTGCATTGGCTTGCATTTTAATACTTCGAGAATTAACAGTGACGGACTGTTAATTCTTTTGCACGCGTATAGAAAGCTATGAGTTTCAGTTTCCGTCTTAATTTTAATTGGTTTAATTCATTGCGTAATTAATTTATGTGAAATACATGCATGCAATCAAGAAACAAATTGTGTAATTACGCATGAAAAAAAAATAGTATCAGTCTTGCTAAGAAAATTATATAGATTCCTATAAATTTATTACTCAGGGATTTGAAAATAATTTGTTACTAACTTACTTAGATTAAAACCTATATATATATAAAACTGAGGGGAAAAGCAAAATATGATTATTCAAACACACATTAGTGAAAAAAAATTTTGTAATAGTTTCAAGTTTTAATTTTGTACCGTTGGTAACGTCTTGCGTCGTGCGTCTTTTAGAAAACGAGCGTAGTTTTCTTGCGTAAGTTGCGTACTGCGTCGTAGCGCTCTTGCATTTGCTGCGTAGTTTATAAACCTCGGCATAAGCTAGCTGGAAAAATTTCGTTTTTTCCTCAGCCGAAAGATGAAATTATTAAATCCGCACAATAATTCTAAAGCATTGGCTGGAAGTGCGTGAATTTCCCAAAACTGCAACTAACCTCACGAAGCGTGCCGATAAGTTTGCACGCGAAGATGACACGTGCAGCCATTTCCCAGTGACGCGCCAGCCTAACGCTGCTATTGGGAATCGTCAATATAAAATTGTAAACTCCACAAGGTCACGTCTGTCCGTATGTAAACATTGTAACGGGCCTTCCAAATACTACGATATGGACACCCGGGAACCTAAGTTTCTCGCAAATTATATTTGTAAGGGTAGGATATTATTACACACAACGTAAGCCAATGAGCTAAACTAAATAGAGGCAACGTAGTAATTTTATCCTTTCCCTTCAGGTATCTGCGAATGAGAGCCTTTAAAATGTTATATTTTTTCTTTATATACGTGCTGAATCATCTAAAACTTGCACCGAGAATATTTCGGAAATGAAATGTGCCATTGATGTGCTGGTTTCACAGAATTGAAGTTCAAGTAAGGGCTCATAATTGCAGCCCATACACAGATTTCAATAAGTATTAGAATGTGTATTTCACGTACAAACTAACATTTTTTCAAATGGAACAAAGCCTGTTCACGTCAAGAAAATAAAACTAGAGGAAATTAGAATGCGAATGGTGTTTTAACAGGATACTAGTGGAAGTAGTTCACTTGCCATCGTAATATGACACTTTTAAATTTTAAATACCAGCCGTTATCTGCTTCATTTAACTGCTTAGTTACTAGGCTACGATGTTCGTCTGTGTGTTTATATTCATGTTTCCTTTGCACGGTTTGCATTGGGTCCTCCTTGCCAGTACTTTGTGATAGTTCACACTACCTAGTCTTAGGAAGTGCTGGAAGATGTTATTTACTAATACTGGGAAGGACAGTTTTCGCCTTCTTCATAATTCACAGAATTTGTTTATTAACTTTTTTTTAAGAGAGCGTTGATACATGGTATAGCTAAGTGGAGCAGAAAATTGTAGGTATTTAACATTGTCATATTATGATAGCTCGTTAACTACTTGCACTAGAACTGTGCAGACAACACCATTGACGTTCTAATTTCCTCTAGTTTTGTTTTCTTGACGTGAACAGGTTTTGTTCCATTTGAAAAATGTTAGTTTGTACATGAAATACACATTTTAATACTTATTGAAATCTGTATTTACGCTGCAATTATGATCCCTTGTCTAAACTTCAATTCTGTGAAACCGACACATAAATAGCGCATTTCATTTACGAAATATATGCGGTGCAAGTTTTAGATGATTAACTTTGTATAATTATTAGGATGATAGTAAAATGTTGTGACTCTAGATGATTGTTTTTTTACATTTTGTGGAGATAAAGTCGTACTCCCAGAACATTTATGTAATTATACATGCGTATACGAGCAAATGTCTGTTTTTAAAGACATATTTTACTAGGGAATCCTCTTAATGTCTGAAAGTGTGCCACAAATAGAATATTTATCGCCTCAATAATGCACAGTAAATGAAAATATGAAGAAGGGTAAGTTCCAGACGCTTTCACAAGAAACTCAGCCCACAATTGGCCGTATTCTAGACATTATGAAAATAAAAAAATAACACCCAATTGTATAAATATGAAATTATTATCAGTATTACCACGAATGCAGTGGCCCTTACTGGCAAATCGATTGACTCGCTCCCGGATTTTCGCATGTGGGAATCGTACCGGACGATGCCGCTGGTCGGTGGGTTTTCTCGGGGATCTCCCGTTTCCCTATCATTTCATTCCGGCGCTGCTTCGTGCTCACCTCGCATCCCCCTCATTGGCTCTCAAGACCACGATGTTAAGAGCCGCCCAAATCTCTTCGCTCACTCACTCAACGGGCACACTGACTGATGTGCGTCCACTAAAGTTGGTAACGCCGATGGAAAAGTAGCGCCATGCCTTTATGTTTGGTAAACATTTGTGAACACCAAAATGATTTCTTTTGCTTTTTTTTAACGCATACATGTGTAAAAACTAAGAAATTTACAAAACATGTAATTTTATAATAATTTTACCATTTCACTTGAACAACGGATGAATAGTTTTCAAGCCCAATGCGATGTGGATTTTGCGTACGGTGGACNTGCGTACGGCGGAAGAATACATGATGAGCGTGTAAGTCGATCTAAACTAGGACTTCCAAAAGTGCTCAGTTTACAGTAAACTACTTATACCCTACTTAATTTCTTAAACACAAGAACTGGTATACAAACCCAAGTTTTCCACTTCGCAAGGTAGAACCAGAGTGTCGCCAATGACAGCCCTGAACGTCTGGCCTCGCGATGTGAAGCGTGGCGCTGGGGTCGAGTCCAGAATCACACCTGAAAACAAAATACGGGTTCAGTAGCGGAAACCTCACAAATCACGCTGTTTGTACTGTTTTTTTTTAATTGGGCTTATTAACACGTACATTAATCGAGTCCGCGATCATGGACATGTTGCATGTGAATGACTATCACGATTGGCACTGTACATCACGTGTTTCTAAAACATGGGTACAAACTGCGGCAGGCAATTCCCTACGAAAATATAAGACGAGAATGTACGTACATCTTATACACTGAAGCAATTATTAAGGGAGTTATCCACACCTAAAATTTGAGATTTAATATGCGTTTAATTGAAAATTTCAGAAACAACTTGCGATTAAGCAACAAAGCAATGGCATTTTTTAAAGGAGAGTTTGCACATCTAAAAACGCGGTCGATAATATCATCCCCCCTCCTTTTGTAAATTGCTGGTGGCACCCTGTATTTGCATCAAACTTTGTGACACTGCGTTCCAAGCAATTTTTGAAGACAAACTGTGTATCAGCACGTCTAAATTGACAAAACACGTCGTCTTGTCGGAAACTTCTAAGGGGAACTGTTGCGAGATATTTCATGTTTAACATTCAAACCAGAGCGAGCGTTGCACACCAGGTAGGCAAACCACAATACACAGCGGGGCAATTTTAATGAGGATTTTTCAGGGGCGCACAGCTCCCTTAATAATCACTTGACGAGGAAAATGGTACTTGCATTTAAGTCTTATATTTTCGCCAGGAATACACTACGGAAGTTTGTTCCCGTATTTTACAAACACGTTGTATAACCGAGATATCACCACCTAGTGCTTTGTAAATATTCTTTTCGGTAACCTCATTTTGTGGAAAATTGTGCGCCTCTCATTTTCGAATGGTTTAACACGTTCAGTCGTGGGGACTATAATACAACTCCTATAAGTAAAACAAGATGCAAGTACTATTCTACACTTGTATATTTTCTGTTACATGAGCATACGAGGTGTGTTCAAAAAATAAGGTGACTTTGCAAATTTCGAGGGCTACGTACATTCGATTATAAACTGTTTTTATTTTTATGTTGGTACACATGTTCCCAATATATGTTGATTTTATCAGCCATTTTGCATTGTTAGTTTGTTTGTGACAGATATAAAGGTTAGACGTGTTTTGGTGTGCTTGGCGATTTTTTTCTGTCGCAAACAATGGATCAAAGAATCTGTATTAACAACACCGTAATCATGCCTCAGCCACCGTATTCACCGGACGTGGCCCCCTGCGACTTGTTCCAGTTCCCAAAACATAAGACACCCATGAAAGAACGGAGGTTTGCCACGATTGAGGAGATAAAGACCTGGGAGACTTCAATGCCATACCAAAATACGCATATAATAAGTGCTTCGAGGATTAGCATNAGAATCTGTATTAACAACACCGTAATCATGCCTCAGCCACCGTATTCACCGGACGTGGCCCCCCTGCGACTTGTTCCAGTTCCCAAAACATAAGACACCCATGAAATAACGGAGGTTTGCCACGATTGAGGAGATAAAGACCTGGGAGACTTCAATGCAATACCAAAATACGCATATAATAAGTGCTTCGAGGATTAGCAAAAAGCGCTGGCACAAGTGTATTATATCTGAGGGGGATTACTTTGAAGGGGATAAAATAGATATTGATGAATACATAAATATTTATCGAGACAAAGTCACAAAATGCAAAGTCGCCTTATTTTTTTAACACACCTCATACATGTAGCTACGAGTATGAGACTTGTAACTAAAACTGAAATTCAATCCATCCTTGTAGACGTGTTCTGCAAAAAAAAAAAAATATTACGAACTTGTAAATTTTGTTACAGAAAAATAATCCACTGTCGTTGTATATTTTCTACAAGTCTGCGCGGTGTTTACAAGTGCATCTGTAATAAAAATGTAATGTACTTTTGGGCCATTAGATGGCGCTACCATGGAGTAGCAAAACGAATACAAACGTAATTTCCGTAGGGGTTGTGTCGTAGGACCCTGGTGTCCACTATCTGGAACATGTTGCTCATGAAGGGTGCTTTTGGCCAGTGCCGTGCACATGAATGAACCAGTGGCCTGTGTTCCGAGCGTTCTCCTTATGGGTAATATGTTATTTGCCTGTCGTTTATGTATGGTCATCGCTGGTAATACAGAACACGCAGCACATTGCTTACTGATTGCGAGAAGCACGCTTGATACTAGTAGAGAGTGCACCAGAGTACAGTATCTTCGAGGAATATTAACACTTTTTGACTTCAACCTTTGAAAACGTTACCCTTTAGTCTAACGTGTTCGGTTGTTTCCTAAACATGGCATGTATCACAATGGTTATACACCTACTTCTGTTCGTAATGAAATATATTATTTTTGGTTCNTCGGTTGTTTCCTAAACATGGCATGTATCACAATGGTTATACACCTACTTCTGTTCGTAATGAAATATATTATTTTTTTGTTAATTGATTCCATACTTATATGTTATCTTTAAATTATAATATTTCGTTTGTAATTAATACGAATAAAAACAGAGAGGATGTAGATGTTTTTGTAACGGCCCGTAATAAATTGTTCTCGTGCAAAATATTATTGAAGCGAGTGCGCACAAATACGGTGCGTTGTTCCTTGGGCGTAATTTTTCCGGACGTGGTTAAGCTTTGTTTGTATAAGGCGGAGAAGTAGCCTGGAAGTAGAACTTTAGAGGGGGTTAAAAATATTGGAGGTAAACATGAATTTAGTTTATATTATGTGATTGACACAGTTGAGCTCGTAAGTGAATTCGGGGCCGAACGGGTTAGGGTAATATCACCAGGCATGCAGAATGCAGTACACTTGTTGAAGAAGTACTCTCGACACAGGTACAGAAAACACAAACATATTACATGATTACAACACTTGTGCTATCAATGAATGGGTTAACATGCCTGATTTTATGTCGGAATGCTGATACGAGTGAAGGAGTGGTGGCAGTCAAACTAGAATAATTATAACGTAAAACTTAAAATATTCACACACGCACACACACTTACACAGACGCTTGTAGCTTCAACGGGAATCGAACTCGGAACCTCGTTATAAATTCAAATGTATTATTATGGACCTACACTGTTACAAGAGTTGCGTTTAAACAGAAATCCCTGTGTATGACCCTAGAACTTAGACCGAAAACCAGTAAATGTGAGATGCTGTCAACAGACAGGAAATTCCGCACCTGAAATTAAAAGAGTAATTAAAGGCTCAAATAGACAAGAATAAAAAAAACAAATGATGAGACGAACAAACAAGGATAGTAAACAATGTAATTCTGAACTTCATGTACGAACTTTGTGGTATGATTCATTATGAAAAATGAGGTCGAAACCTTAATGCGAGTTACAATCAAATGTAATTATTAAGAGAGAGACATGCCCTTCAAAACTGGGAGTTAAAATCANAAAGGCTCAAATAGACAAGAATAAAAAAAACAAATGATGAGACGAACAAACAAGGATAGTAAACAATGTAATTCTGAACTTCATGTACGAACTTTGTGGTATGATTAATTAATGAAAAATGAGGTCGAAACCTTAATGCGACTTACGATCAAACGTAATTATTAAGATAGAGACATGCCCTTCAAAACTGGGAGTTAAAATCAGTTATTGCAAAATTTCAGAAACTGCATGAGATGAAACCACATTAGGAAATTAGGGGGTGTAGTGTTGTTAAGAAACAAGAGAGGGTGATTTTCGACTGTTACATTCAAGAATTATAGTTTTATATCACATGTTGTGACATTTCTTTAAATAACACATTTATTGCCAGTTTTCAAAAGTGTGTATCTACCTTACACTAATAACGTGAAGTCATAGTTAGTAATATGTTTTACCCCATTTACCGTAACGAATAATCTCACAAAGTCAGGGCCGCGGTGCTGTAGTGGCCAGTCTGCTCGCCGCCAACCTAGGAGAACCGGCTTCGATTCCTGGCGGGGTCGCTCCTGGGTTTTCGTATGTGGGAATCATGCCGTACGATGCCGCTAGTCGGCGGGTTTTCTCAGGGATCTCACGTTTCCCCCATCCATGTATTCCGGTGCTGCTCCGTGCTGCTCACCTCACTTCTCCCTCATCGGCTGTCAAGGCCTCGATTTTAAGAGCCGACTGAATCACTCCCTTCCAATCCATCTCACAGAATTTGTAAATGGAGCTCGGTATAATTCTGTATACGTTTATGTGGGGTAATAACCAAGCATAGACAGTATACCTCAACACAAAACAAAAATTCCATATGAACATATATTATAAGTTATATGGTTCCCGAACTACGGGTCCATGTCACAGTGTGTGCTGTTAACGTTACACCTCTGTTTATGTACAAATTGTGGTTCATACAAAATGGAGCACCCGCACGTTTCAGTACAGTGGCGAGATCCTACGTACGTGAGCGGTTCCGGCACAGGCGGATGGGTCATGCAGGTCAAATCGCCTGGCCTGCACGTTCCCCTGATCTGAATCCAGTAGGTCTTTACCGTGGAGGCGCCTCGATACCATCGCTTACGCAGCACCTGTTACGGACATTGCAATTCTTCAGCAGCGTGTGGAGCACGGTCGTCAACTGATCCGTGGCACTCCTGGGGTGTTCAGGCGTGTCAGTGAGTCCCCCAATGAAATGTGTTCAGGCGAAGATTCGGACGCAAGGTGGACGTTTCAAGCACCTCTCGTAAGAGTGAGCCACTGTTGCAACACACAGGCAGGGCTCCGCTGACACTAACAAGGATGTATCGAGTACAGCTAGTAATTAACAATACCAGCTGAACCTCGATAACCATCGAACCTAGGACATATTTTCGTCTTGATTTTTTGTTTTCAGTTGTACTTTCCACAGCCCGGCTACTTCCTACATAAATCGACACATTCCTGTATAAATATATGCAAATATTTACAGAAACGAACACATTAGGTATTCCATGACGAAGCTACAGCAACGTTTCAGTAAATGGTATCGGTTTACATCTTCAGGCACTCTAGGCAGTGTGGATGTGAAGGCTGGAACAACTGCTTTTTATAGAACGGCTACCTCTACTGTTACAGCCAACAACAATCGAGCACTCTCCTGATTGGCCGCTCATCTAAGAGTTTGTGTTACAGGTTAGTATCTTCTACGTTGGCTAGCTTTTTTTCTCGCGTCTGTTTTATGACACAATTTTGCTTCTCATGAATGTAAACATTAAATTGTAATACAACTTTTTTTGACTAAATACAATTTTTTGTTTTGTATACAATTAATGCTGATTATTTTCCTTTTAACTAGGTGCCATATTGTCATTTTTGTGCTCTTTAATGCTTCCTGAAAAAATTTGCAAGTTTATCTTATTCGGAAGTTGAATTAATTGTAGTAGGTCACGTAAGAGATGTTTATTTACATTACCGATCAATTAAATTTTATTTTGCATACGTCTGAAAAATAATCAACATTTAATTTTTTAAATATTCCTTTTAAATACGCACCGTATTTGTAGCAATACATGCGTAAAAATATAGCAACTAGAAAAAAAGTAAAATCAAGGAAAAGAGGAAATGAAAGCGAGAGAAAACAATATTCAGCGAAAATTTTACACAAATCATAATACTACGTCGGCAACTTACGACGCGAAAGGAGAGAGAATAAGGGAAAAAGAGAGGAGAAATTCACAGCCACTGCAACGACGACTAACTTCCCTCGCATTATAATTTCAAAGTAGCTGCAAGTTATATCCCGTAACTCATGGGAGCTCGGTTGTGGTTTCAGCGTTATTAACTAGCACTCGGCGTTACGGCTGTTCTGCTCCAGAGGATGTTATTACAGCGGAATCTAGCGCAGTGGGAAATGTTTTTAAAATATAATATTTAAAAAAAAAATAACACGTTGTTCGGTTTCTTCGCGAATTGCGAGTTTCATATCACGTTAAAACTTCCGCATTTTGCAAAACTTGACCAATTTTAGGACAAAAACTTCTAAATACATTAGCAGTTAAATAAACACATGTAGTGAACGTATGTTTGAGAACGTTGGGGATAATGATTAAACTTTTGCAAGAAGTAAATTAGAATAATGTAATAATATCAGCAAATATTATAATATTTACAACTCACTTGGCACGTGTAGAAGTATATACAGTTTGTTTCAGACTCAAGTTCACGTAAACACTGGCAATATTTATTTGTGAAAATTCGTATATGTTAACTTAAGTTACAGTGGTATGGAAAGCTAAGAGGCTCATATCTTCTTTGTTTCAATGGCGAATATGTTTGTGTATGTCTATGTGCCCTTTACAACCCCCCACCCAAAAGTATTAGTCAGCACTTAATCAGAATTTGAAATTTGTTAACTATCAGCACTTCGCCATCAAAAATGTATTTCTGTTCAAAGTGGTTAAAAAATACTAGCGCAAAACGGAATGGCTGGGTTCTATGCACCGTTATCAGGAAATTTTTTTTAAGAGTTACGTTGTGTCTTGATCGTTCTCACAAGAAATTCCTCAACATAAAACCATGTTAATTTATTTTAAATGCATGTGTTGTTTTACCTAATTCCCTCGACTAGTCTCTAAGAAAATATGTATTTCAATGTTTTAAATTATTATAGCTACCAAAGAAAATGAATTTTTGTAAACAGTGGAAAATAAAAGATTCTTAGAAATGTATACCCTAAATAAATCAGAATATATTAAACCGGCAGAAGATAAATAGACGGCAAAGAAATTCAATAACTTCGATTAATGTTACATTAGCTTTAACAGTGTATTTCGATTTTTAGAAATATTTTCCTTCATTATGGGAATTTTCCATTTGCTCAGTGTATTGGTATGAAAATATGAGAATATTTAGAAGCTTTAAGTAAAAGGAGAATTTGAAGCAGTCGTTTTATAACTATTATAATTATGATATTCGCAAAAACGAGCACAATACTCATGTCAAATTTACTTACCAAATTCATGTTTATATGTTTAAAAAAAATTTGACGCTTATTTAATATATTTTTTCTGCGGGTGGATGCTTCAATTTTCACCAACAAGAATATTTAAATACTTTCACTAAAGCATATGTTAAAAAATATTAAATCTTTATATATTGTGAAATTTAGTTTATCTGAAAAAGACCTACTTATCAATCGGGACTCAGTGAAAGCGAAGAATGATGAAAATAAGAAGATATTTGAGCCATAAAAGAATTCGTAGATCGCTAGAAAGAAACAAATTTCGCTAAAAAAAAAAATTATTAAGTTTTATTTCAGAAAAGTTTATTTAGCTTATACTGTCTGCGCCAGACACGTTGGCACTTGTTTGAGAGGGGGTGCGTGGGTATTCCCTGGAAGAGGGGAAACAAACAGGAATCAACTGTGTGAGGAGCTTCGGCTGTGTAGCATCCGACCTGCAAACATTATGTTAGTTTGTTATTTTTTTAAGGTTATTTTTCGAAAGTGTGATAACAGGAAACCAATATTCCTAGCTTGGTCAGCCACAAAGTGGCCGGTACACGTTTTTCTTATGTAATAAAAATCTAAAACTTAAAGTTTCGCATGGTAGTGTGAGATAAAGTGGTAAGGGAAATGAGGATTGTTTTCCTGCATCGATAGTTACAGTTCAGGAGAACCACTAGGCCCGTTGTAGTGAAGTGGAGAGATGTGGGGGCGGCGAGAGCCGACGAGGGTGAAGTGAGGTGAGTATGGAGCAGCGCCGGAATGCAAGGGCGGGGGAAACGGGAGATCCCCGAGGAAACTCACTGACCGGCAGCATCGTCGGGCGCAATTCTTACATGCGAGAATCTGGAAGCTACCCAGCCGGGAATCTAACCTAGCTCACCTAGGTGGGAGGCGAGCAGTCTGACCACTACACCACCGCGGCCCCTTGGCCCGGTGCAACCTACTCCAGAGCCAGTTCGAGAGCTCCGGTAAGCCAATCAGCGAATGGGTACGATCACGTCAAAAGAACCACCACGACATTTCGTCTCGGTGTATATATTTACTATTTTAGTTACACTATCTTTGCACCTTTTGGTTTTTTAAATTACTAATAACACGTTTCTTGCTGAAACTTCTATAAACGTATTGTTTGTGATCACTTTACGTCATCGGATCTCGCCTTGCCCACTTNCACGTTTCTTGCTGAAACTTCTATAAACGTATTGTTTGTGATCACTTTACGTCATCGGATCTCGCCTTGCCCACTTTTCACGAAGATATAATATCTCTGCTTTGCGCATTCACCGCACGACGTCGCAACGGTAGCATACTTTCCCGCTGAATGTATAAGTAAGATCTGATTGAAATTTAAAAATTACACTGTTTCTAAGATATCGAGAGCAATAAATAATTTTTTTCAGTTTGCGAATTAAATGCAGTGCAGATAAGGTTGGTTCAGTAATGCCATTTGTTATAACTGCGTATTTTAAATACACGTACAGAGAAAGAGAGAGAGAGAGAGAAAGAGAGAGAAACGCACACACGTTTCAAAAATTGTCGTGAACCAAGCCGCGTCCTAGTTTNCACGTTTCTTGCTGAAACTTCTATAAACGTATTGTTTGTGATCACTTTACGTCATCGGATCTCGCCTTGCCCACTTGTCACGAAGATATAATATCTCTGCTTTGCGCATTCACCGCACGACGTCGCAACGGTAGCATACTTTCCCGCTGAATGTATAAGTAAGATCTGATTGAAATTTAAAAATTACACTGTTTCTAAGATATCGAGAGCGATAAATAATTTTTTTCAGTTTGCGAATTAAATGCAGTGCAGATTTCCAACCAAGTCATTACGGTAAACAATATTGTGCGTATTTTAAATACACGTACAGAGAAAGAGAGAGAGAGAGAAAGAGAGAGAAACGCACACACGTTTCAAAAATTGTCGTGAACCAAGCCGCGTCCTAGTTTTGTACTTATTAGAAAATTTACATGTTTAGCCTTATTCTACCTGACTTCTTTGAATAAAGTCGCGGAATAGATTATATTAACATACGTATGAAGACCCTTCCCGCGTAGATAGCACAGCGAGCCTTACATTTGGTTTTTTTTTTTTTCGGGAGAAGATACTAACAATAACAGTGTTATCATGAAAAGAGGAACGGGGTTTTTTGTCGAAGACGATGAATTTAGCATGCCTTTGTGACGTCCTAGACAAATGTATGGTATTTAGGAGTGCATTTTGTTGTGCACAAGGTAATCAGTGGCCGAAATATCTTCAATATGAAAAAAATTTCGAACGGTTCAGTCTTTGAGGAAATATTTATTTATAATTGTTTTATGTTCGGGATAAATAGAAAAACGTATTAACAGGGCGAGTATATCCCGTGGTCTATTCCTTGTCGCGCATTATTCGAAGGGAGTATAATTCGTGAGGTACCAGGCGCCGAGGGGTGAGGATAATATAGCGGATTATACAGGGGATTAAATCAGAGATTTGTGCGAGCTTCCATTATATTCTCCAGGTCTTTCCTGGTGTCAAGATAAGACATGCCGAGATTGTGGGAAGCTAACTACGCAACAGGTGGAAGCAGATCAAAATCTATGCGAGAAAAAAAAAAAAGTTTTTTCTTAATAGAAAGGGATTTCTGATTTCTCTACCAGTGCTTAAGAAACATAAATTGTTGTTACTGCTGTAGAATGATTGTTTTGATTGCATCTTTGGCTGAATGGGATTTTCCAACGGATAGACACAGTGACATGTGAAGAATGTTTTATTATTTGTCCCCAGTGAAAGGACATTACAAAATCTGGAATAAATCAAATATTTTAATTCCTTATATGTACCTGTTTACATTTCGATTTCTCAAAAAAAAATATATATATATCGCAGGGGTTTATTGATAGAGAGAAAATTTTTCCCAATATTTAACTGGTTGAAATGAATTGCACGTGTCTCCTAAAGCAATAAGTTGGTGCAGGTGAACAGGTATCAATAAAAACACCACGTGTGAATTGGAGCAAATAAACAGAGAATATCTGACTTTATACCATGTTCAATCACAGGATATAAAAATAATAGACCTTATTGATCACGCAAGCAGAAGACGGGATCGTCAACTCACGCTTACAAAAAGTAACACATCCTCTTGTTTTTTAGAACGAAATATGTATTTGTCTGGCTAGCACACACATACGAAAGTCAACACATCCGACGGTCAACACATCCGTCAGTCAACTCATCAAAACGAGATTATATAGTATCGAGGACATTAAAGTGAGCTATCCTGAAACTATAAAAAAAATCATGATATGAGACAGTATAATATCTAAACCAAGCGGAGACGTAATGAAAAATCTCTCGCATTTCCAGGTACAAACACAGAGGAGAACTATACGGCTATTGCTTAATGCGTGGCCCTGTTGTATACATTCTTTCAGACTTGTGTTATTACAGAATTTTTAAAATCATATTTATATAAATAATGCAAACAATTATGTTAAGTTATTTTTTATTTTATTTCAAGTGGTAATTCATTCGTTGCTCATATTTATACACACTGCGTAGTACACACAAAATACTATTTTATATACTGCACACGTGATAATAAAAATTGTAATATAATACAAGCCTATATTGAAGGCCAGTTTCGTAGTCGAAAGCACACTAAAATAAACAGTTATATTCACTGCAGTTAACAGATTGTATACGTGAATCGCTGGAATACTATTTTATGTATCGTTGTACAATGCACTGAAAAGTTATACATGGCATAAAAATAATAATATGTTTTAATTACGTAATACTCTTGTTTGAAATAAATAGTACGCAAATTACCTGAAGCCCCAGTGAGATTCCTATTAAGTGTGATTAGTAATAACCATATACACCATTCTACCCCTTTTTTTAAAAAAGCCCTCTTTTTTTTATAATTACCGTATTACTTCTACCTTTAAGCCACCAGACTGGCATGCTGCCTTTTTGTTGTGCAGCATACAACTATGGAACTACGTGAAGTCCAATGTCGGGCTATATACTTGTTTTGTGTGTGCATATAAAATAGTTGATATGAATGTACAAAATATAAACAAAGGTGTGATCCACTGGCATGATTTCCACACAAAATATAAAACAGAACTATCCTACAAAATGTGTAAAAAAATGTTGGCAGAATGTCACAAAAACTTAAACCCTTTACTTATAACAATTGGTTAATCTTATTTGTGTAGCTTTGTTTACATAATTTTCAGGTTGCAAGAACAAAAAGATAGAATCTAGTAAATAACTTTGTAGTATTTATTCACGTTTCCCACAATAATAGTCACTTTGGTTAAAATAACGTATTCATCAGATTTTGATTTTCTCCAGCGATGCTATTGAGGGTAGTGAAACATTTGGTTGCATCGGACTAATATTGTTCTTATATGTAGTGATGTTACTGCTGACTTTTGTATGTTTACAGTACATGTATAATTCTCGTTTGTGGTAGTTGCACACTGCAACATAAACGTTAAGAAAAATGTAAAATTCTCACTTTGTAACTTATACTGAAGCATAAAAAGATTTTCATTCCGTTAAATAAATTGACACACCTTCCGAACCTAATAAAACACAATGCTAAGTTGTTTTACTTTTAACATTATTTGATACTATCAAATGTAGTCCTGACAAGCAGTCGATATGCAAATGTTCTAACAATTAATTCAACAAAAACTATCGCAATTGATTACTTGAACCAACTACGTTTTTTTGCTTAACTTGCCAACCTTACACAATTATCCAGTTTTTTTTTTTTTTTTTGTGAAGCATTCAATAATTTTACTATGTCAAAAATGTATTTTCAAGTGTCAAAAAAAAATAATGACTTTTTTTACTGGCTGCTATTGCCAGTTATACGGGATGCTATGCAAACCAATTCAAATTCTTTTTTATTGTTGTGAATAGCTATTTTTATCAAATGAAAAAATATTTGCTTTTGTTGAAACTTGTGGAAATAAACATGGTGTATCAAATACATGTGTGGTGTTTGCTTCTGTTTTTTTTTTACCTGCAATTTATATTATTTTTCATGTGATTGCCAGAAAGACTACCCTTTTGATGGTAATAGAACATAGATTTGGTACTTATTGTGCCATATGTCATACTCGGAGAAAGTAGAAAAAAAANCCCTTTTGATGGTAATAGAACATAGATTTGGTACTTATTGTGCCATATGTCATACTCGGAGAAAGTAGAAAAAAAAACTGTTACACAAATAAGTCTGAGTAGAAGATAAATTAAAATATTAACAACCTAGACAAAAAACTTTTTCTTGAAGTGATGTATTTGTGTAAGAGGAAAATTTTCNGATAAATTAAAATATTAACAACCTAGACAAAAAACTTTTTCTTGAAGTGATGTATTTGTGTAAGAGGAAAATTTTCAATGAGTTTGTACATCTTTATTTATAGATGTTGAACGTTATATCCTTTCACAGTTCATAAGTTCCATTCATCATGTACAATGCATTGTTTAAGTAAAACCGCTGTTGCAGAATAATAAAAAATACCTAAATTGCAGATACTCCCAAGTTGTATGGTTTTTTNTGTTTAAGTAAAACCGCTGTTGCAGAATAATAAAAAATACCTAAATTGCAGATACTCCCAAGTTGTATGGTTTTTTCTTTTTTGTTTGTTGTTGTTGGATTTGCAATTAATTAATTTTGTTACAGGTTATCCACTCACAGGGAAGNTTTTTTTCTTTTTTGTTTGTTGTTGTTGGATTTGCAATTAATTAATTTTGTTACAGGTTATCCACTCACAGGGAAGACAGGGAAATGCCAGGGAATTTTCACCTGGGTCAAGAAAAATGTAAATAATTGGATACTTTGCCAAAGTCGTTAGTTGTATGAATTCATGATAATGTAATTATATGCACATGCAAGTTAAAATTTCAATTTTCATATTTGTAAACTGACAATAACAAATTTTTATCAAATCACATAATACCAAATAAATTATTTTTGTGTGAAGTCAAATAATGTATATCGCGAGAAATATAGATGGGCTGAACAAAATGTTGGCCCTGCTTGGTTGGTCTGTTGCAATGTAATTTAATTCTGCTTCACTGATAGCATTTTGTTTCGTCGGCGGTGGAAAAATATGGTATTGGAAGGTTTCGGCCCTGAAACTAGGTCAGGGAAAATTGTGAGATTATGCCTAGAAAACAGGAGAAAGTCCGGCAATTACAAAATTTAATTTCAGTGGACATCCTATGTTAGAATCTGTATTGTGGATGCATTCCTTCTATATTATCAGTAATGAAAGATGATATATGTCCCTTGTAGCTTACATTGTGTATTAAATAAATCAAATCACCAATTTTCTGTCAAAAGTATTTTTTTTCTACCTCAAATTTCTTTTAATTAGTCTACCTAAATTGAAAACACAATTCCTATATGATCATAACTGTGCAAAGAACCGTCTGCTGAACTGGTAATGCGCTATTCCTATATTTTGGTCTTGTAAATTTGTCATCCATTTATTGACAATTCCTGAAATATTACTTTTCCTACACATATAATTTTTAGGGAACTCTCAACACAAGCATATAATAAACAATATCTGAATCAGTATGGTGTAGTTCCTCTATATCTGGCATTCATGCAGTTTTGAGGACAAACTACATGAGAGAGTATGTTTCGTTTCTGTACACATTCCTAGTAAAGGTCTCATACTTGATTAACACACTATAAATGTTGGTATGCAGTAATTTTTAGGGAGTTTACAGAATTCAGAACTTAAGATTTTAAGCACACAACTTGGAAATCCTTTCTATTCCTTGGCTCATTCTTAATTATACAATTGAAATTATACATGAGCACTAGAGTGCGGCATGTCACTGTTCATACTTTGGTCTTAGCGAAGGCGATAGGAAAATGTAAAAGTTCCAAGTCTTGGTAGCTTCAGGTAGGGGGAGATGGGCATACAATGAAGCACTGCACCTGACTGTACAACATGCACAACTCGTTAGTATGCGCACTACCAAAATTGTCGGAAAGGTACCATTTGTGTTGCATATGAAAGATGAATGCATATATTTTGTATAATTGTTAATGTATTGCAAGAATTGACTTATTTGTTTTAAAAACACGCAATTAGAGTATACTTGTAATCAAAAATTTTGCGTGTTTTTATTTTATAAACTTTATAAAGGGCATTTTTTTTTTATATACGAAGCAAGAGTAATTTTGATTGTATTAAAAATGAGTAATAATATGTAAAATATTTTTATAATTGATTTCTTGCACATTCATTTCAGCCACAAAAGTTTTACAAGTGAATTGGAATGTGCTTTTAAAAGCATCCAAAATGTAAATATAATTAAATTTTTATTAAAAATTAATTTTTATTAGAATATGATTCTTAAAACATTTAAATAATTAAATTCTACCACAATATTTTACAGTGTTACAAAATATAAGCGTTATTATTTAATATGCAACATAAATCACACTTTCTGACAATTTGTGTAGTGTGTGTACAAATTTTTGATGAGCTCTGCATGTGGCACAGTCAGTCGCCAGGAAGCCGCTCAGCTTCTGCCTGAAGTATTTATTTGTGAAAACTGTCTTATTCTTGTTTGGTAAAGATACCACTCATGTGTACTTACTACAGCTACCAATATCGTATGTGATGATTCCTATACATGTGCCTGGTAAAGTTACTATACGAATNATGTGTACTTACTACAGCTACCAATATCGTATGTGATGATTCCTATACATGTGCCTGGTAAAGTTACTATACGAATGTACTGCAGCTGCCAATATGGTGCGTGATGGTTCCCATACATGTGTCTAGTAACAGTACCGTACTAGTATGGTACATCTGCTAATCTGGTTTGGAATTGTTCCTATACAAGTGTCTGGTAAATATACTTAAGTTTTATGGTACGATTACTAAACATTTGGAAATGTTACCATACATTTGTATTGAAATGTTTACACATGTGCATAGAAAAATCTCCATACATGTAATGGAATGTTCCAAGACTTACGTATGGTAAATTTCCCATACATGTATAGGTTAATAACTTCCATTTCATGTTTCTCACAAGATCTTTTTAAATAAAAGGTTTTTTTTACAACAAGTACCGTGTAACATTTGTTCCTTAATAATCCTACAAATATCAAATACAAAAAAAATTAAAATAATATTTTTGTTGTCTGCTAAGTTTTCTTTATTTGTGTGCTGGATTATTTTNTATCAAATACAAAAAAAATTAAAATAATATTTTTGTTGTCTGCTAAGTTTTCTTTATTTGTGTGCTGGATTATTTTTAAAAATCACTAGAGAACACTTTATTGATAACATAGCATTGTAGTATATACATGTATTTATTTATATATATGTGTGAATATGCACATATATATGCAGTGACAACGGGAGCCACGTGTAGTCTCCACGACCTCTCANTATCAAATACAAAAAAAATTAAAATAATATTTTTGTTGTCTGCTAAGTTTTCTTTATTTGTGTGCTGGATTATTTTAAAAAATCACTAGAGAACACTTTATTGATAACATAGCATTGTAGTATATACATGTATTTATTNTATTGATAACATAGCATTGTAGTATATACATGTATTTATTTTTATATATATGTGTGAATATGCACATATATATGCAGTGACAACGGGAGCCACGTGTAGTCTCCACGACCTCTCAGGACCTCGTTGTTAAGAGCCGCCCAAATCTCTCCCATTCATCAACGACACCCGAAGTTAAGGCAAACATGGAGATGCTTCGTATTTTTAAGTACAAAAACAGAGTAAGGGTCGTTTTACGTCATTACCCACCAACTCTCCGTACTCTATATTAACTTCAGAGTTCCTTAAAATATTTCGATTATGCTTGAACTAAACTCTGTGCAGCCATTGTTTTGTACTTATAATGAAATATCCAGTACGTGGAAATCTTTGCAGGGCAACTAAAACTTAAGTTAGAAAACTTAAATCACGCGCTACTGTAATTTCGAACTTTTTAATGAAGTATTTACGCTGATGGAAAAACTATCCCCAAGTGCGCTGAACCATGGAACTCGTTGTTCCTGTGTCCAAAACTGAGCTCAGAATTTCTTTTCACTTGCGAATTTATTCCTATCACTTTCTACTGAGGAACATCTCTAACAATATCACATCTTTCTTGGTTGTTTCTTTGTTGTCAGGTAAATTTTTTCTTTCTTCACTGGAGAAAATACAGGGAAAGTGTACTGATTATAGAGCATTATAAAACTTTTTCTTNATAAATTTTTTCTTTCTTCACTGGAGAAAATACAGGGAAAGTGTACTGATTATAGAGCATTATAAAACTTTTTCTTATGAATGTTTGTTTAATATTTACGAACAAAACATGATTATTTATTTAAAGGGTAAAAAGCGCGGAAATTCCCAAAACATAAAATCAACAACAGAATTTAAAATACTAAATAGGGGCTAGATATATTTACAAGACACTTGACGCGTGACGGGTACAGAGGATAGGAATTGCGCTGTATTCACATCCTGAGAAATAACCACGGGAAGTCCCGCCGTATAAAGAATTTCGGGGATGAACCTCAGTGAGAACGAAATAGGGTAAGTCCCGGGAAATTAGCTGATATAAGCCCTCTTCGAACGAAACTGGGTAACCCCCGGCCGAGAATAGTGCCGACACAACTCCCAGGAAACCCCGAGACCCTTGCCGCACCCCGCCCTTCACCCTAGTTTGAGCGAGCGAGTCGCTGACGAGACCGAAATCTTATACAAAAAACGTGCGAGTTACGCCGGGGAAGACCCTGTTTCTGTCGACAGAAATCGCTGACAGCCAATTTGAATATATCGAGAGGCAGGTTAAATTCAGGAGCAGCCAAGGTTCGTGGTCAGTCATTCAATGGTCGTCGGGCAGTTGTGATCATTCAGTTGTCGTCAGTCGCGAGCAGTCAGTCGTGGACGGAGAACGCAGTTAGGCGAGAGGCAGTAGTATCACCGGGCCGGAGTTCGGGACCGGCCCCAGGCAGTCAGTGATAATCAGTTGTTCACAGTCAATTGTTCGGGAGCAATTATCGCCAGCCGAGACGGGAGTAAACAGTCGTGTAACGAGAACAGTGCCGAGAATTCATGTGTAAATTCCCGAGACGAGTGGTAGCCTGAGTCCGAGTGGCGCCATTCCCCGAGAGACGTAGTCAGGCGCCGAATGGCGACGTCAGTCAGTCAGTGAGTCCATAGAAACGTCACCGAGGAGAGAACCCCGAGCCACAGCCGAGAATTCATGTGTAAATTTCCGAGACAAACCCAGTAGAAGTACCGAGAACTTATGAATTCATTTCCGATAAAGTAGTGGCAGTTTCCGAGGTGGAGAAGTCGAGAGCGCGAGACGAGTCGTGGTAGACGTCGACGTAGGAGAGGGGACGCGAGGTCTCCGACGAGGAACGCCAGCCGAGGTCAAAGAGAAATCACAAGTCCCGGGAAACCAATCCCGGACTTCCGAGAAGGGAAGCCGAGCTGACCCAGCTACTTCAACCAAAGGCAAAGACGAGTGGTGAGCTTCAGCCGCGAAGCGCCACATCGAGCGAGAGGGAGAGTCCAGCGGGACGTGGTAGGGAGTCAGTCGAAGCCGAAGGAAGAAGTCAGCTGAGTACAGCATGTCAACGAGAGCCAGTCCAAGGGCCCGAACCAGGGCCACTCAACTCATCATGTCTCAGCTACCAACGACGACAACTCACCGAAAGCCGCAGTCGCAGATAAGTAGAGAAACGTCTCCCTTCAACAACCTTCCCCGACACATAGTATTCGGCCCACCAGCCTTTCAGGCAAACGACTTGCAGTGGTCTCAGTCTCGCCAGTGTGTGTAATAACTATGTGACTTTCTGATCAATAAAATCCTGCTGTGTTAAATAACGGAGATTACGAGTATTTGTTTACCCCTAAAGCAACATCCTCAGGTGTCATTAGTCTGCACCAAAATAATTTAACTATTATGAACTACTGGCCACCCCCTGTATAACTAAGGTGGCCGAGTAGCGACACACTTTAATGCTGATAACGGTAATATACAGAAATAGCTGATACAGTCTTTAGTTTAAAATTTTAAAATTGCCAATTAATTGCGAAAAGTTAAGGATGTAAACAAAAAACCAGCAAATATACCAAAATGACTGTCTTAAAATTAACAAAATAATATAATATACAACTCTATAATATTAAAATTTATATAACGTTAAGAAAAATACACTAACAAACATTTTTAACATTTGAAATTCGGTTTAAATTAAGAAGCGGGCTTATATTTAGTTTTTACAAAGTTTTTCATAATAAAATTTATGAGGATTATTTTTACGTATGTACTAATTTTGTGGGTTTTTATGCGTGAATGATCGCAAAACAGTCGACGTATTTTTATTTGCAAACTACATATCGTATCAACTATAACTGTCTCTGGTGGTTTTGCTAATTCAAATGTACAGCGAAAGAAACCTCATGGAAATATTTTAAATATAGTCCGTTCACGGTTACTTCCAACTTTTCTGAAGCCCTGCTAAAGTTCTACTTCCAGGATATTCTTCCGCCTCACGGTAACAAAGCTTAACCGAGTGTAGAAAATTACACCAAAGGGACAGTGCACCGCAGTCGTGCGCGCTCTGTGTAATAATATTTTGCATAAGAACTATTTCTTACTAGGCATTGCCCACACACCTATTTTATCTCTGTCTTTAGTTCAGGTTAATTATGAATGAAATATTATAATGTATAGATAGAATATAAGTTCAAGTTCAACGCGACCTACAATAAGGTATTATTACATTAACCGAAAATAAAACGCTCGTGATACAAGCCATACTTTAGAAACAACCAATCACGTCATACATGGGGCGATTTTTCAAATGTTCGATTCAAAAAGTGCGAAGCAACCGTGAATAGACTATATTTCAAATTCAGTTCTTGATTTCATACTTCAGAAATTTCTCGAATAACGACATCTCGCCGTAGCCTGTAAAGGTTCAATGTTAAAGACGGAAGTAGCAGTAGTTGTGGGCCAACCTGCGAACGCCAGTTGTTTTATCGAGCCCACGGGCAGATGGCGCGGATGTCGGGCCCTAAATTACTCTCCCGCCGACCCTTGGGGACCTGCGAGCTTGCGTACCTTCTTCAGAGAAAGGGGTCAGAGGAGAAGCGAGGCCGCGATTCCACGAGGAGCCGTAGAAACGCGGAGATCTCCTGTAGCGCAGAGGATGCCTGAACGTGGATGGGAATCAGCACGGGTACAGATAATTCGTTTATCCCACGAACATGCAGATCGCGGTTAATCAAACGCTTTTGAAAGCCTTGGTTAAGATCTACTTTCCCCTCATTTGTACACTGAAATGCCAAAAAAAAACCTGGTATAGGCGTGCGTTTGCAAATAACAGAGGTATGGAACCAATCAGAGTAACGCGATGCGGTCGGCAGCTAGATCGGTTACTGTTGCTACAATGGCAGATTATCAAGATTTAAGTGAGTTTGAACGTGGTGTTATAGTCGGCGCACGAGTGATGGGACATAGCATCTCCGAGGTAGCGATAACATTTGGATGTTCGCGTACGACCATTTCACGAGTGTACCGTGAATATCGGGAATCCGGTAAAACATCAGATCTTCGACATCGCTGCGGCCGGAAAAAAGATCGTGAACGAACGGGACAAACGACGACTGACGAGAATCATTAAACGTTACAGACGTGCAACCCTTTCTCAAATAGGCGCATATTGGATTTGTGGACTGCCCTGTAGGATTCATGGTGTGAATTGCCTCCTGCATACCTTCAGACATCAGTCGAGTCCATGCCACGTCGTCTTGCGGCACTTCTGCGTGCTCG
>NQII01000291.1:460189-529489 GCA_002778355.1 Clitarchus hookeri | reverse complement strand
GGGGGACTACACGATATTAGGTAGGTGTACCAGTTTTTTCTGGCTCTTCAATGTATGCTTCAGTGTGTGAAAACTTGCATGGGCCTGGTCACTTTATTCATGCATCAACCAAGTGAATACATGAAATTGTTAGGAAATGCCTTTGACCCTAATAATACGTAAGTTCGTATTTTAAGGCAGAAATTACTCTTCGTGTCAAAGTTTCAGAATAATTGTTAATACAATAGAGCATTTACATTTTACGAGTCATTTAACGCCTTAACATATCATCACGAGTACACACGTTTATGACGTGTTGCTAAATAGTTAAAATTATGATCGGTGCTGTACAAGGTCAGAAGCTAGCGCCAATGCATACAGCTTCTTCTTTCCTGACAAATGCTATTGGCTGTTGCCGGCACACCAAATGCCTATTATTGGTTGCTGCCTGTGCAATTGACCAGTATAAATTGTTCTCATAGGTTCTATCGTTCAAGTAATTCGTAAGTACTCGTCAGGCCAAAAATCTCGTGTTTTTGCAACAATTGGAACGAAAAACTAATGGAAGTCCAGGGGTTAATATTATTTAATTTTACAAAGTGTTACTTGGTAGTTGTAAAAACGCAGGAACGCATCGATGTTTTAAGTTTGTTTTATACTATTTGTTAGGAACATTTACGTTCATAGCTCGGATTTCATGTATGTACAGCACCGTACGGTAAATACCTAAACTTTTAAAGAAAAATGTAATTTTTCAAAAACTTTTATTACAAGAAAATTAAAGAATACTACACAGTAGATAACGCCAAGCCTTGATGTAAATAAAGCCTTAAATATCACTACCTCCATTTGTTATACATAAGTTACACTCGCAAGACGTCAATACTTATAACTATTTTAGTCAAGGGGGCCGCGGTGGCTGAGCGGTCAGCCTGCTCGCCTCCCATCAAGGTGAACCGGGCTCAATCCCCGGCCGGTTCACCCCCGGATTTTCGCATGTGGGAATCGTGCTGGATGATGTCGCTGGTCGGCGGGTTTTCTCGGGGATCTCCCGTTCCCCCCGGACCCTTCATTCGGGCACTGCTCCATACTCACCTCAATCACCCTCACGGGCTCTCAAGACCTTGCTGTTTAGAGCCGTCCTAATCTCTTCACTCATTTCACTTGCTATGTTACTCATTTTGTTGCCGACTTAACTGTGATATGCATGTCAGCTTGTGCTTTGGCACATGCTGCATGCAGTCAAAAGGGAAGTGGTATTTCTCGAAAGGTTGATTTCAAAAGTGCTCCCTTTACTGTGAACAGCCCATAGTACCAATCGAAAGAACATATATTTTAACTCGTTTGGTGTAAACACAAAGATGACTAAACAAAGATTGTAAAAAATTAATGTAGCAAAGTAGTTCCTATCAGATTTAATACGCATTCATGCAAGCAAGCAATTTCAAACATTTTTGAATATATTCCTTAATTTCACTGTTATGAAGACAACAAGAATCAACAGGAATGCAAATAAGTCATGTTGCAAGGTAGTTCCAATCAATTTAAACATTGTGTCAGATGAGCAATATCCTGTGTTAGAAACTCAAACAGTTACGTAATAACATATTCTTTTAATGCCCTTTTTTCTAATAGAAAGTGATTTATTACACGTGGTGGATTGGAGTTCAGATTCCTGTTGAAGCTACCTCCTACCTAGACTGTGAGAATAGCTAGTGGGAGATATGAGAAGTTTCATTTATAACTCCCCAAAATTTTGAGAGGCATATGCTTAAGGCCGCCGTCTACCTGGAACTTTTTACCACGTTTAGGCCGAGAAGCGCGGGAGCGATAAGGGCGACACTGCCACGCGCATCAAGTACGCCATCGCCGCTAAGCGCAAGGCTCTGAACTGGCGTGCAGTGTTCTCGTCGTGCTGCGTGTACCTATGGGACTTTCAGCGGTGACCATATAATTTTCTTAGTGCGAAGTCTTTAGGAAGGTTCAGTGCAGGCGCCTATAGTAGTTTTGTATGTATCTGATGCGTGCATTTTGAGCTACAGCGCTTTCGAAAGGCCGTTTTTAGCGGTTTTGGAGTACTCTGAATTGATGTTTCTAACGTACGTGATATTTTGAAAGTACTTAATAGCTCTCGTCTGAAGTGTGTGTTCTTTTCGTAGATCAGCACGTTGGACGCACGCTTAGTAGTTTAGTTGAAAAACGTGTATTTCTCAACACTCTGCAAAGCAGTTCAAGCGCCAGGTAGACGGGCGCCTTAAGAATAACATTCACGTTCAGTGATACCAAACTAGAGGGGATTACGTCACTGTGAGCAGATGCACAGGAAGCTGTGTATTAAGACGTCTGGTCCGATGGGCGTGCATCTGGTCGCTCCCACGGTCTAAAGATGGCGTAGGCCGATCTTCGTCTTCCACACATGCAGCCAACATTAACACACCCAACACCAACACAATTTTCAAAGTCGCATGGTCAACAGTGATGACCATGTTTGTTTACATTTGAAGTTTCAAAAGGCCTATCATTTTACTCGAATAAAACACTTTGACTGACAAAAATACACCCCAGTTGCATTAAAAGAAGGTTTAGGAGAACTGTATAAATACATTACTCAGAAAAAGCTTTGCGCCGCCGGGATTTCTGAGTTATTAGGTTTATCATAACTAGAGACATGCGAAACTCGCGATATTGCTTGGTAGCATGCTAAACTTCATTGCCCTGTATCTACTTGAGCGAAATGCGTCGTTTAATTGGCTGCTGACAACTACTTGACGTAATTTCCCTTGTGGTAGCTTTACTAGAGAATGGTTGCTTAACCGTTGAGCCATTGATATTGGCTAAAAGTGTTCTTGGGATGAGCCATGCAAGTTGTCTGCCAATGGCAATAGTCTGAAGAACATACGTCTCGGAATTTAATCTGCCGCCAAATAATAACGCGAATTTTGAATTTTTCTAATTATAGCCCAAGTGAAAGTATGGAATGAAATTCACACTGTCTGTGCAGAATACCATGCCAGACTTTATAAATGTATTTTAGTAATACGCCGACTACCCCAACGAACATTCTTCATGTACAACTAATTACAGGTGGTGCAAAACGTTTATTGGAGTCGTATATCTCAACACAACTACTTATCAGGATGTATCTAAATTCTACCGACAAACTTCGGCTGCAGTTTAATAACGTAAAAAGAAGTTGAAAACATATAAGCAACGTACGGTCTAAAGTGAATCGTAAAGGTGATACACATCTTTGAAGTTGGACTTGAAACAACCCCAACAGCATTATAGGCTTTAGTCAAACTTCTCCTGACAAGCCTATAAGCTTGATTCAAGCTAGCTTCGCGAGTCAACAAGTTTGAATCAAGCTTGAATCAAACTAACTAGCCTCCACGGGACCAAGCTTGTAGCAAGGTTGATTAGTAAAACTTCTCGCAAGCTTGCCCTTGACAACCCGCAAACCTACTTCAAGCGATCTACAAGCTTACCATCAGCAAGCACGTG
Organism: Clitarchus hookeri; assembly: GCA_002778355.1. Taxonomy (NCBI): domain Eukaryota; kingdom Metazoa; phylum Arthropoda; class Insecta; order Phasmatodea; family Phasmatidae; genus Clitarchus; species Clitarchus hookeri. Next base: position 526,009 of record NQII01000291.1, on the reverse strand, counting down.
TCAGTCACGAGAAATTTAGTTTGAATCAAGCTTGAAACACACAAGACATGATAAGTTTGCTCAGCAAGGCTAATTGAAGTAAAATAGCAAGCTCACGTGCTATCTGGAGCTAGAGTAGGAGTATTGCAAATATTGGAGAAAATATTTAAGATGGACATCTGAGTGTGCGGATAATGGATTACTCAACAAATATCTGCAAAAACCATACCTGTCGCTGTTATTATATTATTTCACGGTTACTACCTTTATTTCGAACCAACCTCTATGCCGCGGTGTATACGGGAGTTAAATGATGGATCATCAATTCGCATTTCACAATGAACAAAAAAAAAAAGGACGCCTTGTGCAAATACCATAGGACTCACCGTTTTCGTGTAATCCGTGTTTTACTTTCAAAATAATACTTACTGTTACATTTCAGGCAACATACTGTTGGGACTATTAAAGGGAGGGGTAGATTCCAGAGATAGGTACACAGCAGTAGCACTGTAATAAACTATTACTAGGGGCAGTGATATTTCGCGAAAAGATTTCGAGACAAGATACAGTCCAAAGCAATGTAGGGTCGTCCAGCTTCTTTGATTGGTTAAAAAAATTTAAGTCCCGTGTTAACCGTTTGCGCACGAATCACGAAGGTTCAGTGTCGGAGTTACTTAGTCCTGAGTGGCTTGATCAAAGACTGGCATGGCACCAGCGGCCAATGGAGGTATAACAACAGCTGAGGTGTGTATATAGTATTGAAGTCTACTGTGTGCTACAATTTTTACGCGAAAAGTCACTGGCCCTAAATATTACTACAGGTCCAACTTCAGAAACGTATACCACCCTTAGAATTCACTTTAGATCATAGATTGTTTTCAACTTCTTTGCTCGTTATTAACATGCATCTGAACACTCTCGGTTGAATTTAGATACATACTTTATAAATAGTGTTGTTTGTTCTAACCTCAAATCCTAGTTCTCGATAGTGCTGTTGGCGAAAAAAAAAAATGCAGTCTAATGTCGGAACACGAAGATTATTACAGGACCATCTCGTACAAGCATTATATTTTATTTTCCTTCTACTGTAGCTCTGTGTATAGTCTATTAGCGGTTTCTCCACGATTTTTTAATCAAACCTTTGAAAACTCACCCCATGTATGGCGTGTTTTGTTGTTTGCTAAATATGTCATGTATCACAAGCGTTTTATACTTGTGTTAACAATAGAAGTGCGTCATTTTTAATTAAATTAAGGCTTTAACTATAATTTATTTATAAACTATAATATTTCATTTTTAATAAATATGAATAAAAACAGGGGGGAGATAGGTGTGTAGGTAGTGCCCAGTAGGAAATAGTTCTTATGCAAAATATTATGTATCTGAGTGCGCACGAATGCGGTGCGTGGTCCCATTGGTGTGATTTTCTAAACCTAGTTAAGCTTTTCTTGAGCGAGGCGGAAAATTATCCTGAAAGTAGAACTTTGGCAGGGCTTCAGAAAAGTTGGAAGTATAATCCATTCACGGTTACTTCACACTTTTCTGAATACCTGCTAAAGTTCTACATCCAGGATATCCCTCCGCCTCGTGCAAACCAAGCTTAACCAAGTCTAGCAAATNTGAATACCTGCTAAAGTTCTACATCCAGGATATCCCTCCGCCTCGTGCAAACCAAGCTTAACCAAGTCTAGCAAATCACACGAAAGGACAACGCACCGAGTTTGTGCGCACCCAGTCGTAATAATTTTTTTTTTTACATTAGAACTATTTCTTACTGGGAGCTACCAACATACGGTTGATTATTTCGCACTGTTTTTATTCATGTTTATTATAAATGAAATATTAAAATATGTAAAGAAAATGTAGGTAAAACTCTTTTTTTAACGAAACATAAGATACTTGTATGTTAACAGAGGTATTAAACGCTTTTTATGGATGACATATTTAGGAAATAACTAAATACGTCATACATGGGCTGGTTTTTCANTGTATGTTAACAGAGGTATTAAACGCTTTTTATGGATGACATATTTAGGAAATAACTAAATACGTCATACATGGGCTGGTTTTTCAAAGGTTTTGATTCAAAGCGCGTGAAGAAACCGCGAATAAACTTTAACTATATAAAAGTTTTAGCCAACATCTATTTTATTATAACTCTAACTAGTTAATTCTTTCATGATTAGATGAACTAGGTTTCGACANTGAATACCTGCTAAAGTTCTACATCCAGGATATCCCTCCGCCTCGTGCAAACCAAGCTTAACCAAGTCTAGCAAATGACACGAAAGGACAACGCACCGAGTTTGCGCGCACCCAGTCGTAATAATTTTTTTTTACATGAGAACTATTTCTTACTGGGAGCTACCAACATACGGTTGATTATTTCGCACCGTTTTTATTCATGTTTATTATAAGTGAAATATTAAAATATGTAAAGAAAATGTAGGTAAAACTCTTTTTTTAACGAAACATAAGATACTTCTATGTTAACAGAGGTATTAAACGCTTTTTATGGATGACATATTTAGGAAATAACTAAATACGTCATACATGGGCTGATTTTTCAAAGGTTTTGATTCAAAACGAGTGAAGAAACCGCAAATAGACTTTAACTATATAAACGTTTTAGCCAACATCTATTTTATTATAACTCTAACTAGTTAATTCTTTCATGATTAGATGAACTAGGTTTCGACACGGCGAAGTTGTTTGCGGGCCAATCACGAACTTTCTGCCTTATAGCATCAGAATCCTCATTGGTCCAGTGAAATGGGGTAGCAGCTTCATACATGCACGACAGCCAATAAGGAAAGAAAACTGTCGTGCGTGTGCACAGTCCGTTTAATCCTAGAAAACATTTAACTTTTTCCCGCGATTACCCATCATTAGGGCCAGTGACTTTACGCGTAAAAATCCGAGCACACAGTAGAATTCAAGACTATATTCACACCTCAGATGTTGTTATACCTCCATTGGCTGCTGTTGCCATGTCCGTCTTTGACCAAGCCACTCAGGACCAAGTAACTCCGACACTGAACCTTCGTGATTCGTGCGCAAACGGTTAACACGGGCCAGAACATTTTTTTAGCCAATCAAAGAAGCTGGACGACCCTGCAGTGATTTGGACTGTATCTTGTCTCGGAATATTTTCGCGAAATATCACTGCCCCTACCCCTCATCTCTAACTAATAACCATGAATGGACCGTAAAGCTACATACCGCAAGGACACGCGCGAACAGGAAGGATAATTAGCATATCGTAGTAGGTCCCGGCTGATCCTATATCGCTGTCTGCCTCGCCAAGCGTGCATCGCGACGCCCCCGTCGACCGGCATACCTGATTTCAATCATGCCCCGGGTGGATGGGATTGTCCGATTCCGGCCGACTGCACCAGGGGCAGATAGCCCCCGCTTGACTTGCCGTCTTAACGACACTCGCGAAAGGACATGCTCAGGACACCGCAACGTTGACTCCCTTCTTCCGACTCACCGGACCGAATATATTAACCTCTTAACGCACACGTTAATTTCTCGTTTCAGTTGTTTCAAAAGAATAAATATTTGGTAAAAATAAATAAATGGCGTGTGGGGAGTGCACCCAGGGCAAGGCAACACCCTCCGAGTGACAGTCTTTCCAGCTGGGACCCGTAGGTGACCGTCATCCCCGAGCATGACAGAAATGAGACCCTAGAATGGAGCGGCACTGGAATGCAAGGGCGGGGGAAGCGGGAGTACCCCGAGAAAATCCTCCGGCAAGCGGCATCGTCCAGCAGGATTCCCACATGCGTAAATCCGGGAGTGAACCGCCGGGGATCGAACCCGGATCGCCGTGGTGGGAGGCGAGCGCCCTGGACACTACACCACCGCTGCCCCTTAAATATTTGGTGTTGGTAGTACTTGCGAATGGTTTACACTTTGGAACCAATGGGAAGGGTTTCAGTAGATCCGTGGCACAATAAACAACCAATCATTGAATATTTTGTGGGTCAGCAGCAGCCAACAGCATTGTCCAGGGAAAGGCAATGCACGCCTTGATGCCACCTTCTGGACCTGTACAGCAACGACCATGATGTCGCCTATTCTGCAACATGTCCAACGTGAACGATTGTACTCGGGATAGTGAGTTAAAGGGTTAAGGAGACTCCCTAGTTAACCATTTTTAACTCCTCAAGGTCACGTCCGATCGTAATTATTTTACGCGCTGACTATACAGTTTGTATACAGTTATAAGTTCAGAAAAGATATATCAATGCCGATATAGTTTAAAACCCCGTTTTAAAGAAAAATAAACATTGTAACATAGGGCTACTTACTTTGGCAAATTTCAACGACCACAATTAAGTTTCAAAAGCGAAATTTATAAGCTGGCAACGAAATATAGAGTCTTTACTGTATGTCCTGAAAACATATTTGCATTAAAATATTCCATATATTTTTTAAAATTATAATTTACACAACCGCTTACGGAGAGACCCGTATGACAATAAGGGAGTCCCCTTGAATTTTTTATGACACACTTATATTTACCGCTTTAAGTGTTGCAAACAAAANCGTATGACAATAAGGGAGTCCCCTTGAATTTTTTATGACACACTTATATTTACCGCTTTAAGTGTTGCAAACAAAACATTTTTTTAATGATGGCTATACTTAAGACGACGCGACACTTGTTTTGTCGACAAAAACAATAAACTTCGGTCTTCGTGTTCAGCTATAGCAAAAGTGAACTATTCATATACTTGCAAAAGTAGGGCGGTTTACGAATTAGTTGCCGACAGGGAAGATCATGAAGTGCGTTAGTCGAGAAAAAATTGTTATTGTAAATTTGTACGAATACTGTTCAACTTGTAAACATTATTCCGATTCTTACAAGTACTATTTCCTGGCACAAATAAAAAATTACCGCAAATGTTTTACATAATGTCACAATTTTAGATTTTTTGGAAAGTACAAACATATAAAATAATTAACTTTGAAATAAAATGCTTAAAATAAGAAAATATTTGCATTTTTTGTAAAATATTTTTTGCTAAGCATGCCTTAAAATCAATTATGCCGTGATCTTTCAGTTAACTGTGTTAAATTTTCTGTAATATTTACGATTATTTTATTTGTCCGTTCCACAAACACTAAAGTTGTGATTTTGACACGCCATGACGCAAGAACTATGTGATGTAACATGTTTTTAACTCTTTCAGACCCACTTTAATTCACGGTTTCAGGTAGTGCAAACAAAAAAATGTTATTATGTGTGCTGTNATTTTAACTCTTTCAGACCCACTTTAATTCACGGTTTCAGGTAGTGCAAACAAAAAAATGTTATTATGTGTGCTGTGCTTAAATCGACACAACACTTATTTCGTTATCACAGCTAATGAGTTGCAGGCTAATGTTCGGCAACAGTTCTATGAACCAATCTTGACCTAGACCAGTAGGGTGGTTTGCGAATCATTTAGCGACAGGTAAGGTCATTGGTCATTGAGTTTCGCAGTGTGCAGTTACAGACCAATGATTACCTACACGTCCGTAATGTACATAATTGTGTACACTGGGTCTAAGTAGGTTAATGCGAGGAAAGAGTACTTGCATGTCACATCTACACGTTCCACGGTATTTGATACTACTATAAAATTACGTTTTTCTTTACAAAAAAAATATATATTTAGTGTTTTTATAGTGAATTGAAACTAATTGTCAGAATTAAATGTTTAACCAAACGGGTTTGAACATCCGTTTAGCACACACTTGCCGGGTTGAAAAGTCGCAGATTTAATCAAGTCCGTTCGCAGGTTGCATCGTCCATATTTAGGGATGTCGTCGATTCTATGTGAGACCAGTGCATTGGGAGAGGTTCATCCCGAGCTGTTTCACTACCTACTTTAGGCAGATATGTGTGCAGCTTTTTAACAACGAATTTGACGTATTTTAATCATGAGGGTGAGTCAAGTGAAAACCTAGACATGCCGTAGAACAAATAAATGTTAAACACGATAATCGATGTCGCCAAGTTTTTGAAGGGCGATATAGAAAAAACCAAGAAAATGGCGATCTTACATGATCGTTTTTTGCTAACTTTCTAAGCAATAATTATGTCAGAATGTTCTAGACCTATTCAATTAGCACAATGCCCTGCATCACATAAGGACGTGCGAAATTTGTGCGTCGTAAAGTACTAATTATAAATTCATCACGGTGGGGTAATATTTGCTCACAAATTTCCCTCCCGAAACTGGCAGTCCTCGATTATTGTGTTTATCGTAAATTGTCGTCCCACGCCACGTTGAATAAGAATTTTCACCGTGTACGTTACTGAACAGAGAAGATGTAAAACTGCATTACAGACAGATATCCTTGCTGTATAACATAAGTGTTCCAGTACTTGGGGCGGTGCGTGGGTACTAGGAGAATAACTCCTGCAAGTATCATATGTAGCGACTCATATGCGATCTGCCGCTTCTCTTCGTCGAATTCCAAATATGCATCAGCATACCGCAGTTTCATTTTGTGATGTAGGTAGGTAGGGCTTGACGTATCGTCAACAACGAGATCATTACACCGAGAAAAAAAAAGATACACGTTTGTAAGAACCATTTAAACCGTCAAAATAGGGACAGCCATCTTATAGGTTGTAGGCACCAACTAAATATTGTTGATATAGATGGTAATACCAACAGAACTGTTCGTTGCACTCCTGTCTGTGATTGCACTTGCTACTGTACGCGTGGTTGCGGCAGAATAGCACTGCGTCCCTGCTACAGAACAGATAGTACCCCCAACAGAACAACTTCGACAACATTTCGATTGTTCCCACAAGACAAACTAGAATTGTAATAACCTGACATCATGTTATGTTGCTGCTACCCACAAATCCGATCACATAACTGTTTAGTGCTAGCAACTGAACATTAAAAGTAATTTCGATTTCTTTTTATAAAATTTTAAGGTTTTCGTGTGACTCACCCTCGTATAAGCTGTTCGCAGACAAACGAGAACGTTTAAAACCAACCTCTAAACAAATAACTCCATTTCTTGCGTAATGGCATGCATGACTAGCACTTTGAGTTTTTTTAGATTTGCGGGGAGGGAGGGTGCAAATAATAAAAACTAACACACCGAAGTGAGATGATTAACATTGAAATAAGACACCATGAGTCACTTCCAGTAATATTTAAGACCACGTAATTAAATGTTTTCGTAATTTTTTTAAATTGTTTAAAACAAGGATATTTTTGGATATTTTGTATTTGCAGTAATCTGTGAGTATGCAAAAATAATTTGCTGAGGATATATTAAATTGAAATAAGACATGATCATACAGTCGCTCTTTTTTATATTTTCCGTAAAAATTTTCGTTCATTTTATTTGTACATCTCAGAGTCGTTAAAGTTGTGATTTTTTTTGCATGCTACGATGCAAAAAAAATATTCCATCTAGATTTCTATAATGCGAGGAAACAGTATTTATAACTAAAGTCTACTAGTTGAACGATATTTCATACAAATATAAAATAATGCATTTGTTTTTGTGACAAGTTCCGTTAAACTGTAATTTAGTACATTTTATTACGACGTATTGTATCGAGTAAAAGGAATGTGTGGGAACAAATGATTGCCCAGACAATAACATGCATAGCAATTTCCCTCGCAACTGCCTGTTGGCGACAGATAACAAGAACTTGTTAGTTAGATGTGATAAAGTAATACGAATCTTTCCAATCCTACCTCCAACACATTAAGACTAAAGGGAATAAAGAAGACCACTTNCTGTGATAAAGTAATACGAATCTTTCCAATCCTACCTCCAACACATTAAGACTAAAGGGAATAAAGAAGACCACTTCTGGCGAGTGCTGATAAAGTTTAATTGTACGAGCCTTTTCCACTCCTCCGCCCACTCGGCCCGAGCTAACGGCTGAACAAAGTCGCGGATGAAGGAAAGAATATAAAGATTGAACATCGAGATTTCTTCGAAGCCTACCGAGAGATACGAAGTCGTTTCGTAGGCGTCGGCCCTGCCCGTCGATTTTCCAGCAGGCGTCTCTCCGTACGCGAAAACGTCGACGTAAAGGAAGGGAGAAAAAAAGGTATTTTCCCGGAGCATTCAATTTTCCTTCGGTAGCAGCAGTTCTGTAAGCAACTCACGCACGTCCGCCGCCTTTTCAACTCCGATTCTCTCGACCATAACGCTAAGCCTCAAACTCGTCCCGCGGATCCGGCCTGGGGCTTAACTAAACAAACACGTGGCAAGGGCGGGGGGCGAGGGGAAGAAAAAAAAGATGCTAGGGGAAATCTCTCAAGCAGGGAAGCCGAGGAAGCCCTCCTCCGCGCGGCCGGCGCCGGGGCAAATATATTTATCTTCCCTTCTCGCGGCGTTAAACAGATGTCCGGAAAGGGCTGAGGGACACCGGGGGCTGCATGTTGACGGAGAGGATAAGGGCAGCTTCGAGTCAGTGCCGGGGATCAAGCCCCGGGGTCCGCGAGGGATACAGCCTGCCTTCCACCCCGTCTTATCCGACCATTTATCCTCGCGGGGCANCCCTTCTCGCGGCGTTAAACAGATGTCCGGAAAGGGCTGAGGGACACCGGGGGCTGCATGTTGACGGAGAGGATAAGGGCAGCTTCGAGTCAGTGCCGGGGATCAAGCCCCGGGGTCCGCGAGGGATACAGCCTGCCTTCCACCCCGTCTTATCCGACCATTTATCCTCGCGGGGCATCAGTCACGTTCCTCCCCCCTCCCGTGATCTACCACCCCTTCGCAAACCCACAACCCCTTCTTCTTCTACCCTTTCCACTCCATCGTGCACCAACCGTCCGTTCCAATTCCCCTGCGGACATCGTCTCTCCTCTGCGCGTGCAGTCGTTCCGTGCGTGCCATCACGTTTGCCGACCTGGTCCATCACAGGTGCAAGTGTTGTTTTATATAGTCTGTTTGCTGTATCTTCACACTTTTTGAATCAAACATTTCTAAAATCACACCGTGTGTGATGTGTTTGGTTGTTTCACTAAATGCGTGGTGCATCAGAAGCATTTTACACTTATGTTAACAAAAAAAATATATTGTTCGTGGCAAAATTTAACTTTTACTTAATACTAAATATATCAAAACTATAGTATTTCGTTTCAAATTAAAATCGATAAAAATTAAAGAAAGTAGTTAAGTAGGTATTGCGTAGAAAGAAATAATTAAAATGCACAAATGTGGTGGGCTGTCCCATTCGCGTAATTTTCTATACTTATTTTCGCTTTATTTGCATAAGGCGTAGGAATATCCTGAAAGCAGAACTCGAGCAGGGCTTCAGAAAAGTTGAAAGTAACCGTGGTTGGACTATATTCTTGTTCTCTCCTTCAAACACTCTTCTCAGCGCAAAAAATAATTCTGCTGGATAAGAAACAACCCTTGTACCATCGTGTTTTTCGTAAATACATTTGCAACGACTGAAGTAAAGAACGTGTGAATAAAACTATTTAAAATTTTTGGATAATCATTGTCAAGATTATGTTTGTAGTACTACAAGTAAATTTTACAAGTTGCAGTATAATAAAGGATTTTCTTTATTTCAACCAGTAAGTTCTGTAGATTTCAAGTTAAATTTAAAGAGATAAATTATAAAATTGGTGTGCTGCATNATCAAGCCCCGGGGTCCGCGAGGGATACAGCCTGCCTTCCACCCCGTCTTATCCGACCATTTATCCTCGCGGGGCACAGTCACGTTCCTCCCCCCTCCCGTGATCTACCACCCCTTCGCAAACCCACAACCCCTTCTTCTTCTACCCTTTCCACTCCATCGTGCACCAACCGTCCGTTCCGATTCCCCTGCGGACATCGTCTCTCCTCTGCGCGTGCAGTCGTTCCGTGCGTGCCATCACGTTTGCCGACCTGGTCCATCACAGGTGCACGTGTTGTTTTATATAGTCTGTTTGCTGTATCTTCACACTTTTTGAATCAAACATTTCTAAAATCACACCGTGTGTGATGTGTTTGGTTGTTTCACTAAATGCGTGGTGCATCAGAAGCATTTTACACTTATGTTAACAAAAAAAATATATTGTTCGTGGCAAAATTTAACTTTTACTTAATACTAAATATATCAAAACTATAGTATTTCGTTTCAAATTAAAATCGATAAAAATTAAAGAAAGTAGTTAAGTAGGTATTGCGTAGAAAGAAATAATTAAAATGCACAAATGTGGTGGGCTGTCCCATTCGCGTAATTTTCTATACTTATTTTCGCTTTATTTGCATAAGGCGTAGGAATATCCTGAAAGCAGAACTCGAGCAGGGCTTCAGAAAAGTTGAAAGTAACCGTGGTTGGACTATATTCTTGTTCTCTCCTTCAAACACTCTTCTCAGCGCAAAAAATAATTCTGCTGGATAAGAAACAACCCTTGTACCATCGTGTTTTTCGTAAATACATTTGCAACGACTGAAGTAAAGAGAACGTGTGAATAAAACTATTTAAAATTTTTGGATAATCATTGTCAAGATTATGTTTGTAGTACTACAAGTAAATTTTACAAGTTGCAGTATAATAAAGGATTTTTTTTATTTCAACCAGTAAGTTCTGTAGATTTCAAGTTAAATTTAAAGAGATAAATTATAAAATTGGTGTGCTGCATNTTTTATTTCAACCAGTAAGTTCTGTAGATTTCAAGTTAAATTTAAAGAGATAAATTATAAAATTGGTGTGCTGCATTAAATGTGTTTTTACATAAAACATTTCACTCACATTGACACTAAAATTTACAAAAATATTATAACATGAAGTGCCCACTTCATTATGGATATGAGACACTGAAACAACTGAAAATGTTCATACAAACATGCGGCCTGTTTGACCTTGCTACCGAGTTAAAGCCACATACTCCAAATATCTCGACCTGTTTAGTGTATATGTTGTGGGTTATCCCTGTTTGTCCTTTCTGACAAGAAGAGTTGGTAATGAATGTGCTGTAGTGCGAATTGGGCGTGGAAAGGAATGATTGAAAGCAGAAAACGGCAGACATGTGTTTGATATACGGCCACGCAGAATATTATGATGTAGAAGCAGTCATCTCTGAGCAGATAGATGGACACTTGCGAGATGCATGCCCATTTAAAAATCTAGAGTCAGACGGTGGCAAACCCTTTAGAGTACGAACTGTGCATAATATGGAGAAGCTGATTTTGCAGGATGTTCAGGGAAATGCTGGCACTAACACCCGAAGAATAGTAGCAGTAGAGAGCCTAGGAAACGCGAGAGTTAGGAGAGTTTTTGCAACAGCAACTTCTTTATCCGTGCCGTCTATAACGAGTACAGGCACTTAAAAACTACGATTTTCTTCCGAAAGTCAACTTTTGTACTTGGTTTCAGCAGATGTCCACCGAAGTATTTGCTGATAGACCTAGATTCAGCAGAAATGGAATCGTCAATTTTCGTAACACCCATTCATCATTGGGATGAAGAAAATTCACGTATTATTCATCAATCACGACAACTAAAAACAACAATTCAGCGTCAACGTATGCAGGAATACTTGGCGACACGTGCTTTTTCTCGTTGGGAGATTATCAAGTCAAACTTGCTTAGATTTATTCACAAAACAGTTTAATGAACTTTTGAGGAAGTTCCTCCTTGACGCTGCACGTCGCATGTGGTTTATACATTGCGGTGTCGAAAAGCATGGAATTTCTTCAACGAAAGATTTCTGAACAAATGGATGTATCGTGATGGACTGATACACATACCTAAATGTTATCCAGACTTAATTTCATTATACTGTTAATTTTTGGGCCGCTTTAAAACAGTTGCGTATTCATCGCTCAATCTAAACGTCGAAACTCTTCGTCGGCGAATCCAAAAAAGCTACCAACTTATTCTACAAACCCCTAGTGTGTTTTTTTTTTTAAGAATAAGAATGTCTACAGTACGAAGACTGCAGGCGTACGTTGAGGCTTAAGATGGTAATTTTGAGCTCCTCCTGAGCAGAACCACATTACCGCAGAACCAACAGTTCTATAACTCGGAAACAAGGTCAAGTAGGTAACGTGTTAATATGCAATATTTTAATTGTTTCCTTGTATCTTGCCCGCCGATGAAGCGCGTCCTTCATGTCATGAAACATCCACTGTGTGTGCATGCATTGTATGTATGTATATATACACTTGGTGATTTATTTAATGTGAGTTAACGGAATGACGTGAAATAGATGCATCGTACGACGAAAAAAAAAAAAAGTCCAAATAAATTCTCACTACATTCGAGGTAGCAATTAAAACCCGCAAAAGTAAGTTAATCGTCACTCAATGTGGGGAAATGGAGGGGGGAGAGGGGCAACGTTGACATATCAAAAGGGAATCCCCGTGTTTCATACCAGTTTCTAATTATACGGCAATACGTGTGACTGATTTATTAGGAATTTTTTTTTACGATTCGTTGTAAATGGCGCTGTAATCGGTGCGAAGTGTATTGCCCTCGGTTACATAAATTGCGAATCGCCACGTTTCATTCCGGAAGGAATCCGCGATACAAATTCTCTGCAAACGTTTATTACATCAGCGCGTTTATAAACATCACAGGTTTACGTCTCGTCAACGTTGACGCGTAACGCACAGGTCGAAAAACGTGTTTAAGACACAAAAATTGTGGTTTGTATTACGGACTTTTTCTGGAATAAAATGTGGTCGTCTCCAGTTGATATAAAGAAGAACGAAGGGCGATCTAGTTTGCACTGATTACAGCGCCATCTGCAACGAGTTTCAAAAACTGTTTCTAATAAATATTTAATAGATAATAGGTATTGAAGTAAAATCCTAATCTGCAATAAGACATGGCGGATCCCATTTTAAATATCAACGTTGCCACCCCTCCCCCACCGCCCAAATCAGTCCACATTCCATCGCAGATGGCACGACCGAGAGTTATTTTTTTTGCGGGCTTGAATTGCTCCCTCAAAAATAGTGGAGGTTTACTTGAACACTTTTTGTCGTACGAGGCGCATCTATTTCACGTTTTGACGTGAATACGTCTTTAAATTTGCAACCATAGTGGACAATACAGAAAATCTAATGATAACAACATCAATGGGTTACAGCTTGGCATTGCAGCTCCGAATCTACCGTATACATCTAAAATTCAATTACACCACTCGATTGCCAAAGAGTCAAAGAATTTGTTACGTTGAGCGAGGACTGCGAAACGTCGCGCGCGGTGGAGGCGGGGGCACCGCCATTTTGAGTTCGTTTCGCCGCGTCTCATAATTTCCGCGTAGCATAACTTTTGACGCCAGAGTAGCTACGACGCTCTTTTGAGTTTCAATCAACAGCTCTCGTCGAGATCAATCATTGAGTGTATAAAAAAATTGTGTGGCGTGCTTATGATGAAATTGTATAAGTTTAAAGTAAAAAAAAATTAAAAACTTAACACAATGTCTGCCTATACTCGTCAAAAAGCAAAGTCGAAGTACGNCTCGCTTAGGCGGGAGGCGAGTAGTGTAACCACTACGCCACCGCGGTCACATTTGACTAAGAAAAACGCGGTTCGGTTGTAAAATAAATGTTGTGTACACACTGTAAAAAAAACCACGGGATTGTCGTGTCCGAGAAACTTGCCGTGTGCTTTATGTGAATACGTCTACGTCAGTGGGTAAGGGTTTATTCACAATGCGCAGTCGGCAGTCGGCAGTCGGCAGTTGGCAATCGAGTGCAATTCACAACGTGCAGTCCATGTAAATTACCAAACATGACTTTAATTAAATATTTTAAGGTTATGTACCGGTACTTAACACAACTTGAGACGATCTGTTTGTACAGGTAAATCATGTAAAATGATGATTTATTTGTGTTGGCATCTGCTGTATCAGTACTGTCGCTGAGTTATCGCCTTCTATTATTACGTTTAGCATCTACTAAAGTCAACACACGCGCTATAAAAAATACAAATAATAAACGGTCCTGCAAAAAAAATATTTGTTTACATCGTGTGATCGCGAGCGCGACATCTGATTGGTTGGGAATTTTCGGCAGTCGGCAGTCGAAGATAAAGATGAACCAACTCCGACTGCTGGACTGCTCATTGTGAATAAACCCTAATATTTTCTTTGGGATGCGGGAGCGAAACGAAAGTAATGTAATGAATACTTGGCTTTCGATTCTCAAATCGATATATCTAGACGATACCTTTCTTCCGGCACCAAGATCAGCAAGTTAGCAGATCGGAGTGGCGAGATATGCTGCCCGGAAATTTCCGCCCACTCCCAAAAAAAAAGCCGCCGGTCCCCGCGGGCGCCCACCCGCGGCTCGCGCACGCGCGGAGCCAACTCAGGGGCATTCGCGCGCCCTGGTCGCATACACGCTTGAAAGAGTAAACATATAGTGAGGTAATGGATCACCCTGCGAGTGTAACATCGCCGTGTCCGTCCTGGCACCTCGTGTGTCGGTCTGATTCCAAAGACGTGTTCACACTTCGCAAACGTGTACCGGAAACACGTCAAACCTAAATACGCGGCTTGGAAAGTTTCCGTAGATGTCACTGTAAGAAAATAAATCTTGAACGCGGCTGCCACACAACATTTCACTAGCACTGGGTGTCTCCTATCTTAATAATTTTAAGAGTTCTACCATGGACGCGTGGAAAGAAATTTTTTTATTCGTACATTCTTATCATGCATGTGCACTTTTTTGGTAAAAAAAAAAAATTACGGGCTTGCTTACAGCCCACCAATAATTAATTAAATATTCGCCTTACATTTCTAAAAATGAANAAAAAAAAAAATTACGGGCTTGCTTACAGCCCACCAATAATTAATTAAATATTCGCCTTACATTTCTAAAAATGAAAAATACTTTGCTACAGCACGTCGATTTTAAAAAATCCTTACCTTATTTCATGCATTTGTGTTCAGTGTCACTGACATATTTACTGGCAATAATAAATCACTTCTCTTCTCGTAAGTTTTCATTTTCGTAAGAACTTNTTCAGTGTCACTGACATATTTACTGGCAATAATAAATCACTTCTCTTCTCGTAAGTTTTCATTTTCGTAAGAACTTCGCGTTTCTTTCGATTTTAAATGAGCACTTTGAAATTCGAGGTCTGAAAAAATCACCAGCTCCCGGCCACCTTTATTTTAACGTACAAAGTTACTACTAAGCACCCAGTAAATTTGGCACAAATACGAGAAAAGTAATTCCACATTTTAAGGTCATATTAAAAGTTTGATATGTAACCATGTAAACATTAATTTTAATAATATTTTTTTTGAACTATGTTTGCTAAATGACATATAATAACATATTCAATTTTCTACTCAGCTCACAGTAGCCTACACCAAGAGTATAAGGTTTGTTCCAGCCAACAAAATTTTTTTTGAGAAAACAAAACTTGAAAAGCAACCAAATTAACTTTGTCCGTCTAACAAAGACACACGCTTGAATTAACAAAACCCCTGTGCTTGGCCGAAAGGAATTAGACTGCCAATAAAATATTTTGTTGAATCAAACGTATACATTTGTTTGGCCACGCATTCGATTGCCTTCGTTTGAAAATACAGCTCGAGCGTTTGTNCGTTGAATCAAACGTATACATTTGTTTGGCCACGCATTCGATTGCCTTCGTTTGAAAATACAGCTCGAGCGTTTGTTTGCAATTATGTGACAGTTACGATAGTAGCAGTACTTGTTAGTGCACTTACTGTTGCCTTATAACGTTATAAACTTCTTTTAGTAAAACAAGTTCAAAAGGAATTTAAAAAATAAAGCTGTAAAAATGGTAATATTTAATTGCTCGCGTTTTACCAGTATTCGAAATGTGTGTATTTAAAAACATTCGTAATTCACCGGTAGTGGGTTTAGCTGCAGCTGCTAAGGAGTAGCCCTCTGGCGCAGCCGGTCTAGGTTCGAATCTCGGTCGGGCTTCTAATTTATTATATTAACCGAAACTGTTTCGTGTAGGTAGAACCAAACCAATCTTTAATTGCATCAACCATATATTTGTTATTGGAAAGAAAAAAAANAACTGTTTCGTGTAGGTAGAACCAAACCAATCTTTAATTGCATCAACCATATATTTGTTATTGGAAAGAAAAAAAATTGATTTCAACAACTATTTATTTAATTGTCACTATTAAAACCATTATTTTTGTTGCACCAAACAAATNGAAAAAAAATTGATTTCAACAACTATTTATTTAATTGTCACTATTAAAACCATTATTTTTGTTGCACCAAACAAATTTTGTTTGATTTCTCCGTGTAACATTTGTTTTGAATCGTGAATAAAGAATAAAGTTATCGAGCCGACGACAATTTAAATTTTTTTTAAGGTGGAAGGGTAAAAAATCTGAAGATAGTAGTTCCTAATTAAGTGTTTTAAAAATGCTCCATTCAACGAGAATAGTCTTTAGAGAGACTTTAAAATTAGCTCCTCTAAAATAAAAGAGTTTACCGTATAAATAATTGCATTTTAAATAATACTGTTCCATTACAGGAAGGGAAATTCCTGAGAATAATTCAAACATGGCGTTGTAGTTTTTTTTTAAATGGCGTACTCGTGCTTCCAAGGGGTGAAGAAGTGTGAAACTTGCTCTCAAATGTAGTTTTAAATGTATACCAAAAAGGACGTAGACTAATTAGCGTCGTCCGCGCTTGTCCACAAAATTGAATCACGGAATGTATAGAGAACGTGTTGATACTGTGATATGCTTCTGTAACAAAAACAAAATGATTCAAGTTCTTGAATGCATCCCAGATGAATTAGAATATTGTTTGGAACAAGTGTAAGAACATTCCGAAAGACATATTTCTTAAAGACTGTATGCTGGCCATAGTCGAAGCCAAGTGGTTTCGTCAGTTCTGAAATAAATAAGAAAAGACGTGTTCAATGTTGGGCAAAAGTTGGTTACAGTGATCGCCAGCTAAGTTGATGGGCGGCAAGCTAGCTAACTGCCTTACTACTTCAGCGCTTTAATAGTAATATTTCCAGTTTAAAGGCAGTTCACGATTAACTGAGCAATTTTGAAAACAACCTTTGAAAATGATCACTGCGTCTACCTGCATACAGTTTAACGGTAACCCTGAGTAACGACGGAAGGAAAGTAGTTCCAGGTCTTAACGTCGAATTATAAGTACTAGGTAAAAATTTGTGAACATTGAAAATATTTATTTTACGTGCGTGCAAGTGTAAGGATTAAAACATTTATAACATATTTATTTTTATGATTTCCAAATTTTACTGTACCGACGCAAGAATAAAGTGATCAGGCCCATTGCAATGTAAATTTCATACAGGGTGATTCTTAAACATGGGACAAACATTGAGGGGTTGTAGAGCTCACTAAAACAAACAATTATTGTATAGGAATATATGGATGGGAGTGATCAAAATTGCTACCACCGACAGTAATGCAAGCTTGGTAGCGTCGGTGGAGTGATTGGCGAACAGATTCAAATACGCCGGGTATTTCACGCACGCCACCATTGTCAGCCAATCACGCCATATGTAGAGGTCGCCAAGCATGCGTGACTGTTGGTGGATGCATTTCCAGCAACTGTTTGACGTGGGTATGCTCTAGGCCCCACAGTTGTGGCGCCAAATTAACTTGACGCATGTACCGCCACTGTAAAAGACAGGGCGGCTTATACNCCTTTGTATATATGTATATGTATAGATACACACACTAAAACCAGGAAATCGTATTTTATAAAACACTAATTTTAAAAATTACACTTTTAATAAGACGTAAAGCTTTTACCAAATTTTTACCCAACTCGCAGTTGGTATTAATAAAACTACTCCACAATATTTTAAAAAGTTTTTAGCCCACGTATATAATATGTAAATTTACAGGAAGATAGTTTTTTTAAGGTTGATCACAAGAATGAATAATTTTGAATTAAATATTATGTCTTACGCGATAGCTTTATTGTGATACTTTTATTCCAGCTTATAAAGAAAGATAAAAAATTTTGCAATATTCTTTTTGTGAGGAAGTATATACCCACGTGAATAGAATTGTTCGAGAAAGTGGGCGACAAACGTCGAGGAAAAGGATCTGTCTTTCTCCGTCTTTGGTTTTTCCTTTCTCCATGTGTAGCGTCCCCAGTCAATATTGCCACCATTCCCACCTGACATCAGATACATCAAGCGGCCCTGAAGAAAAGTGGCCAAAAAAAAAAAAAAGCAGGAAGCGGGGCGACTGTAAAAAATGAAGTGATACTGAAGTTGAAATAAATGGCCGCAGCAGTTCAATACATTTATCACCGCAGTTTGCAGCGAAATACAGTGCGTGCGGCTACGAGGGGAGAAGAGAAATATCCCAACCTCGCGACTCTGTTATTGAATCTGAATACAGACGTTCGTGCGCAGAATTTCGAAACAATTTTTATTATGTTTTAGTTTGTGGCGGATAGTTGACAAAGAGTGAGTGAAGGTATCTGGGCGGCTCTTAACATCGAGGTGTTGAGAGCCGGCGAGGGTGAAGCGAGGTGAGTACGGAACAGCGCCGGAATGAAAGGGTGGGGGGGAAGCGGGAGATCCCCGAGAAAACCAGCGGCATCGTCCGGCACGATTCGCAGATGCTAAAAAATCCGGGAGCGACCTCGCCGGGAATCGAACCTGGCTCGCTTAGGCGGGAGGCGAGTAGTGTAACCACTACGCCACCGCGGTCACATTTGACTAAGAAAAACGCGGTTCGGTTGTAAAATAAATGTTGTGTACACACTGTAAAAAAAAACCACGGGATTGTCGTGTCCGAGAAACTTGCCGTGTGCTTTATGTGAATACGTCTACGTCGGTGGGTAAGGGTTTATTCACAATGCGCAGTCGGCAGTCGGCAGTCGGCAGTTGGCAATCGAGTGCAATTCACAACGTGCAGTCCATGTAAATTACCAAACATGACTTTAATTAAATATTTTAAGGTTATGTACCGGTACTTAACACAACTTGAGACGATCTGTTTGTACAGGTAAATCATGTAAAATGATGATTTATTTGTGTTGGCATCTGCTGTATCAGTACTGTCGCTGAGTTATCGCCTTCTATTATTACGTTTAGCATCTACTAAAGTCAACACACGCGCTATAAAAAATACAAATAATAAACGGTCCTGCAAAAAAAATATTTGTTTACATCGTGTGATCGCGAGCGCGACATCTGATTGGTTGGGAATTTTCGGCAGTCGGCAGTCGAAGATAAAGATGAACCAACTCCGACTGCTGGACTGCTCATTGTGAATAAACCCTAATATTTTCTTTGGGATGCGGGAGCGAAACGAAAGTAATGTAATGAATACTTGGCTTTCGATTCTCAAATCGATATATCTAGACGATACCTTTCTTCCGGCACCAAGATCAGCAAGTTAGCAGATCGGAGTGGCGAGATATGCTGCCCGGAAATTTCCGCCCACTCCCAAAAAAAAAGCCGCCGGTCCCCGCGGGCGCCCACCCGCGGCTCGCGCACGCGCGGAGCCAACTCAGGGGCATTCGCGCGCCCTGGTCGCATACACGCTTGAAAGAGTAAACATATAGTGAGGTAATGGATCACCCTGCGAGTGTAACATCGCCGTGTCCGTCCTGGCACCTCGTGTGTCGGTCTGATTCCAAAGACGTGTTCACACTTCGCAAACGTGTACCGGAAACACGTCAAACCTAAATACGCGGCTTGGAAAGTTTCCGTAGATGTCACTGTAAGAAAATAAATCTTGAACGCGGCTGCCACACAACATTTCACTAGCACTGGGTGTCTCCTATCTTAATAATTTTAAGAGTTCTACCATGGACGCGTGGAAAGAAATTTTTTTATTCGTACATTCTTATCATGCATGTGCACTTTTTTGGTAAAAAAAAAAATTACGGGCTTGCTTACAGCCCACCAATAATTAATTAAATATTCGCCTTACATTTCTAAAAATGAAAAATACTTTGCTACAGCACGTCGATTTTAAAAAATCCTTACCTTATTTCATGCATTTGTGTTCAGTGTCACTGACATATTTACTGGCAATAATAAATCACTTCTCTTCTCGTAAGTTTTCATTTTCGTAAGAACTTGGCGTTTCTTTCGATTTTAAATGAGCACTTTGAAATTCGAGGTCTGAAAAAATCACCAGCTCCCGGCCACCTTTATTTTAACGTACAAAGTTACTACTAAGCACCCAGTAAATTGGGCAGAAATTCGAGAAAAGTAATCCCACATTTTAAGGTCATATTAAAAGTTTGATATGTAAACATGTAAACATTAATTTTAATAATATTTTTTTTTAACTATGTTTGCTAAATGACATATAATAACATATTCAATTTTCTACTCAGCTCACAGTAGCCTACACCAAGAAAACTAAACTTGAAAAGCAACCAAATTAACTTTGTCCGTCTAACAAAGACACACGCTTGAATTAACAAAACCCCTGTGCTTGGCCGAAAGGAATTAGACTGCCAATAAAATATTTCGTTGAATCAAACGTATACATTTGTTTGGCCACGCATTCGATTGCCTTCGTTTGAAAATACAGCTCGAGCGTTTGTTTGCAATTATGTGACAGTTACGATAGTAGCAGTACTTGTTAGTGCACTTACTGTTGCCTTATAACGTTATGAACTTCTTTTAGTAAAACAAGTTCAAAAGGAATTTAAAAAATAAAGCTGTAAAAATGGTAATATTTAATTGCTCGCGTTTTACCAGTATTCGAAATGTGTGTATTTAAAAACATTCGTAATTCACCGGTAGTGGGTTTAGCTGCAGCTGCTAAGGAGTAGCCCTCTGGCGCAGCCGGTCTAGGTTCGAATCTCGGTCGGGCTTCTAATTTATTATATTAACCGAAACTGTTTCGTGTAGGTAGAACCAAACCAATCTTTAATTGCATCAACCATATATTTGTTATTGGAAAGAAAAAAAATTGATTTCAACAACTATTTATTTAATTGTCACTATTAAAACCATTATTTTTGTTGCACCAAACAAATTTTGTTTGATTTCTCCGTGTAACATTTGTTTTGAATCGTGAATAAAGAATAAAGTTATCGAGCCGACGACAATTTAAATTTTTTTTAAGGTGGAAGGGTAAAAAATCTGAAGATAGTAGTTCCTAATTAAGTGTTTTAAAAATGCTCCATTCAACGAGAATAGTCTTTAGAGAGACTTTAAAATTAGCTCCTCTAAAATAAAAGAGTTTACCGTATAAATAATTGCATTTTAAATAATACTGTTCCATTACAGGAAGGGAAATTCCTGAGAATAATTCAAACATGGCGTTGTAGTTTTTTTTTAAATGGCGTACTCGTGCTTCCAAGGGGTGAAGAAGTGTGAAACTTGCTCTCAAATGTAGTTTTAAATGTATACCAAAAAGGACGTAGACTAATTAGCGTCGTCCGCGCTTGTCCACAAAATTGAATCACGGAATGTATAGAGAACGTGTTGATACTGTGATATGCTTCTGTAACAAAAACAAAATGATTCAACTTCTTGAATGCATCCCAGATGAATTAGAATATTGTTTGGAACAAGTGTAAGAACATTCCGAAAGACATATTTCTTAAAGACTGTATGCTGGCCATAGTCGAAGCCAAGTGGTTTCGTCAGTTCTGAAATAAATAAGAAAAGACGTGTTCAATGTTGGGCAAAAGTTGGTTACAGTGATCGCCAGCTAAGTTGATGGGCGGCAAGCTAGCTAACTGCCTTACTACTTCAGCGCTTTAATAGTAATATTTCCAGTTTAAAGGCAGTTCACGATTAACTGAGCAATTTTGAAAACAACCTTTGAAAATGATCACTGCGTCTACCTGCATACAGTTTAACGGTAACCCTGAGTAACGACGGAAGGAAAGTAGTTCCAGGTCTTAACGTCGAATTATAAGTACTAGGTAAAAATTTGTGAACATTGAAAATATTTATTTTACGTGCGTGCAAGTGTAAGGATTAAAACATTTATAACATATTTATTTTTATGATTTCCAAATTTTACTGTACCGACGCAAGAATAAAGTGATCAGGCCCATTGCAATGTAAATTTCATACAGGGTGATTCTTAAACATGGGACAAACATTGAGGGGTTGTAGAGCTCACTAAAACAAACAATTATTGTATAGGAATATATGGATGGGAGTGACGCGTTGAGCCACAAACACAAAAATAACACATGAAATGCAACACATTGCTTATTTACAACGTCGCCGCTAAATGCCTTTTTACATTAATGTTTATAATAATTGTTCAAAATTGCTACCACCGACAGTAATGCAAGCTTGGTAGCGTCGGTGGAGTGATTGGCGAACAGATTCAAATACGCCGGGTATTTCACGCACGCCACCATTGTCAGCCAATCACGCCATATGTAGAGGTCGCCAAGCATGCGTGACTGTTGGTGGATGCATTTCCAGCAACTGTTTTAACATTTTCTTTATGGAATCACTCGTTAAGTATGCTGCTAATGAACATTTTATGTTTTCGTTAATGTGTTATGTTTTTGTATTTGTGCCTAAACGTATCACTCCCGCCCATATATTCCTATACTATAATTGTTGGTTTTAGTGAGCTCTACCAGCCCTCAATGTTTGTTCCATGATTTTAGAATCATTCTGTATACAGCGGAAGAATAAATCATGTGCATACAAGTAGATCTTAAGCAGGGCTCTCAAAAGTGCTCATTTTACAATGAACAGCATAAATAATGACTAAAGACCCGGATATTTCGCGAATTCATTTGGCAACAAGCTAGACTGCACAATTCATTGTGTAATCGAGACTCGGTTATTTTTTCTTCATTTGATTTATGTTCCAGTTTTGCCCCAGACCAGGTATCACGGGTTTTGGTACTTGTTTTCTTGCAGGTTAGTTACTGGATCAAATTCGTCTAGGGCGTGTCTTAAAAACTGGGATCCAATTGAAAAATCAAGTCAAATTTACATGTGTTTGAAGTCTAGCTTGTCCTCAAATGAATTCGCGAAATTTCCGGGTATCTAAGAATGACTACTGAGCTTGGAATTGATGTTTTGATTTATCATAATACTAATTTGTTATGCCATTGCTGGAGTTCTCTGTGTGTCTCTCTTTCCTCAAAAGCCGCAACCTACCAACTATGGAGGCGGGCACTGTACAACGCACCTAGTGTACGTTCTCTACGCCATATCACCTACACAGTTTCAGCAGGCCCTTGTTGAACACGCTCTAACAAGACTCAAGAAGATGTCCTGTGAGCCTTGCCCGATGATAATAACCTAAGTAGTGTGTTTACTTGGGGCTGGGACAGTGCAGACCACAGTAGGTATCGATAGAAATTTTCGGACGAGAAGTCTACAGATGAAAGTATTTTCAGTATTTCATTAGTACTTGTACAAATCTACGATGTCACTAACGACTGCAAATCAGTAATGTGGCTAAACCCTGCACCTTCAACAACGATATATTTTCGTCCTATTTAAGTTCGCTTCTGCGAAGGAATCTGTCTATGTTATCAATAGTGAAGTAAACAGAGTTGGAGAACAGAATATGATCGATGGTAAAGTCTGTCATTCTGTATCGTCCTGTGCGTCAACCCAAACATGCTATTTGTGTAGGGCTAAAACCCGTGAGATGAGTAGCCTAAGTATTCTGTCACAAAAGGAAATAACACACCCACACTTATTAACTTTTGGACTGTCGCCCCTTCATTCCTGGATACCTTTCTGTGAATGTATACTCCATATTTCATACAGACTAGGTATTAAGTCGTGGTGCAGAATATAAATCAAAGATAGCAGAAAAGAAGAAACGTGTGCAGGAACGGTTCCGCAGTACTCTCGGTTTGATGGAAGATATGCCGAAACAAACGTCTGGGACTAGGAATAACGGCAATGCCGCTCGGAAGATTGTCAGGAATGCTGAAAATATCTGCCGTGGTAACTGGAGTCTATGTTGAACTAATAAAGAGATTTCGCGTGTCATTAGAATGCCTGAATAGCGGCTTCTCGGTAGATCTTGACAAATTCGCTTAATGCACACGGTGTACTTTAGAATCGTACTTGAGGGATTATTATTGGTACGCTATGCCCTTAAGTGTAGACGAAGTATTATTCCATGGTAGAGATATCACAGCCGCTAGTGTTTTGCCGATAGGCCAGCTTTCAGAAGAAGTACACAGGAAGCACGCAATAAAGATAGTAGGAAATATCGAGAATTGTTTGCAAGACAAGCATGAAGGGTTGAAACAAACATGTATTCAATTCATAGACGGATCATAACGTCTGGTCCATTAATTGCAAGTATACACGCGCCTCCTTAGACTAAACATTCGCAAACGATGGCAGCAGAGGATGAGCAGTTATTAAAAGAACTGTCATCAGATCGTTNACTAAACATTCGCAAACGATGGCAGCAGAGGATGAGCAGTTATTAAAAGAACTGTCATCAGATCGTTTTGACAGCACTGATTCGCAATGAGAAACCATATGACTGTTCCTTGTTTGAAAACAAGATGTACGTACATCACTGTGACAATTTTGCGGCTTTGGTGTTTTTTTTTTTTACATTACGCATGTAGCGCATTGTGTATTGTGGACCATGTTAGGAATTCGCTGCGTATCATACCGCTCTGAGCATAAATGTGCATTTACAGTTTCTCATGTTTATCAGTTGACTGAAGGAAGGTGTTTATTTTTGTGTGTGTGTATAACTGTTATGTGATAGCATGTGCGTGTTATAAATAGTAAAATACAAAGCGTACATTTGATGCAAAGTTGTTTGTGTTACTTAAAAACACGAAAAGACCTCAAAAACATACCTACAGTTCAGCCGGAGAATGAAGCTCCTCTAGATTGCGCAAACGTTACACTGTGCGGAGATCAGAAAAATCCTGTATTATTTATGATACACAGGTCTGCATTTTTTTACTTTAGGGATTATTTTGTAACGCGTGGTTTCGTAATAGCTAACAAGAAATGATCGAAATGTAGTTTGTNCGCGAAAAGACCTCAAAAACATACCTACAGTTCAGCCGGAGAATGAAGCTCCTCTAGTTTGCGCAAACGTTACACTGTGCGGAGATCAGAAAAATCCTGTATTATTTATGATACACAGGTCTGCATTTTTTTTACTTTAGGGATTATTTTGTAACGCGTGGTTTCGTAATAGCTAACAAGAAATGATCGAAATGTAGTTTGTNTTTTTTTACTTTAGGGATTATTTTGTAACGCGTGGTTTCGTAATAGCTAACAAGAAATGATCGAAATGTAGTTTGTAATGTAGTCATAGGTAAGGAGATTGTGTTAAGTTGTGTTAAGTTGCATAAAGCGGCGACGTTAAAATATGATAATTATATACCACGTGTAACTAAAATTACCGTCAGACTCTGGGAAGTAATCGATGACGAAAATATAATACGAAAATGTATTTACTATGTTTCCCTTAATCACTCCTCCAAAAATCAAAATTTTTGAAATTATTTTCGTTACAAATATCAGGAACTACTTGAGATTAAGCAACAAATAGGTGAATAGCGTATAAGAACGGAGATCTTACACCTGTGAAAATGTGGTTGGTAATATCATCCCTTTTCGTCTGGAAAATAGGGGTTCCACAAAACACTATACACCAATTTGTTGCTCAGTCGCAAGTGGTTCCTGATATTTGTGACGAAAATTATTTCAAAAATTCTATTTTTGGGGGACGCACAGCTCATTTAGGGGAAAATAGTATATATATATATATATATATATACACACACCTTCGTCTTATATTTTCGTCAGGAATCATCTGCCGGAGTTTCTCGGTGACATTTAGTTACATGTTGTATATAAACGTAAAGAATTACAAAATATTCTGATGGCGGTACTGAAATGTATTTGCTGCTGCCCTGGTTAATTGCTATGGACAGGTCTCGCCGTATGCGAATTCAAGAAACATAAATAACATCAAGAACATAATTTCAAGTGCTCAATATGTTTAGGAGTATAGGTTTATTGACAAGTTATTTTAATGCTAACCATTATCATATATAGAATTTTTATACGGTATTTTTTCTTTTACTCATAAATGTGCAAACTTTCTATAAAAACTGGGGACATAAAAATAATAATCACTAAACATTTGTCAAAATAATTATCTGATTATTAAAAAAAGTACGTTATCTACAAGTCTATGGTATTCAAATTTATATATTGTAGAGAGAAAATACTTTTACAACAAAAACTCTTACGGAATCTTTCAAGAAGATGAAGTTTTGTTAAAATTAATAAAGGGTTTTTGTTTTTATTCTGGTACTATGGAAATATACATAATAATATTCCATAAATATTAAAAATTTATGTTTACTGTGTACTAATTATGTAGTTTAAAAACGTCACTATTCGAAAAACAGTCAATGATTGTTATACACAAACTATACATTGCAACAACTACTGCCGTATGTGACTGTTTTGTTAACTCAAATATACAGTAAGTAACAGAAAACTCCATCGAATTATACCGATTAGTTTGAATTCTGTTCTCGATCTTATATTTCTGAAATTCACACGAAGCAAGACCTACCCTCAGCCCTTAACTAATCAGAAAACCTGTGAGTTAAGGGCGATCCCTAGTAAACTATATTAAACTCCGGTCGCATCCGGCCATCACGAAGCATTCCGTCGTCGACGGGAAATAGCGCAAACGAGCTTCACGTGTGTTCTGTTTCCTCAGAATTTTAAGCGGTAACTATATGGTTTTAATACAGTAGTTCTCGCAGGAAATGTACGTACATAGTAGNGTTTCCTCAGAATTTTAAGCGGTAACTATATGGTTTTAATACAGTAGTTCTCGCAGGAAATGTACGTACATAGTAGTTTGAAACATAAGAGCGAATATCGTAGACAGAGGGCTGCTAACAGCAAATTCTGCTGGCTTAGACACTTTTCTACGACCACATTTATGTTTCTCTAACGAAATTTATAAATTTACAAAAACAACTTCGACTTTCGTTTNGACACTTTTCTACGACCACATTTATGTTTCTCTAACGAAATTTATAAATTTACAAAAACAACTTCGACTTTCGTTTCTGTTCTTAAAAAGTATAAAATATATAAATAACTACATCTTTTTTTTTAGAATCAAAATAAGACACAACTGCATACAATGCGCTCCACGAGCCGACTAAGTAGGCTCCTTACTGTTGCCACCCAGAGTCGTGCTGCGACCCTGCCTGAATGCGCATGACGTACGACGGTGGCTCTGCATTTGAATGGGCCTTTGTCCGCGGCCTCTGATCTGTGCTGGGACGGAGCGGTGGACCGGCGTCCTGAAAGGCTGTGTGGCCCACGTCCCGCGTGTAACCCCAGTGGAGAGAATGTCGGGGACGAGAGAACGCACTGGCCGAGTTTCAGAGAAATCGCGGATTTATGTGGTCAATTCGCGAATCATTTCTTAACATAAATCTCCCGTAATTTTACCTTTTTTTTTTTTTTTTTTTTTTTTTTTTNTACTAGTAAATATAATAAAGTGAAAATTAATGTAACTCAATTGTAAACATTACTGAATTAATAAACGCAATTGTTTATTTACAATTATACTTTTGTATTAGTAAAGGAAAGAACCATACACTGCGGTGAAGTTAACAATTGCAAAACGTGTGTAAATTTACTTGTCGCGGGGGAACATACGCGAATGTTACAGTTTATTCTTTGCTACATAAATATAGTAATTTTAACACCATTATATCTCAAACTAGCGAACCGGCCCGGCTTCGGCCGGTAACAGTTTAGTTTTTACAGCGATACTTTGAAAGACAAAAATGGTTACTGTGGGTCATACTTAAAATGCTAACGCTGAATTTTCTATAGACCANCTTCGGCCGGTAACAGTTTAGTTTTTACAGCGATACTTTGAAAGACAAAAATGGTTACTGTGGGTCATACTTAAAATGCTAACGCTGAATTTTCTATAGACCATTTTGAGAGCTACAATTCTGTAGTACATTAATTTTATGTATATCTTATGGTTTAGTCAGCGCAAGCCATGTAAGCGCCCTAAAGGCGGTTTTTGACGACTTGATTACAAACGTCGACATTTCTCTACTATCCTTATATTAAATATAAATATTAAATATAAATGTATTATACACCAAACCCTTCCTCAAGAAATTCTCTAAATGATTTTGAAAATTGCATCAAAATCCATTAAGTAGTTTAGAAGTACTAAGCGAATACACAGACAGACGCGGATAAGCAACTTTGTTTTATACTATTTAGAGATTAGAAGTACAGTGTGCATGTTATTTTAGCAGTTTTTAGGAAAATATTTTCGGGCGCAGAGTTAAAAAATTAACGTTTGCAAGTGTAAAGACACACAGGCTTCGATAGGGACATGCAACATACTTTTATGTAAAATTATACAAACTGTTTTTATAGTTTGTTCCCGGCCGGACCATGCTCTCGTTACATAACGGTAAGATGTGACTGTGCGCATTGGTGTGTCAGATATGGAGCTGGGGGTGACAATGCGTGACCTACGTCGCCCAGCTAGAAGCACTTAGCGGCCAGTACCATTGTCCGCCAACGACTTGAAAAATTTCCGATGGTGGGTGCCGGAGGAATCGAGACAGTACCTAATATTCCACGCAATACATACAGCCAGCACATTAACCATCAAAATAAAACACACAAATTGCATGCGCCGCCATCTCTCTACTAGTTTCTCCTCTCCCAATAATAAAGAGCATGGTACCCACCTATCTTTCTCCTGTAGCATTTTCTCGTAATGCACGTAACAATTTTTAATTTTTTCCTGTCGAAAGGGTTTTTACGGTGCCTGTGCCAGTTTTTCCCTTTCTCTTCTAGATGTAGTTCAACTATAAGTACACTAGGGAGGTTTCTCATGGCGTAACTCGGCCATGGGAAACCCAATCCCTCTTTGCCGCGATGCACGTCTCCTTGCATGTTTTTCCTTCCCTTGTAAGCGTAAGGGGTTAGTCCTGAGACGCAATAATCCCGTTCCTACCGCGGACTAACATAACACTTAGTTTTAGAGTAGGTTATAAAAAAAACACTAAGTGCACGCACGGGTTAAGAGTATGAATTTTTTAACAACCGCAATAAGAGTGATCGTTATTTTTGTATGACTCTGTGGTCATTCTGCCATCTTCCCAGCGAGTTATCTTCGTATAGAATATGCCCCCGAGAGACCCCAAAGCCACGAGACAGTGTATCCAGCGGATAGGCAAGAGAACTATAAGCTATCACCAGGAAACGTTTAATCCATCATTTTATTCGGAAATTGTAATATAATACGTAAAAATTCGTACTTAAACGCGTTCGAACCCAGAAAGTTTTATCCGCCAATTAGTTCGGAGGTCGCAATGGATGACGTAGTTATTAGAAACGATTCGTTCTTAAAGAGTTCGAACCCAGAACTTCCCAATCTCGACTTANAGAACTTCCCAATCTAGACTTATTACGTTAGTTATGACTGTTGATTGATGTTTTCCTATGCATTAAAGTTAAATCTTTCTGCTCTTCGATTTTGAAAATGTANTATTACGTCAGTTATGACTGTTGATTGATGTTTTCCTATGCATTAAAGTTAAATCTTTCTGCTCTTCGATTTTGAAAGTGTTACGTCATAAAATGTACGTGGTAGGATAAGGAGTATTGCAGTGAGTTACTGATACAATTTCTGGATACATGAGAGTCTAAAATAACTAATTCTGGTTCGAATACATTTAAAGATCTATTTTACTAATGTCCAAGAGTTATACGTCTGATATCAGAGTGCTGTAGGCAAGAAGAGGGAATGTATGAATAACTGTTGAATTGACATATCTGCAAAACAAAGTATTAGCACAATAATTATAGCAAAAAAAATGTTTCACGTAATTTTATAAATTAAGTTTACCGTTGACATATTAACTGGTTAATTGAAAAACTTGGAGACGTTTTATTAAGTAACACATTTCAAATTACCTTCTAGCAAACACGACTTCCTAAACTCGCCAGAAAACATAGTAAGAGATTCAGGCAAACAAACCTGATAGCGGGTTTCGTCGACTTCTCTATCGAAGAGGTGGAAGAGTTTTAATATTTCATTTTTATAACATCACCCAACATTTGTCGTTCTACGAAATCCCGATAAAGTTTTTCTCGCTAAATCTGGGTGCGTACCTTTCGGAGAAAAACGCACCGTAAACAAACTAAATTTAAAAAAAAAATTAATCTACAGCAATTCAAACAGTTGATTATGAAAAGTTATATATTCCTTTCAGACCTACATAAATGTATAGTTTTAGGTGTTGTAAATGTTGTAAATTAAATTTTTTTTATCTGACATGTACTCAAACTGACGCACCTCATGTTTCATTACAGCCAAGGATATGTAGGTTTCGTGTTGGACAATAATGATATTAACCAGTAATTATCCAGAGTAGTAGCAAGGTTTATGAATCAGTCTCAAAGAAAATTACTGGACACTGAGCCCCACTCTGCACAGTGCCGCGCTAACCGTGACATTCCTATGCGTTTATACTCGACTCATCAATAACAGAGGTTCCTTTAATCTAAGGCTTTGAGTACTTTAACGAAATTGCTAGCGTGCATATGTATAGGCTGTTCACGGTAAAGTGAGCACTTTTGGGCCCTAGTTACTTTTTCCATCAGCCATTATTTATCCTTCCGCCACTTTTTCAAATAAATATAGTCATTTGCGTAACAAACACAGTGTACGAATTTCACCAGACTCGAAATTTAACGTCTAAGGGCTACACTAAAATATATATTGACTATAATTCGGGCCAGTGACTTTTCGCGTAAAAATCGGAGCGCACAGTAGACTTCAATACTATATACACACCTCAGCTGTTGTTATACCTCCGTTGGCTGCTGGTGCCGTGTCCGTCTTTTACCAAGCCAATAAGGACCAAGTAACTACGACACTGAACCTTCGTGATTCGTGCGCAAACTGTTAGCACGGGCCAGAACATTTTTTAGCCAATCAAAGAAGCTGGACGACCCTGCAGTGCTTTGGACTGTATCTTGTCTCGAAATCTTTTCGCGAAATATCACTGCCCCTAACTATTATTCCAAATGAGACTACTTCAAAAAGTGCTCACTGTACCGTGAACAGCCGGAAGTAAGATTTTAATTACGTCGAGTTTCTTGATCGTTCATCAGATACGTCGGAAGATACGTAAGTCCATATATTTTAAAACCCCCTCCCTTCCTTGAGCAATGTAATTATACATATATGATATCTGATTTTCAAGTCGTTCTCTATGTTTCGTAAGTAAACTATCGCATTTTGTAGTAAATTAATTTCTTCAAATGACTTAGAG
Organism: Clitarchus hookeri; assembly: GCA_002778355.1. Classification (NCBI taxonomy): domain Eukaryota; kingdom Metazoa; phylum Arthropoda; class Insecta; order Phasmatodea; family Phasmatidae; genus Clitarchus; species Clitarchus hookeri. Next base: position 494,785 of record NQII01000291.1, on the reverse strand, counting down.
AAAAATTGTCTCTTTAATATAAACATTATAACTATGATGCTGCTTTGAATTGAAGTTAAAGCTGTGCAATCGTAAATCATAATAAGCGAAGCTACATGCAATGTCGGTTTAAGTGANAGCTTTGAATTGAAGTTAAAGCTGTGCAATCGTAAATCATAATAAGCGAAGCTACATGCAATGTCGGTTTAAGTGAAAATCTAAGCATATGTGATATTATGTCATTAACTTTAAAGCATTTTAATATCATTAATTGCTACCTTTTTGTGTGATATCAAATCATTTCTTTACCACTTAACTTTGTCTTTAAATAATAAATGTATATGTGTTTCACGTTGAATGCCCTTAACAATGTAAATACTTAGGTTTTTTGCGTAACTCATTTGATTGTGTATATTACAATTCATGTATGAACACTTATTATTGCATACTCAACAAGAAATTTTATTTTTCCTTAAAGAAACTATTTTATAATTTTTTGGTGTATCTCAAATCTTGTGATACAAGGCCTGTATAATTGTTTTGTCAATTAACTGTGGTATGATAATTATACTACCTAAGGTTTCATTTGTTAAAAAAAAATTGGTAACTACAAGTATATTAACATCTCTAAAAATAGCATTATTTTTTTTTATCTGGTTAAATATATTTGTTTTTATAATTTTAATAATATGCGGACAGTGTTTATTTGAAAATAAATCTAGTGCCTAGCAGTTTTTCTAGTACCGCGCTTACAATACCAGTAAACATAAAGTAATGTTCCGGTACTGCTACCACAATGCGATACTCCGCGGCGTATGTTCAAAGTGGGCTGGGACGCCACCAATCCCTTACAATGGCTACGTGATGGCGGTATTTTCTTCAAGCGCAAGATTTCCCGCGATGTGGTATCAAAAATGGTCCTCCACTTCCCCTAATACATTCGTGAACACGTGTTGCAAGGGTCCGGCGGATCCAATCTCACAATTGCAGCATTGTCGACGTTGAATCTCTTTGTAGGTTTGCAAGCGAAGAGCAGGGCAATCAGAATAAAGGGCAGAGGTAGAAAATACGAGTAGCGTAGGGAGTATAGACAGCGATTGTGGTTCGCTGTTAGAGACTTTTCACACTGGCGTATTGCTGAAGGTGAATGTTACCGGTGATTACCGTGAACTTTCCTGGATCACTGTTATCGCAGCCTGCTATATCGCCAAGTAATTAGTAAGTGAAATGGACTGGTTATTATCACAAATCCTTATTAGACATGAATTTTAATAATACTGTAATTGAAAACAAAATATGTAAAATTAAAAATGTCTCATTCCCCTAGGTTTTTCTTTTTGATATCAAACTCTAATTTTCTGCCAAGCACTTGTTTTCGCCACTTCGTTACTAGAGTTTGGTTTTCCATTAAAAATTCTTCGATGTTAATAAAATTTTAATTCGCTGTTTGAATACGGAATGAATCGCTATGGTCCGATTTACGTCTAACGGGAAATAGAATACTCGTTGCTGGTGTCGTTGCGGTGCTGTGTCCACGGCCGATGTCCGGGTAAGAACGGTCTAAGTAAAACAAACATCCTCTGTAACGGCGACTTCTGCGGACAGAGGGACCTTCTCCGTCACTCGCGGCGAACTCTCGCGAGTGCAAAAAGCAATACAGTGTACAGGTGTAAATAAAATATCAGGTAGACTGCTCTCGTGATATGCACACGTCCTCAACGCTAACTTGCGAATTTTTTTTTGTTGCAGAATTGTCAAAATCACGTGTTCAGACTGCAACAGTGACCACGCGTGGTTCACGTTCGCTCCTTCAACTAACGCGTACTCGCCAGTTGCATTAAAACTTGGTCAGAACAGCCCGAGTGTATCCGATTCCAAAACACGGGGGTTCGTGTGAACAGTGGGTTGTACTCTGTCCAAACCACTTGTTTACAACGTGGAGTGGCAAAAACAAAACGAAGACCATTTCGTGATGCTTAATCAGAANCTCTGTCCAAACCACTTGTTTACAACGTGGAGTGGCAAAAACAAAACGAAGACCATTTCGTGATGCTTAATCAGAAGCTGGTAACTGCGCAACCACGTCCGCTCTCTACACAGTGTTCTCTGTATTTCAACTCCGACTCGAATGCATCTGTCTCTGCCGGTGATAGTCACTTTTGTTTCGCTGNCTCTGTCCAAACCACTTGTTTACAACGTGGAGTGGCAAAAACAAAACGAAGACCATTTCGTGATGCTTAATCAGAAACTGGTAACTGCGCAACCACGTCCGCTCTCTACACAGTGTTCTCTGTATTTCAACTCCGACTCGAATGCATCTGTCTCTGCCGGTGATAGTCACTTTTGTTTCGCTGTGAAAAAAAGGCACTTATAAATTTATGCAGACGGATCTCAACCTTCGCGTTGACATGTAACTCTCAAATGAACTCAGGAAAAAATATTCCAGCCCGTTTAAAATGAATTAAGTAGCATGCAATCGCAGAGGAACGCACAAGGAGATACGTAAATCGCAATAATTTAAAAGGGGGTTCTGAATATTTAAAATTTCGGAAATGGATGATCTCTGCGAACAGCTACGGAGAATGTGACAGCGAAAGAGTTTTTCGCAAAGCGCAGAAAGAAAATTCATCCCTCTATTCCCCTGCTTAGTAATACAATCAAGATAAAAGTTCTTTATTTACTTGCTTATTACGACAATATTAAGTCGTTCACTCCCTGATTTTCGTCTGGTTCTTCCCCGCCGTTACTGTTACTTCTACAAGGTATTATTACGCAAAATATGGTATACTAATTTAACATACTTGATATTTAAAAGCCTCGCTATTTTCTGTGGCCTTTCCGTTGCCCAATAGGCAGTGAATTTGAATAGTTTGACATTTTATAACATACACTTACTTTAATCGAAATGCCGCTAATGTTTACTTCGCATTTTGAAGGACATTAATTAATATAAATATGAATGAAACAAGATAGTTTATTTGCGACCGTTAAATAAAATTTCCGTAGAAATTGCCATAATTTGTCCACTACAGAACTATGTCAGCCATAGGTATGTTTTGCAGACGCTTAACTAAAGCTATTATTTATTTATTTTATTTCCGTTGCCTTTTAAAATTCCCGAATAAGAAAGTAAAATATTTTGTCAGGGTGAAGGATTTAAGATTATATTACCCTAACTCACATATAAGTCCAGAGTTGTGTTTTGTGGTAGTTATTTAATTTGAATAATAGTGTATACAGAGAAATCTTAATAAATTTAACTGACAAGATTATTAATAAATAAGACAGGTATAGAAGTAAGAAAACACTTAAAATAAAATGTTGTCTACAGCAGAGTAATGGGCTCTCAGCCCGATGCCCTTACAAAAGCGATTTTAACAACCTTTACATGTGATGACGAAGGATGACAGAATTATCGTATCGTCGGCCGGTACACTAAGACGTCGAGACATTTTGTAGTTTCCTCCTGAAGGCATAAACAGACAGACAGACTTCTAGGTGTTGCAGCGCATTTCGTAGCGTCTTCATGGAGTAATGACATCGCTGACACCTTAGCACGAGGAAGGAAGAAACGCTGACGGCCGGGCGTAAAACATCAGCAATCCTGGCACAGTGTGTTTTGAAATCCTTTTGCTGACATGCAAACCGACCTCGTGGCTACAAAGCCTTTAGCTAGTCCGCGTTTCAAAGGCCTATCCACGTTGTATTACACCGTGTGTTAATGATAACCCAAAAACCTTAACTCCGCTTGGCAATCCAAAGACAAACATTTGCCCGTTTGCGAATACAGTGGATGGCCATAATGCTTGAAATGTCCAAGTTATTCCTTACTGCACATATTTACTTAATGTATGCCACCTTTGAATAAGTAATTATTTTTCCATTTTAGAGTTAATGATACACAGACCAACCCCCTTCTCCTTCCAAACCACCCGGCTACTTTTTTCGGCATCATAAATGCGCAATTTACACTGGAGAGCCAAAAAAACTGGTATAGGCTTGCGTATGCAAATAACAGAGGTATGGAACCAATCAGAGTCACGCGATGCGAACGGCAGCGCCTATATAAGACAACAAGCGTCTGGCAAAGATACTAGATCGGTTACTGCTTCTACAATGGCAGGTTATCAAGATTTAAATGAGTTTGAACTGGTGTTATAGTCGGCGCACGAGATATGGGACATAGTATCTCCGAGGTAGCGATAACATTTGGATTTTCGCGTACGACCATTTCACGATTGTACCGTGAATGTCGGGAATCCAGTAAAACATCAAATCTTCGACATCGCTGTGGCCGGAAAATGATCGTGAATGAACGGGACAAACGACGACTGACGAGAATCATTAAACGTGACAGATATGCAACCCTTGCTCAAATTGGCGCATATTTCAATGCTGGGGCATCAACAAGTGCCAGCGTGCGAGCTATTCAACGAACCATCATTGAAATGGGCTTTTGGAGCCGAAGGCCCACTCGTGTACCATTGTTGACTGCACGACACAAAGCTTTATGCCTCACCTGGGCCTGCCAATACCGCCATTGGACTGTTGATGACTGGAAACACGTTGCCTGGTCTGATAATCTCATTTCCAATTGTATCGGGCAGATGGACGTGTGCGGGTATGGAGACATCCTCATAAATCCATGGACCCCACATGTTAACAGGGGACTGTTCAAGCTGGTGGAGGCTCTGTCATGGTATGGGGCGTGTGCAGTTGGCGTGAAATGGGACCCCTGATACGTATAGATACGACTCTGACATGTGACAGATACGTAAGCATCCTGTCCGATCACCTGCGCCTATTCATGTCCATTGTGCATTCCGACAGACGTGGACAATTTCAGCAGGACAATGCGATACCCCACACGTCGAGAGTTGCTACCGAGTGGCTCCAGGAGCACTCTTCTGACTTTAGACACTTCCATTGGCCACCTAAATCACCAGACATGAACATTATTAAGCATATCTGGGATGCTCTGCAACGTGCTGTGCAGAAGAGATCTCCACCGCCTCGCACTGCTATGGATTTGTGGACTGCCCTGCAGGATTCATGGTGTGAATTGCCTACTGCATACCTTCAGACATTAGTCGAGTCCATGCCACGTCGTCTTGCGGCACTTCTGCGTGCTCGCGGGGGCCCTACACGATTTTAGGCATGTGTACCAGTTTTCTTTTGGCTCTTCAGTGTACATACACACGCATACACAAACATATATATTATATATATATATATATATATATACATATCGTACCTTAACATCTATGAACAGGGATGAATATTTGCGCACTGGAAGTGGAGAACTTATTTCCCCATTTGAATATAAGGTGCTTAAAAATTAAAACCGTCTGGCAGGAATAGCGTATTTAAAATACGATAATGTGTACTTAAGTAAGGAAAACTTGTACGAGAAGTGCATCCCTGGTCTCTTAAGTTACACTGAGAACTAACATGAAATAAAATTACTGACTCAGTTGCTTAAATAATATGGCTAAATCAAATATATGACTTACGAAATTTTTTGGTTTTGTGAGGTGACCCACTAACGTTAAAGGTGATTAGCCTTGCGGCGCTAATTATATAGCGTCTTTTCGGAAACGTAAGATAATGATAAATAGACCAAGGGATGTTCACAGAGGAAAGGAAAACTTATTTATAAGCTCTACTAGCAGAATATAAGCGGTGGTACTAGCAACTATTGTTAAAATTTTATTTAGATTGACTTCTTAAATGTTGGAGAACGCAAGGAAACCTAAAATCAATCTTCATCTTTATAGATCAATGTTTGGTCTTCAGTATCATCAGGTATGTAAGAATTTGTACCTACGTGAAACTTCATTCTCCCCTAGATCACCTTCATTAAAGTGTCTGATTGTTTCCAAACTTCGACGAATGTTGGCCGTCGATAAGTTACTTTGCCATAACATTCTATTCAAAAGTTTAAATGAGTGAAACTGAAAATGCGTAAAACTGTGGGACGATATATTGGGACAATGATATAATATTCAAAACTCTTCACAAGGTTTATACACTGAAGAGCCAAAAAAACTGGTACACCTGCATAATATCGTGTAGGGCCCCCACGATCACGCAGAAGTGCCGCAAGACCACAAGGCATGGACTCGACTAATGTCTGAAGGTATGCAGGAGGCATTGAAATCTGCGCCAGTTTGAGAAAGGGTTGCACGTCTGTCACGTTGAATGATTCTCGTCAGTCGTCGTTTGTCCCGTTCGTTCACGATCTTTTTTCCGGCCGCAGCGATGTCGAAGATTTGATGTTTTACCGGATTCCCGATGTTTTACCGGATTCCCGATATTCACGGTACACTCGTGAAATGGTCGTACGCGAAAATCCAAATTTTATCGCTATCTCGGAGATGCTATGTCCCATCTCTCGTGCGCCTACTATAACACCACGTTCAAACACACTTAAATCTTGATAACCTGCCATTGTAGCCGCAGTAACCTATCTAGAAACTTTGCCAGATGCTTGTTGTCTTATATAGGCGCTGCCGACCGCATCGCGTTACTCTGATTGGTTCCATACATCTGTTATTTGCATGCGCACGCCTATACCAGTTTTTTTGGCTCTTCAGCGTATATAGTATCCTCGTACGTAACCCGCTTGTTGCATGTATACGAAGAAGTTCTCGATATGGCGTATTAGTGTAGCCTAATAATTAATTGTTCTTTTCAGTCATACAACAATTGACAATTCTAGTATTAACGTAAATACTTTAATTTTAAAATAATGTTGACACATTAAGTTTTAGTCTGCAAATGTAAATTTTTTTTATTTTGAAGTTTAACGAATCATCAGTACATATGTGCCTGGGAAACACATTTGCGATGGTAGATATAGCGCCTTATTTTTATATGCATCAATCTCTCTGTTACTTTTATCTGCTTAGAGCGAATGATTCAAATGAACGAAAGTAAAGTAGTTAAATGCCACAAATAATGTACGCTACGACATTCTGAAATTATCCCAATTTACACGAAATCGTAAACAGAGTGTCTGGAGAATGAAGACGCAAAGTGATCTGAGAATGTAAGTAAAGGAGGCCAATGAGTTTTCCGAGAGACGAGAACACACAGTTCCCGTTATGATGTACGCTACTGATATCTGAAATTACTTCATCTTCAAAATTCATCTGAGCACCACCTTGTTGCTGAGTTTCTACCAGATGCGTAATTAAAACTTTACTTCTCAGTTTATGTTCATTAGTTTCTTACTTTGCAAGGATATTGCTTCTCTCATTACGGTTACCTGCAGCACCGATATAAACAATTTATGAGAGCTACCATCATCCGCAATTTACACTCAGTTAAAACACTCTACTATATTCTGTTTCTTCTGCGAGGGCCATTTTTGACAGTTCTAAGAAAGTAGTGCCAGTGTTGTTGTTTTACTAATGTATCCCTCCAACACTGAAAATGAAAAAAATCCTTGAATATATTGCTCTACTTTTATGAACGTTTCTGTATTGGAGTAATTAATTATAACCACAAGTCAAACATTTGAAAAAAAAAATTCTGACAAAACTGTATAAAATTTATTTTGCAGTCAATAGCACAAATAAATTTCATAATTATGAGGTTTCATATAATTTCAGCAATTACTAGCAGTTAGTCCTTTAATTACTGTGAACAAACGACATTTTTAATTCAACATTTTTGAAAGCTGTAGTGGACAATACATTAAATATTCTTTGTAGCATTAAATTAACAATGTTTTTATTTATAAAATACACATCCTACTACACAAAATGTGATATACAAATTTTAATTAATTTTTAACATAAAAAATATCATGCACCAATGGTCTTAATGTCACAAATGAAATATTATAATCTCAGAGCGGCTATCATATAAAATAATTTAAAAAACATAATACATTCCTAAACTAATATAATTACTAATAATTCGAAAGAAATTTAAAGTCGCTTCAAATGTTTAGGATTATTAAAGTAATTTCCTGTGGGTAAGAAATTGCTAGTAAACTGGTTTCAATTCCCGACGGAGTCACGCATCACTTCCATATGTTGTAACAATGGGTGGGTGTTGCGGTTGGCCGGCGGGTTTTCTCAGAATACTCCCATTTCCCCTCGCCTTTACATTCTCTCCTCTCTATAGCTCTACCTAACTTCAACCCCAAAGAACGCCAAACATCTCGCTGTTAGTGCTTTCTAGAATTCTCAATACAATGAATAAAAAGAAACACAAATATATTGAATATATATATATATATATATATATATATATATATATAATCAACATACACTGCCATCAACGGCTGCAGAAGTGTGCAAACCTGTGTCGAGAAGCTAGTTTCTCTTTGAGTACGGACGATAAAATTTCGCGAGTAAATTTTAGGACAAGCTATTCTCCAAAATTATTTAATTAACGTTTGCTATTGGATCACAGCTTAAAAGACACGCTCCTCAAGGATTGTGAACTTATAAAACATTCAAGGAGAAAATGCACCGAATCTTGTGCTATTGTGTATTCGCGGTTTCTTCACACTTTTTGAATCTAACCTTTGGAAAATCACCCCATGTAGGGGGCGTATTTGGTTGTTTTCTAAATATGTAATCTATCGCAAGCGTTTTATACTTCTGTTAACATTAAAGTATCACATTTTTGGTTAAATTAAACTTTTATTTTAGTTTTATCTATTAATTATAATTTTTTTCATTTATAACTAATATGAATAAACAGTGACAAAATAGGTGTGTTGGTAATGCCTAGTAAGAAATATTTCTTATGCAAAAATATCATCAAAGCGGATGCGCACGAATGCGGCGCGTTGGCTCTCTGGTGTATATATCTAAGCTTTGTTTATGAGGCGGAGGAATACACTAGAAGTAGAACTTTATCAGGGCTTGATAAAAGTGAGAAGTAACCGTGAATTGAGTGTATGTATAGGATTATGAAGTATGGCTTACAAATCATTGAAGCTACAAATTTCTTCTGTCCGTGTCTATGAGCGAGTCGAAAAAGTTTTTTAAGATTCCCGTGCGAGGTGATGATGTGGTAACACGATGAACTCGCATTCGGGAGGACAGCGGTTTGATTCCTGTTATCCAGCCAGCCCCATGTCAGATTCGCGTGGTTGTCCGAACTCACTGCGTGTTTTTTCCGGGACATATCCAGCTCTCCGCACCGCCACTACTGTGCCTGATCCCTAGGGTACAGCAGGAGACAACTTCCAGAGCCTGACAATCATGACTTGGACATACCATAGTTCCTGTACCACCGCTGAGGGCCTCTAGGAAAAAATGTCCTCCGCCTGATTTCCCAACCACAATCTAGCTTCCCGGGCCTGAGCGTGTTTCCAGTCCGAGCGGAAGTACGGTTATCCGTACGGGAAATTCCACACCGTGTCTCTTCCACCCCAGGAGAAGAAGACGCCAGACCACCTTCAGCAACTTCGAACCCGACGAAAGTACCAGTCCCTTGTCGAGGGTGGAGCTGAGAACCGAACTGAGGGACGGAGCCACGTGCATGCAGCCACGTGCCGNCCTTCAGCAACTTCGAACCCGACGAAAGCACCAGTCCCTTGTCGAGGGTGGAGCTGAGAACCGAACTGAGGGACGGAGCCACGTGCATGCAGCCACGTGCCGCGTTCACACGCGAACCACATGGCATGAACCCCGGGGCCGTATCCCGTGAAGAGCCACTCAACAGGATGTCCTGCTTCAAGGCACGACTTACAGGGTTCCTACCCCCGGGCACTACCGGCGAATACGTGGGTATTTCCTTGGTACAGACCTTGGACCCCCCCTCCCCCTTAATTCTTTAACTACTCCTAAAGACCCCCGCAGTCAAATAGCTGTTACGTGTTGGGTTTACAAGCTACGCAAAATAACGCAAGAAAGCAACGACGCAACACGTAAATGACGCAAGAAAAACCACAGTCGTTTCTTAACGTTGCTAGACACAAGAAGTTACAGAAAAATCTAAACACTGAATTGCCACAAAAAAAATCTCTTCTCTAGCACTACTGTATCATCATGTTTTACCTTTTTTTTTTTTTTTTTGCTACTTTTTTTTTTNGTTTTACCTTCTTTTTTTTTTTTTTGCTACTTTTTTTTTTACTATGGGTATTTTTACGTTTTGATTTCAAGTAACTCGCAGCGCTGGTGAATTAGCTCAACGAGACAGCGATAATAAAATATTTCAATACGAAACTACAATTTATTTGTGATTAAGTGCATTAAATTGATTATAAATTATTATGTAAGAAAACATAACAATTACAAGCGGGAATTAAACTGAATGCCGCAGTCTTTTATAAGAGTATAGCATAATTTTGCAATCCAAATTTCTAATCTTAGAAGGCTTAAAATGTAGGCCAGAACACAAGTAATTGAGAGTTGACCAACTTTTCCGTTTCGTTATTGCGTCTTGCGTAGTCTATAGACAGTAGGCCTACTTTTGAATTATGATCGTTCCAATTTTTTGCATCTCTATACGTCTTACTCGTTCTTGAGATCCTTTTTCAAGGCGCATATCCATGCGTCCGTCACGGTATTAAGATGCAGACATGGAAAAAAAAATTTTTTAATGTATTTTCGTCGTCGTCTTGGTCGGGAAACATGCAGCTAGGTGTGAACGTGGAAGGGAGGATAAATTGTTATGTGCATGTAACGGGGGTTGTCTTTTTCCGCGCTTCGTCTGGTCTTCTCATGATGGATTAGCCCCCCGGATCCTCAACCCTCCGGGCTCCCAGCAAATATTTACCGTGCGGCGGGAGAGAAATTGGCGTTCTCGCACGGAACGTAACACGAATCAAGACGGCTCTTCCCCGGGCCGCCTTTAATTAAATTCTCCCGCCCATCCGGCGGGGGGCTAACACTTTCCCTCCGACTCTCCCGGAAATTGATGTCAAGATTAAAAATTACCCGCAACCCCCTTCTTTCCCCCTGCCGCCAGATGCAGCAATTCCCTGACGTTACCTAAGGGTGCTCGACGCCAGAGGACCACCTTCATGCCAGTTTCGGCGAATCACCAGAAACCTGCAAAATTCCCGTTACTATTGTCGTCATGTAGGACTCCACAGTCCTGTACCTAATCGAGCCGTCATCAAGTTTTGATTGGTTTTTGCTCAGCTGTGAAGTCATTCCCCTTCTGACAGGTCTGCGCGTGATTCGCGCACGCCGTAATGAAGTGTGCATTCATTGGCGTACAGTTACCAAGGGCGTGTCACGTGGAATATGGTCCGGTGACGAACGTAGCGCTAAGGTACAACTACTTGAAATTTAACGTGTCCCCAAATAATAAAGCGAATTTCGCAGGTCTCTACGCATCACTGTAAAAAAANACAACTACTTGAAATTTAACGTGTCCCCAAATAATAAAGCGAATTTCGCAGGTCTCTACGCATCACTGTAAAAAAAAATGTCTTTATTTGTACAAGGAATTCTTTGGACTAGATGCTAAATATATTTTCTGTAACACCACAAATTAATTAGAGTAAATTTCACAAAACTTTTGTGTAGAATTTGTAAAAATAATATTGAATTTTAACAAGCAACTTTTGTGGACTTCATGTTTATTATAAATATCCAGCTACGTAAACAGTATTATATTTTTCCCAAAATAATGTGTTGTAAATGTATAATATTCCCGCTGTAGAGTCACAGGAAAACATTTGGCAACTTGTTTCCAAAGAATTGCTTGTAACAAGTACATTTTTTTTTTTTTTTCACTGTGCAGCGTGAGTCTTGGTTCGTGGTTCTCCGCTGTTCACGGCCGTCCACGGTTATTTAAGCAATTTCGAAATCAACATTTGAAAAAAGTCACTGCCCCTACCTGCATAGACAGAATTTATCTGAAACTCTTGTAACAAACTTCGGGTAGGTGAATCCTCAAGCAACTGGCACGTGACTTGTGAACACAATAAGACTTTTACATACCGTTCTACATTTCAACTTACGTAAGTTGGACATTTTTTTTTTTTTTTTTTTCTTTTCTATCTACACTAATCTGTTGAAGGATTCATCTCAGAGCTGGGCACAATATGCGTAGGTGTGTAGGTGTGTTCGGGAAATGCGCGTACTGTAGGTTGCAAATTCCGCAAGTGAGTGTAGTTAACGTCATTCGAAATGCAATAGTAAATAATCGCGTTTAAAAAAATTATTTAAAATTTTTTAAAATCAAGCATGAGAAATTTAATATATGCTTGTGTGTATTTTATATATGTTTTACAAATTAAAACGCGTCAAAAAAATTACAGAAATGTTGGGGTTACAACAACACTTGCATTTTACGCGGTAGAGAAGCATTACAGGACCAGACTGAATAATTATTTAAATGACTTTGAAAAATATATAAGAAAATGTTAGTCAAGAGAATTTTCCTTAATCTCTTGATCTATCATTCACGAAAAAAAGGTATGCCTGTACAAGCAATTAACTTCCGTCCCGTAGGCCTGAAGTTAAATGGTTTAAATACATGGCCTAAGGAATTCCCTTCCTGCTTCATCAGCGTTTTAATTTGCGTGCGGGGTTGGAAAAAAGGGGGGAGAGGTAGTGAATGTTCCTGAGATCCGGTGCATTCGCTGGAGAACTCTGGGCGCCTCCAGTCTTACACAGCATCCACGTCTCAGCTTCGTTCATCCTCGCTAGTCTACATCCGCAGCCGTGCCACCTCCCATTTCCCATGAAAAATCTTACCAACACCAATCTTTCAAAATAACTTATTTTTCCACTAAGTATAATTTTTCTAATGCTATAAGGGATTTTCTGAAAACAACCAAAGTAGTCTATGAATTATGACACTGGGTTTGTTTTATTCCTGGAACAAACATACCAATTAATATTATAAATGACATAATTTCAGAGCTTCATCTGTTTCACATATCCTTGCCGAATAATATCTGTAGTGAGACATCTCAATAGTGGGGTAAGAAAATTTCAAAGCAGTAGGTCTTCTATTACGCCCATTAATTCTGTGCATTCTATATCTCCACATTTTGGAATCCGAAATAATATTTCAATAGAAATTAAGTTAGGTTAGGTTAGAATAGGTTAGGTTAGGTTAGAATAGGTTAGGTTAAGTTAGAATAGGTTAGGTTAGGTAAGAATAGGTTAGGTTAGGTTAGAATAGGTTAGGTTAGGTTATAATAGGTTAGGTTAAGTTAGAATAAGTTAGAATAGGTTAGAATAGGTTAGGTTAGAATAGGTTAGGTTACGTTACGTTAAGTTAGGTCACCTTACGTTATGTCAGTTTAATAAGTTTAGATGAATTTAGGTGAATTCCATCACCATATACTATTTGACAAGATATATTTACTAAATAAATGGGAAACACTTACATATTTTCATATCGTATTACTAGTACTTCTAAATTATTCATATCACAGTAACAATTGCAACATACTTCACACTGTCACATAAACAATTTAAAACCAACCTAACTGCAAATGAACAAAGTAACTATCACAATACATGGAGCCACCTACACAGATCACAACACTGTGCATCTCTTATTGGCTATTTAAGCTGAGAAAAATGAATATATTTTGATATAGTTGACAAAAAATATATTAACCCTTATTGGTAATGTTGCAGAATTCACATTTGGAAAACGGTAGCAGTAGACTGCAGCCACTGTTTGGAAATAAGGTGACTATTTGATATTAATTGCTATTTTCTTTAAATACCTGGTCATTAATAATAATTAAATGTTCCATTCTCAGCGATAATTAAAACTGTTAATTTAAAATGTATTAAATGTGTTGCACTATAATTAAATCTACTTGTTAACTAAATTTGTTGAGAATACTGGATGGTGAAAAATTTTCCTCGAAATTTGTTTTGTTTTTTTCCGGCAGGTAGAAAAAAAAACATCCTAACTCTCTGGCAGTCTGTGATTACATGCTGGGTTCTCAAAGTGGTATTTTGGAATTCATTCTTGTTATTTTTTATGTCTGCTTGTTACCTGTAGGTATAATTGGAGCGGCAGGGCGTAAGCAGCTTACACATTTAATTGACGTCTGAAATATCGTGCACGTGCGTTAATTGAGGGCTACGGTTGGCGTAGCGGCTGTAATCCAATCACGGTTACTCACAACTTTTCTGAAACCCTGCTAAAGTCCTAATTGCAGGATACTCCTCTGACTTTTACAAACAAAACTTGACTAAGTATAGACAATTGCGCCAAATGGACAATGCGCAGTATTTATACGCACTCGCTTTAATAATATCTTCCGCGAGAACTATTTCTTACTAGGCATCACCAAACACACCTATCGTTGGAATCGTGCCAGACGATGCCGCTTGTCCGGGTGTTTTCTCGAGAATCTACTGTGTCCCTCCTGCAACGATCTACGAGAATAATAACCCTTAAGTTCAAATATTTAAACTGTCACTGAAAAAAAAAAAAGATCTTATAGGTGGTTAGTGGTAAAATGAGCCATTTTAAAATCCCTGCTTAAGATATACTTGTATGCACATTGTGTATTCTTCTACCATATCTAAAATTAACATTGCCATGGACCAGAATACTATTCCTGTGTCGGTCAAGTGAAAGCGTGGAATTCTTATTAAACGTTAATAATTTACAGATTTGGTAATTCCTACCTTTGCGCGCATCAAAAAAGTCAGAAAGCAAGAGAAATAACTTCAGTATTGAGAAACGTTTACTAATGCTTTCAATTCAAGGTTAACACATGGAACTACTTTCTCTCTTCCGCTGTCAACTTTAGTGGACGCATGAGAGTCAGCGTGCCTGTTGAAATGTGTGCAGTTAGGGGGAGTGACATTTTTTCAAACGTTGATACCCAAAGTGCTCAATTTACCTTGAACAGTCTTTACCTGAGATCGATCCAGAGTTATATTAGCCTATAGGGCGCACTCGAGGTTCTTATTATAAATGGTGGTAATGGGTAAAAGACGGGCCCGCCTGAAGGGTCGTCGACTCCGGGGAGCGTTTCGCGAGTTCGGCTGGCCTCGAGTGCTGGAGAATCACCGTGATCGAGGACCGCAACTCCAGTGTTTCGTCTCTCCAGTGACGAGACAACTCTGCACCGCAGCAGTGCACTCTAGAAACCCCGGTTCTCCAAAGGCAACGGGACTCTGGCGTCTAGACACGACTCTCGCTTTGATGTTCGGCTCTGACCTGGGGGCACAAACGGCAGTGAGGAGGAAGAGGGAAGGGTGAAAAGGGTTGAGATGCTGAAACAGAGCACCTCTACATCCTATCACCTCTTCTCAGGCGGTGGGCACTCTATAAGACACGCCCAAATCGTAGAAGACCCTGTGTCGAGATACGTTACTCAGCTGACGTTATCCTCTCACTCACAAATGCATACAGTATGAATCACGAGGTCTTATTTAAAATATTTATAGAGTAATCTGAAAAAAAAACTGGCAAAGATCACAACGATTTACGTATGTAGATTTGTACATGAGAAAGTTCACTAATACGTGTAATTAATGTACCTATTGCAAATGGCTCAAACTGACAGCATAAAAAGTTAACTTTTAAAATAAGGTTTATTTGTATTTTCTTATGTAAAATAAATAAGCTTTGCTGTAATATGTCGTTAGATTATTTATACTTGTGTAACTCTGACCAGTCAGCGAAGTACAAAATTTGCCGTATATTTCTTCTACGGTATTTTCAAAGTAGGCGTTTTAATGATAGCGATGATTATACGAGACTTATACCACTACTGTTATTTATAAACAGTCGAATCACCTTATCATAACCACCTGCTGGTATCCAGAGTAACCGCCCTTCGCAGCACGGACAGCAGCTAGACAAGCTGGCAGTGACTGAGTCAGGCGCTGATATGTCTTCACGGGTATCTCGGTACATGTTGTCTGCGGTAGGTCCCACAACTGTTGAAGGCTGCGTGGCGGAGGAGACAGATGGCGAACACGACGATCAAGGTGGTCCTACAGATGTTCAATTGGATTGATATCGGGGCTGTTTGGGGGCCAGGGAAGAACTGTGAAGTCTTGATCCTGCTCTTCCAGCCACGTGCGGACACTTCTAGCCGTGTGACATGGTACATTATAATGCTGGAAGATCCCATCCTCCCGAGAAAAGACAATCATCATATACGGGTGGACGTGATCGCGGAGGATGGATTCATAACCAAATAGATCAAGAGTGTCTTCCACGCCGATGATGGCACCTATAGAATACCATAAGAACATTCCCCAGACCATAACACTGCCCTCACCGCCTTGTGTTAATTCAGCAATGGATGCAGGGTGTAGGTTCTCCGAAGTTTCTCGCCGGACACGCTGACGTCCAACCGTTCTATGCATCTGAAAACGTGACTCGTTGGAGAAGGCTACCCGTCGCCAATCAGCAGCGGTTCAGTCGCCGTACTGTCGAGCAAATTCCAGTCGTTTTCGTCGATGCACCCGTGTTAGGATTGGTGCAGTCACACTCCGTCTACTCCAGAGCCCCATTCGCAGAAGGTTTCGCTGAACTTTTGCTGCAGACACGTGTCTGAATGCTCCCCGGTTCATTTTGACGGTGAGATATTCCCCCTGTAGCCTGTCGGTTGGCCTCCACGCACCGTCGAAGTCGACGTTCACCTCGGACACGAATGACGCTTGGAGCTCCGAAGTTTCCACGATGGTTATTCCCAACGGTTCCATTCGTCCACTCGCGATACACCTTTACCACAGAGACACGTGAACAGTTCACAAAGGTCGTTGTTTCCGAAATGCCGCCTCCCTTGGCCCGAAAGCCGATGATCATCCCTTTTTGCAACTCGGTTAAATCGCTTCCCTTACCCATGACAGCAGGAAGCGCACTGCGTACAGCAGCGCCTGTCGGTCGCATTATATACCCGCTTCACCAGCCCACGTCACTGGCTACGCGCTCCAGATGGCACTTCTAGCAGGGGGTCGTAATAATGTGATTCGACTGTGTATGTTAGATGCTTATTTTACACAAACATTATAGTGAACAGCTCGTGACATTGCTATGAACAGCGTGTGACTTTGGCCATCGTGAAGTGTGACCGTGCGTTTCACTGTGTACTGCGTGAACACTGTGCGTTCCTGCTCATTCATTGTCGTTGTACTCCTGATTGTGAGATGTAGTAAATGTGTTACAATGCTACGTGCATTTTCCACAGAAGAATACGCCAATACCGTGTTTGACGCTCAACTCAAAACGATAAAGTCGGATAGTAATAATAGTTTATTTTTTACTTCTTTAAAAGGATTTTCTTTATTTCGTCGCCTTTCGTGCATCATCCCGTACATCGTTTTAGGCGTTACAACGCACACAGTTTTTGTTCGGGACTGCACTCGTATCGGCATAACTCTTGAGTCGTATACCCGGGGCCAATAAAAACACGTTTGTGTTTGGTGTCATCTTCATGTTTTATGAGAGCACGCAATAAAGTCTCAAGAAGGTATGATATAGTATATTCATAGTTACTTCAAACTTTTATGAAGCCATGCTAAAGTTCTACTTCCAGACGACTCCTCCGCCCCATGCAAACAAAGCTTAACTGAGTCTAGAAAGTTACACCAATGTGTCAACGTCCCACATCCGTGCGCACTGAGTTAAATGATATTTTGCTAAAAAAAACTATTTCATTCTAGGCATTACCAAAACTCATGTATTCTCGCTGATTTTTATTCACATTAATTACAAATGAAATACTAAAATTTATAAATAAAATATAAGTAAAAGATCAGTTCATCAATAAATAAGATACTTTAATCTTAACAGAAGCATAATTACGCTTCTGATATATGGCAAGAAGTAATTTTTCAAAGTTGATATTTAAAAAATGTGAGGAAACCGCGAATAGACTATATCTCCCACGCTTGAAGGACTCGCCTCATTGGTCACAGATTTATTTTGTGTAATGTGCAGACCATTAAAATCAATTCACGCATCATAATGACTCAGATATAGGACACTGTCACTGAAGTAGTTAGCTCATGTACGCTACGGGAACAACGTCATTGTTCACGTAAACTGAGCACTTTTGGATAAAGGCCGTGCTTAAGATCTACTCGTATTCACATTGTGTATCCTTCCGTCATGTGTAAAAGTAACATTACCACGTGCCTGATTACTCTATTCATTCATCGTTCAAGTGAAACTACGAAATTATCACCAAAGTAAATATTTTAAAAATTGTTCTTATTCTTACACTTACGAACATTAAACAAACAAAGCTAGAGTAATTATTATAGTATTCGCAAGTGTTCACTGAACACTATTAATTCAACGTTAAGATATGGAAATACTTTCCTTCCACTATTACCAACTTTACTGGGCGCACGCCACGCAGTGTATCCGTATTTTAACATGCATGCAGGAAGGGGCAATGGAATTTTTCGAAGGTTGGACTCAAAAGTGTTTCATTAACGGTGAACAGCGTATAGAATGAATACTGTAGAAGCACGAAGCGCCAAGTTCATTGGCCCGAAGTGACGTAGCTCTGTATGACATTAAGTCTCCTCGTGTCGTGATCGTTCGTGTACGATACGTTGCATAGGGCGTAGGCGTGACGTTCCGTATGTAATAATTTAGTGTCGCGCGCCTACGACCTATGCAACTTATCCTACACGCATGATCGCACCGGCTTGTTCTCCAAACGTCGTACGCCGTAACACGGAACACGATTAAATTATATAAAAAAATACGTTTCCGGATATAAGCGTATCAGGCTTTCGTCTTATTGTTGGCCCAAATAAACTATATCTAGAGTTAGGGCACCGAGTTTCCGAACATTCTGGATTGTGTTTGCGTTAAAACTATGTCAGATGAAGTGTGCAAACATCTCAAAGCCCTTGCCTACGTAAACATCGTTCTAACATCAAATTCAATGCATGTTGTTTTTAATAGGATCGTTGGCAGAAAAACAGTCCAATGTTGGCTAGTATGCCGCTAGAATGAGCACTCTGCCTCATTTTGCCTCTACACTTCCCTTTCCCCTTCACGTCGTAATTCACGAGGGAACGGCCGCACGACCGCACATTCGCCCGCCAATCAGCGACCGAGGTCGACGTCCCGGCGCGCAAAGGGGAGTTATGTGACGTTCAAAGGCTGGGAGCCTCGGTCGTCGAGGAAAGTGCCCCCACTAGGTCTGCTCATCAGAGAACGCAATAGTGCCGCGGACACGTCGCAATTTTCCCGAGGATGACTGCGGGGACTGCAGCGTTCGGGCTGATACCTCAATACTCGCGTTATTGTGTGAGACGAAACTTCACAAAAAGGTGGTCAGGTTGGTTGGGCACGTCTCGTCGACAGCGACGTCGTTAGAGTGAGTGAAGAGATTTGGACTGCTCTTAACAGCGAGGTCTTGAGTGCTGACGAGGGTGAAGCGAGGTGAGTGTGGAGCAGCATCGGAATACAAGGGTGGGGGAAACGGGAGATCTCCGAGAAACCCCGCCGACCAGCGGCATCGTACGGCACGATTCCCGCATGCAAAAATCGGGGGGCGACCACACCGGGAATCGAACCCGGTGCACCTTGGTGGGAGGCGAATAGTCTAACCACTACACCACCGTGACCCCGAAGTCTTTAGAGACGGAGCAAATTGCTCAAAAAGCAGGTGAAGTGAAGGAGTCGGTCATGGCCTCTAGTAAAGAACCATCGCCGCATTCGCCTGGAGTGATTTTGGAAAATCGATATCAAGAATCTAATCCGGATCCTCCCGAATGCGAGTCCAGTGTGTTGCCACTGTGCCGCCTCGCTCTGCCTTGACAAAAATGATCTCGTGCATTTAGATGTCTTTAAAAAGGAAAAATGAGACCGTATAATGTACAAATAAAAAGCGACAGAAACACATGACGTACCATAAAACATATACAAACTGATGATCAAAAAGTCAGGCACTACTACTGGGAAGTATCAAAGAAAGTTGTTAGAAATCGTCGGCTTCTTTTTTTTCGATAATAATTGAAGAAATAAATATAAATTCACCATGAAAACCGGATAGTACGCTTGTTTTCTACTATTACACTACTTAGCACTGTCATTATATTTCATCCACTATCAAGACAATATTACACACGCTTCATTATCATAACAAACTCAAATTAAATCGTTATCATTCGAATGAACCCAACATCATCCTGCAAAATAACGCACGCAGCAATAAATATAACGAAGTCGCTAATGCATGCATTACGTACAAAGGTAACGGCTCAATACACTTCTCGGGGAAAAACACGTTTTCCGTTGCACGGCTAATACAATAACTGCGAGTATACTCGTATATGCCTCACCCGACCGTCGGGTGGACGTATCGGGCGATTGTCAAGTAGGTGAGTAATTCCCTTATCACAGAGGATCGATGTTGTAACCAGCGGGTACGTGCAGATACCCATACACGTAAAGATTCCGGAGACCATGACAGAGAGCTTCATGGGAGGATAGCTGTATTGTACTCCAATTATTACGGAACCTCTTGACAGATAGATGCCTGACATCCAGACAGACACTGGATACTCTGCAACATCCTGTGTCGTCTCGCGCCATGTTTAGGTGACTCAGATCATACTTATTACTAGTCTGCTGCCACATGTGACGGCTGCCATTAACACTAGAGTAGAGACGGCGACTTTTGCAGAGTTGCCATAACTGGGAGGCATGGGTGATAACGAGTGGCGTCGCATCATGTCCAGCGATGCATCAGTTCTGCATTACTGCGGATGTTCGTCGAAGGGAGAGGACACACCTTGCCTAAAGTTGTGGATAGACACAGCGTCATTACCACAGACATTGTGGTGTAGAGTGTCACAGCGCAGGAATTCAGATCATCTTTGATAGGGACTCGAGAGACCCTGACAGCGCAGCGGCACATCAGTGACATCCTGAATCCTTGTGTTACATCTCATGAAACAGCACCCCTGTACCGTCTTTCAAAAATACATCGCTCGTCCACACATCGCGCATGTGTCCTGTGGAATGCCTGGGTCATGTTGAGGTACTCTCGTGACCAGCGATGTCTCTCTAACTGGTCCTAAAAGAACCTGTGGGATCAGCTCGGGACGGGAACTCCGAACTGTGCCGATCTGCAGGATGTCAAGGGACAGTTGCAACAGATGTGGGCCAACCTGCTTCAGAAGAGGTTACAATGACTGTACGACCCCGTTTAGAACCTAATCCGCGAATATAAACAAGGCTCGAGTAGTGTCTACATCTTACTGGCATGAATCCAGCAGTACGCCCATACTGCCAACTCCGTTTCCCTCGTGATTGTAACCATTGCAATATCACCCGACCTTTCAACACATGCAATTTAATTTCGCTTTCGCCACTCCCAGGTACTTAGCTTTATTCGTCCGTAAGTGTACTGCGCAAACGAAGTTGCAAGTTTATTGCGCATCTGCCGAGCTAATCTCGCAGCTCTTGGAACCGAAGCACATGGGTAGGGCACAAAATGAGTCCAACCAACATTGGATCAAACTGTTGGTTCGAACGCTGTCTCACAAACATTTGCCCTGTATTTTGTTTCAAGTGCGTTAGCATTTGACACCTGGTCAGCCTATTTGATCAACATTGGTTCCAATGGTGGGCCCAACATTGGTTTCATTAAACAGCCATTACAGGATACCAATGAATTTTCTGAGGCAGTTGCCTTCAATATGGTGGCGATATCGTAATTGTTGTTGCAACCAGCCACCGTGATACAATGAGATGCATTTAGTTTTACTATTTATTTGTATCTGCACATGTATATTAATTGAGACTATAGCTGTATCCTTTGAAAAATAGGTACATTATTATGTTGCGCCTACTCGGGAATGGCCACATTAGTGACGGATTGGGGTCTTAATTATATAGAAAAGTAATACTCAGTTTGCTAATTTAATCCATAAAGTGTAATGGCAATGGGTGTATACGACGTTGTGACTTGCTTAGCTCGATTCTTAATAGAGGTATATATGTTCGTGAAGGTTCAGGTGGAGGGTTAACGGTAAATTTAAAATTGATGTGAAACACTTGCAAATTGAACCTTGTCCATCAGTTTTCCGACCAACGATTGTGTTTCCGTTGAATGGCGAGGCTTTCATAACAATTGACTTGATTATCACTTTATGCGTAAGTCATGATCATTTGATCAATTTTTGTTATTTTCATTGAAACAACAAGTATTAGTTTATTTGTTAACTATTGAGTGTAATTTAGTTGAGTTATATTTCAAAGTGTGTCACAAAACAACAGATGCCAAACACAAGCACGTATTTGTGAATATTTTGGTGGGAAAAGAATCTGGTATAACGTGCTAATGAATTTATAATTGCGTCCTCTTAAATAACTTACGCCTATTTGGGTACACAGACGACTCGGTAGCTTTCGCTGGGATTCCCTTCGCAGACGTTAACCACCGCGCAGAAACTTTCAGAGTTGGTTCTCTTTGGTGCTGGAATTTCCGTCGAGAGATGAACAGCCACGTCGAAAACATTTGATCCTGGTTTATAAGTCTTAAGCGCCAAGCGCTCGATACGCGCCAAGGCAGATGTTCAAAGTCGTTTTACCGCAGCTTACACGCGTCATCCCAACAGAAAGCTGAGCTTTTAAGGCGCCTGTCTACCTGGAGATATCTTCCCCCGCCGTCGCCTTGGAAACGCGGCAGCGCTTAGGTCTTCCCAGGCACTTACGTTACGAGCCTTATAACGTCTAATTTTATAACGTCTACGTAAAATGGCGTGCGATATTAACGTCGACAACTTATTTCTACGAGATTTTCAGCGGTGAAACTGTTTAACATACTATTCACGGTAAAATGAACACTTCTGAAAGCTCTGCTTATGACCTACTTGCAAGCGCATTGTGTATTCTTCCACTATATTAAAAATAACATTGCCATGGCCTGATCACTTTATTCATTCGCCAGGTCAATTGAAACTGTGAAATTATTAGAAAAGTGTATATTTTCCAAATCTGCTTACTTTTACAATTTTATGTATTAGAAAAAACAGAAAACTTAATAAATAATTTCAGTACTCGTAAATGATTATTTAATACTTTTAATTTTGTGTTAAGGCATGTAACTACTTCCCCTCCATCGTTACCAACTTAACTGGGCCCACGCCAGCCAGGGTGCTCGTTTATATACATGCAAGTAGGGCCAGTGACATTTTTCATAGGTTTATTTAAAAAGTGCTCAATTAACAGTGAACACGCTATAAATGTAGAGTAATGATGTCTTAAGCTCTGATAAGGGTGAAATGAGGTGAATTTGGAGCAGTGGTGGAATTCAATAGCATAATAAACTTGAGTACCGCGAGGAAATCCGCAAGCCAACAGCAAAGTCCACCACGTTTCCCATTTGCGAAAATCCGGTAGACCCCGCCGGGAGTAGAACTCGTTTCATCTTGGTAGGAGGCGAGAAGTCTCGATTACTCTACCTCCGTGGTTGCCGAAACTTTATGTTTTTACATTATTGTAGGGATAAATTTAAATATATCTAAGGTTGTTTCGATATCCAATTCTATCGATATTTATTTCGATATGAATATTGAATAAAAGTATCGATATTCCGATATTATCGGAACAAAATATCGGTATCCCAGAATATAGAATGATATTTTAAAATTTCCATTAAAACATAAATATAGGCATAAATATATATGTTTCAGTATCGTAAAGTATCGATATTTCATAAGATATTAAAATTAATACATAAAATGGTAATAATGATACAAAATATCGATACTAGCAATGATAAAATATATTACGTTTGTGAGAAAATGTATTTATAAAAATCAAGATATGCACTGTTAATTGCAATCAGGATACTGAATATTTGTACAAGAGTAGTCAATAGAATATGCCATATTATACATCACAATAATTCATTACAAATATAGCAAAATATCGGAATAAATATACTGATAACAGTATAAATATCGAAAAAGAATATCCATACCAAAATATCGGATATCAAAAGAAAAGTATCGATATTTACTCATATCAGTAATATCGCAACGTCCCTATGTATTTCCCTGCTATTAATTAAATATTCTGTACCGTTGTTTTCATTCCTACAATCCATTGTGAAAATGTCTGTTTAGCCAAGTAAACTTTCAAGACATTGAAGATGAAGATGAAAAATAAGGGAAACTACAGCCTTCGGATGTAAAAATTTTCTTAAAAGTTATGCTTACGAAGATTTATCACACATGATAAAGTTGCGTACTGATGGCTCTTAAAATTTGCGCAAAGTCATGCAAAAAAAATTTCTTATGGCAGGTCAATACAAAATGTTTTCAATTAAGATTGACAATGAGAAGAATCTTTCGATTTTGTATTTAGGTTTTGTTTAAAAGCAATTAAAATAACCTTTTTCAGGCAGAATCAGACTTTTTTTTTTTTGCAATTTCTGGTTTGATATTTTCTTTAAATGTGGCTCATTAGAAGAGTTTTACTACATTAATAAAAATATATTTTCACTTCNACTTTTTTTTTTTTGCAATTTCTGGTTTGATATTTTCTTTAAATTTGGCTCATTAGAAGAGTTTTACTACATTAATAAAAATATATTTTCACCTAATGCCCATTTATCGTCGCTGAAATTTTTGAGGGAAACGAATATTACAAATGTATTGTACACCTTAAGGAGAGTAATAAACTGTGTTTAAACTGCGGCAGCAACATGAAGCGAGCCAGAGAAATGGTGTGTGAGAGAGAAACCGATAGCTAGTAGTGTGTTGCTGTTCTTGATAGAGATATATGTAGGATGGTGACAAGACATAGCTTTCTCGTCACTGAGTAACATGCTTAAAAAAACAACGTCTCCTTAGCCNTTTTTGAGGGAAACGAATATTACAAATGTATTGTACACCTTAAGGAGAGTAATAAACTGTGTTTAAACTGCGGCAGCGACATGAAGCGAGCCAGAGAAATGGTGTGTGAGAGAGAAACCGATAGCTAGTAGTGTGTTGCTGTTCTTGATAGAGATATATGTAGGATGGTGACAAGACATAGCTTTCTCGTCACTGAGTAACTTGCTTAAAAAAAAACATCGTCGCTTAGCAACATCAGTATTCAATCCACCAATATTCCTAAATATCTTCCTTGGTTAGTAGCTTCTTCTTCTGTAGTGTCTTGTGGNACATCAGTATTCAATCCACCAATATTCCTAAATATCTTCCTTGGTTAGTAGCTTCTTCTTCTGTAGTGTCTTGTGGCATGTCGAACGTTTCCTTAAGGAAGCTCACTCTCGATAGCTAAATTCCTCTAAGGTTTAGTGCAAGCTGCTCAACTGAGACGGTTGCACTTGTGCCGTTGTAGCACTGTCATATGTCTTCGCTAATGACATGGAGCAAAAAGACTTGTGACACTTTTGCAATCACTTATATACACTTGTAGCAGATTACGTCATAGAACCAGTTATAACCAACGTGCATCTTATGACCTTGAAATACGGAGCACCGGAGAGTGTCGCAAGTCACTTTGCTCCATGGNAGTTATAACCAACGTGCATCTTATGACCTTGAAATACGGAGCACCGGAGAGTGTCGCAAGTCACTTTGCTCCATGGGCATTAGAGAAGACATATCACAGTGCTAAAACGGCATAAGTGCATCAGTCTCAGTCGAGCAGCCTGCACTAAACNTGGCATTAGAGAAGACATATCACAGTGCTAAAACGGCATAAGTGCATCAGTCTCAGTCGAGCAGCCTGCACTAAACCTTAGAGGAATTTAGCAATCGATAGTGAGCTCCCTTAGAGAAACGTCCAACATCCGACCAAGAAACTACAAAAGTCGAAGAGAAAATACTGGCCAAGAAAGATATTTAGGAATATTAGTGAATTTAGTACTGACGTTGTTAAAGAAGACGAAGTTTTTGTTAAGCAAGTTACTCAAGAAAGTTAAGTTTTGGTTTCTATTTTATATTGATTTTCTTTGCATGGTATGACTGCTAATCCTGGCAGTGGTTTTTTGGTAATATATATTTTTTTCTCCATAGGGCCCATAATACACCGGGCCTTTCGTATGGTTATATTAATCAAATTGATGTTCGTGATATACCATGTTGGAAGACTGTTGCTGTTCAAGAAGGTGTAATAAATGAGACTGCTGTAATTCCAATTGCTCAAGCCACTGTTTTGTATTCTCGTAAAAATATTGAGTTTGAATTAGGGGATGAAGTACGGTTGCTTCGTAAATTGGTTGGTACTACTGGAGATATGCACGTATTAGGTCATGCACAGCTTGTGTGTAATGCCTAGATGAATGTAACTGAACATATTTCGATGAAACAAACTTTATTGGCATTTAGGCACGCCGCCGAGTACAAGTAGACATTATCTGCTTGAGATGAATCATCTTAAAGGATGTTTACGGTAAAGTTAGCACTTTTAAAAAATAAAAAAAACTTGCAATGTAATCACTACTCGTTATAGACCATTCGGGTTTTCTTCACACTTTATTAATCAAACCTTTGAAGAATAGCACCCCATGTATATGTTTGGTTGTTTCTTAAATACGTAATGTATCATAAACGTTTCATACTTGTGTCAACGGAAAAGCGCCTTATTTTTGGTAAAATTTAGCTTTAACTAACATTTTATCTATAAATTATAATATTGCATTTATAACTAATATGAATAAAGACAGTGAGAAAATATGTGTATTGGTGATGCCTAGTAATAAACAGTTCCTATGCAAAAATATGATTACACTGAATGCGCACGAATGCGGTGCATTTGCCGTCTCGTGTAATTTTCTAAGATATGTTTGCACGAGGCGAAGGGATATCCTGGAAGTAGAACTTTAGCAGGGCTTCCGAAAAGTTGTAAGTAACCGTGAATAGACTCTATATAATTCATATATGCTACGGTACATCCTGACATGTAGGCTCCCAGTTAAGTTGGCAACGAACGAATAAAAATAGTTCTTGATACTTGACGTATTGTGAATGTAACTGTTTAAATTTGTAGGCAATGAAGTCAATGGTTTTATATACATTAGAGTATGAATTTGCATGTTGATGACACACTTACATTCCCAATAGTTCCACGGTTTCATTTGGATGACGTATGAATAAAGATATCAGATCCCGGGCAATGTTAATTTTACATATGGTAGAAGGATACGACGTGAGAAGGAAAGTAGATCCTTAGCATTGCTTTCAAAAGTGCTCAGTTTTCCGTGAATATCCTACAAGCAGGTACAATTTAAACATATTGATCCACTAATGAATAAAATTTTTTTTCGAAACTGTGTTCCAATTTTGGCGGCCTGTTTAAGTTACGAAAGTTACTTTTTGACAGCTCTAAGATAGCGCTAGCGTTGTTTTGACGACAAGTCCTTTCACCTGTGCTGTTCTAATACATCAAAGCCAAGCTGCCTGTGCTTGTTTTCTCAATCAAGACACAAAATGGTCTTGACGAATCCTATATTATTCATAGAATATTGCGTTCTGCCTGCCACCAAACTGTCAAAAAAGCTACCATTATAGCTGACGCAGGGTATACACATGGACCCATGTTGCCAACCGTAGCAGACATAGGTTACATTTAGCCTGATTTTAGGTCATACAGCTTGTGGAATAATGTGTTTAGCCGAATGTCAAAATGAAGCCGAACTGAGGTGCAATCTGATGATCATTTTTCCCTTAATTTATCTACTCGCAACTACATTAATTTTCTCTTTGCTCAATAAAGAACTCCACTTACACCCTTGCCTTTCAACATAAAATGTTACCCTATGCGGAATAAGATCTTCACAGTGTGTTTTGAACGAGACCTGAATTCCTTCTTTGAAGTGTCAGATAGTCAATGCGTGATTTAACTCATTAATAAGCGCGCTTTAGGTATTTACATAAATAATTATTCTGTCATGAACAGTAGTGATACAATTCTTCCAAGTTTAAATCGTAGGCATNGTTAGGTATTTACATAAATAATTATTCTGTCATGAACAGTAGTGATACAATTCTTCCAAGTTTAAATCGTAGGCATAATTTTGTTATTTGTAGCAAACACGCTGGTCTTTAAGATGGCAACTCCGGCGAGGGCCTTGATAACTACCCTCCTTCCGCAGCAGTGTCGCCGGCGGGGAGATTCAGCGAGCCAGGAAGGCGTGAAGGGGGTGGAGGGAGACGAGGGTTGATGCGTCATTGTGTACCTGCGCGCAGGGGGGNTTTTGGTAATATATATTTTTTTCTCCATAGGGCCCATAATACACCGGGCCTTTCGTATGGTTATATTAATCAAATTTATGTTCGTGATATACCATGTTGGAAGACTGTTGCTGTTCAAGAAGGTGTAATAAATGAGACTGCTGTAATTTCAATTGCTCAAGCCACTGTTTTGTATTCTCGTAAAAATATTGAATTTGAATTAGGGGATGAAGTACGGTTGCTTCGTAAATTGGTTGGTACTACTGGAGATATGCACGTATTAGGTCATGCACAGCTTGTGTGTAATGCCTAGATGAATGTAACTGAACATATTTCGATCAAACAAACTTCATTGGCATCTAGACACGCCGCCGAGTACAAGTAGACATTATCTGCTTGAGATGAATCATCTTAAATGATGTTTACGGTAAAGTTAGCACTTTTAAAAAATAAAAAAAACTTGCAATGTAATCACTACTTGTTATAGACCATTCGGGTTTCTACACACTTTATGAATCAAACCTTTGAAAAATAGCACCCCATGTATAACGTGTTTGGTTGTTTCTTAAATACGTCATGTATCACAAACGTTTCATACTTGTGTCAACGGAAAAGCGCCTTATTTTTGGTAAAATTTAGCTTTAACTAACATTTTATCTATAAATTATAATATTGCATTTATAACTAATATAAATAAAGACAGTGAGAAAATATGTGTATTGGTAATGCCTAGTAATAAACAGTTCCTATGCAAAAAATATGATTACACTGAATGCGCACGAATGCGGTGTATTGACCATCTTGTGTAATTTTCTAAGATATGTTTGCACGAGGCGAAGGAATATCCTGGAAGTAGAACTTTAGCAGGGCTTCCGAAAAGTTGTAAGTAACCGCGAATAGACTATATATAATGCATATATGCTACGGTACATCCTGGCATGTAGGCTCCCGGTTAAGTTGGCGACGAACGCATAAAAATAGTTCTTGATACTTGACGTATTGTGAATGTAACTGTTTAAATTTGTAGGCAATGAAGTCAATGTTTTTATACACATAAGAGTGTGAATTTGCATGTTGGTAACACACTTACATTCCCAATAGTTCCGCGGTTTCATTTGTATGACGTATGAATAAAGATATCAGATCCCGGGCAATGTTAATTTTACATATGGTAGAAGGATACGACGTGAGAAGGAAAGTAGATCCTTAGCATTGCTTTCAAAAGTGCTCAGTTTGCCGTGAATATCCTACAAGCAGGTACACTTTAAAAATATTGATCCTTTAATGAATAAAAAATGTTTTTCGAAACTGTGTTCCAAGTTTGGCGGCCTGTTTAAGTTACGAAGATTACTTTTTGACAGCTCTGAGATAGCGCTAGCGTTGTTTTGACGACAAGTCCTTTCACCTGTGCTGTTCTAATGCGTCAAAGCTAAGCTGTTTGTGTTTGTTTTCTCAATCAAGACTCCTATATTATTCAGAGAATATTGCGTTCTGCCTGCCACCAAACTGTCAAAAAAGCTACCATTATAGCTGACGCAGGGTATACACAGGGACCCGTGTTGCCAACCGTAGCAGACATAGGTTACATTTAGCCTGATTTTAGGTCATACAGCTTGTGGAATAATGTGTTTAGCCGAATGTCAAAATGTAGCCGAACTGAGGTGCAATCTGATGACCATTTTTCCCTTAATTTATCTACTCGCAACTACATTAATTTTCTCTTTGCTCAATAAAGAACTCCACTTACACCCTTGCCTTTCAACATAAAATGTTACCCTATGCGGAATAAGATCTTCACAGTGTGTTTTGAACGAGACCTGAATTCCTTCTTTGAAGTGTCAGATAGTCAATGCGTGATTTAACTCAGTTAGGTATTTACTAAGCGCGCGTTAGGTATTTACATAAATAATTATTCTGTCATGAACAGTAGTGATACAATTCTTCCAAGTTTAAATCGTAGGCATAATTTTGTTATTTGTAGCAAACACGCTGGTCTTTAAGATGGCAACTCCGGCGAGGGCCTTGATAACTACCCTCCTTCCGCAGCAGTGTCGCCGGCGGGGAGATTCAGCGAGCCAGGAAGGCGTGAAGGGGGTGGAGGGAGACGAGGGTTGATGCGTCATTGTGTACCTGCGCGCAGGGGGGGTGGGTTGCCCTTGATCCGCTCTTACATCGCATCAGCCGGCCCCGCCTGTTGGAAGCAACCTCAAGTGACGTGCTATTACAACCCCTCTCTCCCGACCAAACAGGTCTTTTCAAGGCCCGAAGTCCGGCACACCCTCCATCCTTCCGCAACAGCAACTGTACTCTGGTGAGTAAGACAGTGCACGTCGCTTTCTCCTCTTGGTCTCTTCGGGGCCATTCACTTACTTTGTGCCGTTGCACGGTATTCTACCGAAAAACCTGTCCTCCTCGCCAATCTGAGATATTCCGACTTCGTTTTATTGAAGACTTTACCCGAATACACCATCATGGGTCATCAGAGTCCTCCCGGCCGAACCGTAACAACCGCGATGAGGCAAGCCTGCTCCCTGCACGCAACTCACCACTGAATGGTTGTTGAAAGGCTTTCCAAGGTAAAGCGAGCCAAGGTACTTTTTGAAATAAACCATATGAAAACGTCACCTCCCTTGACCTGCGTATATTTTAACGGGCACGCAGACAGTCATGCACCCGGTAAAGTTGGCAACGCCGACGGAGGGAATGTCGTTCCATGTCGTAACGTTAAATTAAAAGTGTTAAGCAAGTATTTGTGAATACTGAAATTTTTTTTTATTACTGTTTTTTTTTTAATGCATGTAAGTATAAGAATACGAAAATTTGCAAAATACTTGCTTTTCTAATAATTTTACAGTTGGCCTTGACCGGCGCACGAATAAAGTCATAAGGCCCATGGCAATGTTAATTTTACATGTGGCGGAAGAATACACAATGTGCGTACAAGTGACGAAAGTATAGTTTCTTAAAAATGTATGTGCATTTCAAACACTCTGCAACACAGTTCAAGCTCCACGTACAATAGTCCTCTTAAGGAGAGGCTTTTGAGAAATAACTTGAGTTGCGTCTGTTCGCCGATGGAACTCGTTTGAGTGGATTGAAGAGATTTGGGTGGCTCTTAACATCGAGGTCCTGAGAGCCGATGAGGGTGAAGTGATGTCACTACGGAGCAGCGCCGGAATGCAAGGGCAGGGGGAAACGGGAGATCGCCGAGAAAAACCCGTCGACCAGCGACGTCGTCCGGCACGCTTCCCACATGCGGAAATCCGGGAGCGACCCCGCCGGTAACCGAACCAGTTTTGCCTGGGTGTGGGGGCGAGTAGTCTGGCCACCACACCACCGCGGCCCCAAAGGTGATTTGACTCGGGATGTGCGGGATATTCCACTCACGCCGGCCTCGGCAAATGGCAGGAGTCGTGTCGGCTCTCGGCGTAAGTGAGGGTCACTCTGGGATCGGCTCGAATGGGAGAGGTGCAGGGTGCGAAATGGGGGTTGTTGGGGGGTGAAGATCCTTCTAAGCCAACCCCCTGTGTACCCGCCGGGGGTTATGTCACCGTCGCAGAGCTCACACACCCCAGCGTGACACGCAACGTGGATGGCTCGTCTTTTACCGGTACCACTTTCGTGCTTAAGGCTTCCTCCTACGTGGAGCTTTTTCCCACGTTCGAGGCCGAGAAGCGTGGGAGCGATAAGGGCGACACTGCCACGTGCTTCAAGTGCCCCGTCACCTCTACGTGCAAGGCTCTCAACTGGGGGGTGCATTGCTCTTGTCGCACTGCGTGTACCTACGGGACTTTGAGCGGTGACCCTATTATTTTATTGGTGGAAAGTCTGTAGGAAGGTTCAGTAATCGGCCCTTGAGTAGTTTTGTATGTATCCGAAGCGCATATTTGGAAAACAACATTTGAAAATTACGTTTTTAGTGATTTTGGAATACACTGAAATGGTGTTTCTAACGTGCGTGACGTCTTGAAAGCACTCAACAGCCCTCGTCTGAAGTGTGTGTTTCTTCCGTAGATCAGCACACTGGACGCGTGCACAAACGTGTTTTTTTTCTAACACTGCCGCGCCGTTCAAGCACAAAGAAGGCGAGAGCCTCGACCAATCGGTCCACTGTCCCTGGTCGAGAACAACGAATCAGTGGCCAGTATGTTGAACTTCTTCTTGATGAGAAATCTCATTTATAGACGTGTCTGCACCTCGTCTCTGAATGGTTAATGCTGGCATCGACGAATACGCAGTGCATTGCTCATTCGTTGCGAGAAACACGTTCGACTCAAGTACAGCACACATCAAAATATTAAATGACTGCAACAGTTGAGCTGGCAAATGAATTCGGGACTGAACGGAATAATTGCACCTATACCTGATTCTCTGTTGACTGTACACATGAATTTTTTATTGTAAACTGCATATGTACCTCGTTTGCTATTAATTGTACCTATACCTGATTCTCTATTAATTGTACCCGAAATTAGCTCGATGTTACATTTACCTATTTCTGGTTCGAAGATAACCGAGTACCCTCATACAACACTTGAAAAATGTTTCTGCTGGTGTATTACGACATGTTAGGATGCAGCTAAAATAAATTTTTCGTGTAATTAGGATGTTGTTAAATATATTTCTAGATAATTTCTCGTGTCGTTCGCCGGTATTTCAACGTTTACTTTTGAGGTGACACTTAAACCACTGGTAAATCAATGGTCGATTTACAAAGACATTGCAACATGCCACTCTTGCGACTGCAATAAATGGTTTAGCTGAAGCCAAACTTAATGTTAAAATAACATTTTTAAATTTGTACGAATCACGATTTTTAATTTAAAATTTTCTTATTTACTCTAAAAAGAGATATGAAGTTTTATTTATTTTTCTATTTCGTATTTTATTCAAGTTATAATCAATACCGTGTACACGAAGTCATAGAATATTCTAAAAACCTAGAAAAATAATGTTCTCTTCCAACAGCCTTAAGGTGCCCGCCTACCTGTACCTGTTTATCGTTTTTGAGGTCAATAGCTGCGGTAGCGATAAGGACTACTCTGTTACGCGCATTAAGTGCGCTACCGTCGTTACAGGCAAGGCTATGAGCTGGCGTACATGGCCCTACAATTTTATTGGTGGAAAGTATGTGGCACGGTTCAATACAGCGCCATCGAAGTACTTTTGCGCGTATGAGGTCCGAATATTTCGAGATAGAGCGCTTTGGAAACCCCGTTTTTAGCTATGTTGGAGTGCTCCGAGATTGTTTTTCTTATGTGCGTGGCATCTTTAACCTAACCGACAGGCATTTTCTGAAGTGAGTGTTCTTTTCGTAGACAAGCACATTGGGCGAAAGTTTAAAAGTCTCATTAAAAAGACCAGACATCAAACACTCCGCAACGCGGTTCAAGAGCCAGGTAGGCGGGTTTCCTTAAACGCCGCCCAGACACAAACATCATAGGCCTAATCGTTGCTTATCCATAAGCATCATAGGCCTAATCATTTCTTATCCATAAGCATCATAGGCCCAATCATTGCTTATCCATAAGCATCATAGGCCTAATCATTGCTTATCCATAAGCATCATAGGTCCTATCATTGCTTATCCATAAGCATCATAGGCCTTATCATTGCTTATCCATAAGCATCATAGGCCTTATCATTGCTTATCCATAAGCATCATGGGCCCTATCAGTTTATACGCACAACATACTGAACTCGCGTGCAGTCCTCTCCTAGAAAACTCCCTTTTACGGGGCCTGCAGTGGTAACCTTGTGGTTTAACGATGTAATAATAATAAAAAAAATTCGTGTTGCACATCATAACGTTACTTTAAACGATCTTTACCGGAATACCCGTACCTACAAATGATTGCGTGAACTTCTTTTCAGTTTTCAGCACACACGTCAAATACGTAAATTAGTAACGGAAATCAGCATTCGGACATAAAACCAAGCTCAGAATTGTTGAACGGTCCCGCAATAATTTTTTTTCCTGTAGCTTTGTTTACTGATTGGTGCCATAGACAAGCTGCATCCTTAAGGGCTTTCCGGCAAATTAATTAACTTTTTAAAAAAAGAGAAGATCACTAACAATTTTTATTCGTTAATTTTGACTTTTTAATATTGTTTTTAATGCATTGCAGAGCATCATGGGTGTCATGCGTTTCGATTCTCTTTCAGCCTCGCATTTCACGCACTGCCCTGTGGGCGGGAATCTCGTCTCCGTCCGCTATCCGCAATGAGAGCATTAGCGCTACCCAGGTAGGCCGCAGGATATTTATTGTATTATGCTAATGAACAAAACGCCAATCGTCCTTTCACACAAAGATTCGCCTGGGGAGACAGACGCGCGCTCAGTAATCTACATAAGGACCGCGTTGTGTCACATTCCCTCCACAATTTATCAACCGGGGTCCCGTGGCGTCCGAATAATGTTGATAATATAATGGTCCGTGTAATCTCCCCTGCGAACGACTCTTGTCAGATCAGCGGAGCGGGGATGGTATTAAATCTGCATGTTAAGTAGACCGCCGCGAGCTGCGCGCGTGGAGTG
>NQII01000291.1:429829-459751 GCA_002778355.1 Clitarchus hookeri | reverse complement strand
CTTTTCCTACCGAACCTTTTTGGGGTTTCCATTTGCCGTATACGTCACGCTGCCGCTCCGAATGCGACCCCGAGGCTTTCGCAACGGGATGGGTATGGTTTTAGGTAGAGAAATGAAAAATCATCTGAATGACCTTTAAGAACGTCCGGATATTCAGGGAAATGCTAACGGACACGTCCAGATAATATACTGACACGCTAGTTGTCATGCGTGTCTCATCGTAAGCAGCTGTGTCTATTCTAATTTTTAAAAATCTGCGAAATATTTTAATGAAAATATTTTGCTTCGCGAAGGAAATGAAAGTCTATATTTTGTTGCCCATTCACAAATTTGGTTGCTGAAACATGGATGTGGTCGTTGAAAAGAGTCTGCGTCAGCAGAACTCTGTTTTCGACAGTTGTTCTTCTGTAAAATAGTGTTTTAAACTATGATGACAAAGCTGTGTATTCTCTGAACAGATTGCTGTATTGAAAGTAATTAAAACCCTATAGTAACCGCTCAGCATTCAGAGGAAACACAACACGCGCGAAGCTTGTTCATGCCATTCTCCATCGCCGTCGCAACGCTTCCGAATGGCCAGATGCGACCTTCAGAATTGTACTATTGCGTTCTAGAGATTCCCCTTAACGTCCGTTCTGCATTGACACGGAAGCTTAACAACACGGGCGTGGATCAAGGAAACGTACGCGGATCACGTATCATTCGACGCAGTCAATAACAGTGAATACTGTTGACGTCGCCCGACACCATCAGAACCAATGTTCACTGCTCGTGTTAAATTAACCGAACACTTGTTAAGGGGGAAGTACCCTTGCCATCTTGGATTTATATTTTCTCCATAACTTAATTTTCGGAGTCAATATTCAAAAACTAAGCTAGTCAAAGCATAGGAAACATTTTAACAGTTATTTCTAAATCCCACTTATTTTTCTTACATGATTAGTTTCACATCTGTAACCGNCCAAGCTAGTCAAGGCATAGGAAACATTTTAACAGTTATTTCTAAATCCCACTTATTTTTCTTACATGATTAGTTTCACATCTGTAACCGTAATCAAATATTACCTAATTATTTAATAACTTCAATCCCACATGGGAAATACAGGTATAATTGAAATCCTACAAATTTCCAAAAATTCGTTAAGTAGTTCTCTATGTCATGTCTAACTTCGATTTTTAATTTCTGATCGTACATTTTCATTAAGAATATTTGTAAGAAAATTCGAAGATGGAGTGGGTACTACCCCCTTAACGTAGTATGTCATTTCATTGATGTTTTCCGAAAGTGGTAACCTGTGTATGTTGGGTGAGCCCATCAGGGTGAGATGAGGCGAGAATGGAGCAGCACCGGAATGAAAGGGCAGGGGGAAAAGGGAGAGCCCCGAGGAAACCTGACAACCAGCGGCATCGTCCGGCACGATTCTCACGCGCGAAAATCCGGGAGTGACCTGGCAAGGGGTTCATCAAACCCGGTTTGCCTTGGTGGGAGGCGATCAGTCTAACCGCGGATCCAATTTTTCTGGAAATAACATATTTATAACCCACGTTGTCAAAAGAAGTTCTTGGTGAGTAGTAAGAAACTTTTGATTCGTGTTCTCGCTTCATGCCATAACAAAAAAATTTTAACTTCTTTAATTAATTTTTTTATGTTGAGTAAAAATATTCGCATTGCAGAAATGAAAGGTTTTTTTTTCCGTGATCAGTAAAAATAACTAGCAAATTAACGCGAAATGTTCCGTGTGAATTCACCAAAGTTCTGCTGTGAAATTTACGGGAAGTTCTTCATTAAAAAAAAATCCAAGTGTCTGTATTTCACGGAGAGTTATGGAGAATATTTTTCTGGCGCTTTTCTGAGAAATTTCGTCTGAAATCTTTTCCTGGTGATGTCACTTGATCCACTGCCAGCAGCTCGCTCGAATTTTCGCCGCAGAAGAAGCGCGCCGTCTCACCTCACAGGTGCTAGTCGCGCAAACAGAGAGCGTTCCATCACGCGGCAAATCACTTTCGACTCGTTTCGGAATAGTATCGATATCGAGTCCAACCCGCTGCGTTTATGAGTTGGGGGCAGCGGTGGCGTAGTGGCCAGGGCTCTCGCCTCCCACTCCGGCGATCCGGGTTCGATCCCCGGCGGGTTCACTCCCGGATCTTCGCATGTGGGAATCGTGCTGAACGATGCCGCTTGCCGGTGGGTTTTCTCGGGGTACTCCCGCTTCCCCCGCCCTTACATTCCAGCGCCGCTCCATTCTAGGGTCTCACTTCTGTCATGCTCGGGGATGACGGTCACCTACGGGTCCCAGCTGGAAAGATCGTCACACGGAGGGTGTTGTTGTCTTGCCCTGGGTGCACTCCCCACACGCCATTATTATTATTATTTGAGTTGTTGTTCGCTTATAGTTTCTACTAAAGTTAATGTGTGTGTCGGGACTTTGAGTTTCAGGGCGAGGTTCTGGACTTTGTTTTTTTGCAGAGAAGTTTGGGCACTTTATAACATTTTTCCGGGACATGTGCTGGACCTAGTCGCGTGACGGGAAGTTTCCTTCAGAAAGAAAGGGGTAACAAGATGATGGAACTTATCCCGATACGTTTTGTAAAGGAAAGGACTTCTGGGCACGAGCCGAGACGAGATTTTACGGGAGAGTAGCTGTCCTATAATCTGCAAAACTTAGTCTGATTTTGACAGATGTGGACTGAAAGAGAGAGCAAGTGATCAGGAAAGCACTTCCAGCACCGCAAGGTGTCTTGGTGGGGGGGGGGTTAATTTAGGAGGGGTACTATGGAGAAGCAATACCTACTCCTTCAGGGGTCAGGTGAGGAGAATATCCTCGGCTTCAGGTATGTGGAGCGAAAGTTACATCAGTGTGCGCCACCAACACTCTCGGGGTGTTAGGTGAGGTCGGTACCCTCGGCTCCAGGACTGATGCTGCGAGCGAATTGGTGCGGGACATAGTACGAAGATTAAGTACCATAATTTCAGTCGTTCCTCGAGGAGCCTCTCGTCTAGGTTAATTGAACGTTTGATATATATAATTATTTGGCATATTTTTTGTATCGTTCTATTTTGATAATCAGCAAGTTTAATTTTATAATTTTTAAAAAATTTATATTATGTAAATTAATTTTGGTGGAATTTGTGAAATGAAAATTACTTTAAATCCACGATAATACGGGAAATCAGAAATGCGTTTCGTCACTTTCAGTTACACTCTACCATCCTGGAAAAAGCAAAATTATGGTTGAATTTGTTCTTCCTGTTTTCAGTTTGAAACGTTATGGAAATGATTCTTCCTATTCCTTCCTCATTCCGGCTGTATCCCGCGGGAAGAGCGGTGGGCTGTTCACACGGTGAGTTGTGGTGGATAAGAAAGGAGGTGAGAATCCACATGTTAACTAAAACGCTAAGTTTTCATATTCATTGCTGTTATAAATCAAACATAAGTTACGTTTGTGGCCAGCCTACTTTGCTGTGGTCCATATTTAAAAATAATTTCTTTGCGGGAACAAAGCATGTATTGCAGCGAAGAAAGCATTTTTACGCTGTAAAAGTTTCAATGTTCTCACTTGTCCTACGGTGTTTATTGTTCTGTTTGAAAACATGTGGTTTCCTAATCTCCCCCATTAACCTGTTGGATTAACATACCAACATAGGGAAATTATATTTCTTTGCAACTACAAAATGTTTTCTTGAGATTTACTCTGCCAATTTTCATTATAGTGAACACGAATTTATTTAGTTGTCACCCCTTAGCTGTTGAGGCTGCTTCTGCACAGAATTTTTTTGTCGGGTGAAAACTGATCCTTCTAAGGGCGTTGAAAAGCAAAAGTATAACTTCCTATTTGTGGAAATTTATTTTAGCTTATCGATGTTAGTTGTGATATTATTTCAGCAAAGTAAAATTAAGATTTCGCAGATAAATAACTATGGTTTAGCACCTTCAACGTTACAAATATTCGTGACAATAGTTCAAAAATCTGTGACGCCTTGGTAGCGTTACATTTATTCTAATTTGTATTTTGTAATACCAGCGTGCGACTTACACTAGCCATAACATAACCAGGGGCAAACCGTATTGTCCACCATAAAGGTGACCATATTGGTCACAAACGGTCAAAACCAAGGACTCCATGAGAGCACAGTTTAAAAACTGTAACCTAGGTGTACGCAGGTTACTAGTGCTGATTACCGCATAGGACACAGTGTTTCGTGCTATTGCGACAGGGTGGGAATCATATACATTCTGTGCGTAATTACGTAGTTGATTACTGCTTCAGTGGATGGCTCGTTTGAGAAATTCTGGTTCTCACGCGACTACGCCGCAGACGGCGGGGAGGGGAAAGCAATTCTAGAAGCGTCTTCTTATCTGCAAAGTATTGCCCGGCCGGCTATCAACGGAGATGACTTTCGCACTATTGCGTCTCGCATCTTCCCAGAAAGATCGATCTCACGAAGCCTTCGTTACCGCGTACACACTCTCGCCACTTTTTTCGAAAGAGAGCTGGGATTTTGAACAGCACTCACATAAAATAAACTCTTTTTTTTTTTTTTCAAATATACATTTTCAAAAAAATATCGACCAGCATTTTTACTACAAAACTTTTTTTGTATCCTTAAAAGAAATTTTTTTGGAATTTCAAAGTTTGGATTTAAAAGTGCTCAAACAACCGTGGACAGCCCATACTCTTTCGAATCCTTCCTGTAAATAGTTAAACGTCTTGTTTTAACATAATATGCTCACGACAATGGTATAATTATATGGTAATTACGCAACTTCAACCTTTTTGAATTTGTAAACATTGCAAGTTTACAAAATATGTAGTTTGTAAACGCTCAAAAAAATTCAGTTCCAATTGCAAAAATAATTACTATATGTCTTGCCGTAATTGCTAAGTATAAATAGTTGTCAGAGTAAATCAACAAAGTTTGTTAGTATAATCGACAAAGTATCGTATATAATGGTTGGTTTCTGTAGAGCAAGATTCTTTCTCCACAAATCTTGCACAAGTGATACTCTAATCAGCCATGTTCCATGAACGTTTTTTTTAAGCAATCACTCTTACTCATGTTCCTAACAATATTCCTTGTATGAAAAATAGCGTTGTTATTTCTGTTCCCCTCCTTGCATTAGTTGAATTTCACAATTTAACGTCATGTGATAGAACAGAACAATCACTCTATTAACTAGTTTTAAATATTGTTTAAAAGTTCTTCATGCAAGCAGTGAACATTTTGCCACCCTGGATAGGCCCACATGAAGCAAGCAGGAAAATTATAAACGACTTGCGTGACACACACAGAAGTATATATATTTAAAAAAATTATCGCTACCTTCTTCCGATATGCAAGTCACCTCTGCGCAGTAATAAAACGAAGGAACTGTCAGTAGTGTAACTAGAAAATAAAATTGTCTTAACTGTATTTTTTTATAACATCAGCATTCAAACCAACAAAGCCGCTTCTTTCTCTTGGTATCTCTCGTAAAGTTGTGTAGCATAAAAAGACGTCTCTCGGAGTTGTAAGTGCAGTTCGACATTTCACCTCCTTGACGTTTCTCGTGTAGCTTTCCAACTCTTGCTCAACACAAAGCTGGTAGTTAGTTGCACTCGCCCTGCATCCTGAGGAGAAACTTAAATAAAAAGAAAGCTAGAAGCAACTTTTTATTCGTAGACGTAACAACTTAATTAGAACTTCGCTTGTTCGCATTTGCTCTTTATAAAGTAAGTTGCCTTGAGGGCGCTTTACTAAACATTGTAACGAGTTACTTCAACTTAGTTTGTACTTCGCAGTGCGGGAATCACCACCAGACGTTTTGCAGGTACAGCGTTCTAGAGACGGCTGCAAATAACTAATAATGAGTAAGTTACATTGCTCAATGTTGTTCACGGTAGGTACGTTAAGTTAAGTAAGTTAATCAGAGACGGAGGAGGTTAACTGAGAGAAGCAAGAATATAAAAGGAATCGGCTGTGGCCTGTAGTAAGGAACAATCCCGGCATTTGCCTGTAATGATGTCGGGGAAACCTTTGCAAACCGTATACAGGATGGCCGGGCCGGGTTTCGAACCCAAGTATCAAGAGCCTTAACCCAAGACACAAGACTCAAAATGCTTGACTCAAGACACAAGACGCTTAACTCAAGACTCAAGACCCTTGACCCAAAGTTCAAGACTCAAGAGACCTTTGACTCAAGACTCAAGAAACAAGACCCTTGACCAAAAAAATTCCAAAAATCCTCAAATATTCCAAAAATATTGCAAAAAATTCTAGAAATGTATTAACATTTTATTCAAAAATTATCTACATATTTTTCAAAAACTTCTTTTCAATTATTACTAAAACTTTATTTTAAAAACTTATTTTTCCGGAGGTGTCCCAGCACCATGTCCAGCAAACGACTGACCCACCTCCAATGGACACATTGTCATCACCTATCCTTTCCCTACCATTGTTATTAATTGGTTAATTAGTCGAAAGTCCTCCACCCCCCTCAACCATACACATTCTGTCGAATGAAACCCGCCAGTAATTTAGTTTTTTTTTTTTTTTCGTTTGTTAATTGTTTACTTTCTTTATCACCTAGGTAGCACTAAGGTATTAATTTTCTATTTCGTCACCAGACGAGCTATCGATTTAGCCACCAGGTGGCAGCCATATTTGTTTACATATA
Organism: Clitarchus hookeri; assembly: GCA_002778355.1. Classification (NCBI taxonomy): domain Eukaryota; kingdom Metazoa; phylum Arthropoda; class Insecta; order Phasmatodea; family Phasmatidae; genus Clitarchus; species Clitarchus hookeri. Next base: position 453,092 of record NQII01000291.1, on the reverse strand, counting down.
TTTAAATTATAGGTAATGCTGTCTGCGTCTGACAAATTGGATTCCATTTCCATCACCTAAGTGGTGCTCTGTCATGCAATGTTCACCATCTTTGATTTCGTATTTTTTTTTTAGTACCCTTCCTTTAATTCTCTGGCATTCCTTCTTAATTTTGTCACCCCGGTTAAGTCACTTGTACTCCGCTCACCATCTTACACTGCATTCATGCTCTGCCATTCCACCTATAATTAGTAGCCTGCTGATTACTAGGTCCCCTCTAACCACCATCTTGGGTTACATAACTTCGGCAATTTTCAATAATGCTAAATGGTATTGACCTTTAACCAACGAAATACGCTTAGTTCCTCATTTGTACGTACTAGAAAAATAACTTTGGTGTATTAAAGCAACGAGTCATGTATAAATTTATGTAGGACCTCTCTTCTCCATATATCGCATTGAAGCAAGTTTGGCCAGGCCCGACTCGATCCTGACCCTCCCCTCCTTATAAGTCATAGAGTCACATTTATACCACTTCAGCAACATGTTTTCATGTCTGTTGCATCTCACCTGCTTAAAATGTATTAGGATGGCAATCCATTCTTAGTTTCTTTTCAGTTAATTTCAATGCTATATCTAAATTACCATATAATTGATTGAGCAGATCCAGTGATGTGCGTACACAGCAATTATTAAAGTTTTAACTTTCAGATCATTATAATTTGACACATCATTTCATTAATTTTTTTATCATGCCCACTTACAGTACCATCATAAAGTGACACATCTGTAAACCAGGACTATCATATTCTCTATATCAGAGAAGTAGGCATGCTAGGNCAGTACCATCATAAAGTGACACATCTGTAAACCAGGACTATCATATTCTCTATATCAGAGAAGTAGGCATGCTAGGGCAAGATACATCATCATCAGCGAGAAATAAGACTTTTTTCAATGAAATAATATATATACATACTTCAAACTACAAACATAAAAATTGAATCCTTACATTATCCACGCCATTTAGATAGTGTCTTTACTACAGCATGCTCACTTTTCACGTAGTGAATATAATCTGCTTATACACAGCTCATGCCAGTCTATGCTACTAAGCATCCAACCAGAACCCTTGGCCATATATTCTCCTTCTTCACGACAAAATTTTTCTTTCAAGGCCTCTACAGCCCCTGGAATGATATCAACATTGCACAATGCTACGTTCGCAGTCTTAAATACTCGTCGACTAATGACTTAATCGGAATATTGTGGCTTTTTGTGGTACACTCTAGCCAAACACTATGTTTTATGGGACCTTCTTCGACCTCTTCCGTTAATTGATTGATTACACTTTGCTTAATGTGGTCAAGGTATGTACATATGTTTTTTGTACCTACTAAATTATTCACAATCACTTAATAGTCTAAAGTTTCCTTGAACGCTGATTGTTTATGGTAGATACCATTCTATGTGGTTTCGCCCGCAGCTAGTACAGGGCGTTTCTAAACTGCAGGATCTCTACCGTTACATTTCTTGCTATGTCTCTTCAGCTTATCGCCTTGTTTGAACAGGCGTTTCCACTTGACACATCTTTGCATAGCACAGNGTTCTTGCTATGTCTCTTCAGCTTATCGCCTTGTTTGAACAGGCGTTTCCACTTGACACATCTTTGCATAGCACAGGAAGGTCCCCTAACACAAGTAGTTCTTTCATGCTTCCTTGCTCCTTGGCTGTAGGTAAAAACGTGGTCACAGTAACATCGATGATGGCACTGCTGTAGGAGACCCATCTGAAGAAGTCTCAGGTTCTGTCGGCGTCATGCCTGAAGAAGTCAATGGCGACACTGCTGTAGGAGACCCATCTGAAGAAGTCTCAGGTTCTGTCGGCGTCATGCCTGAAGAAGACAATGGCGACACTGCTGTAGGAGACCCATCTGAAGAAGTCTNGTAAAAACGTGGTCACAGTAACATCGATGATGGCACTGCTGTAGGAGACCCATCTGAAGAAGTCTCAGGTTCTGTCGGCGTCATGCCTGAAGAAGTCAATGGCGACACTGCTGTAGGAGACCCATCTGAAGAAGTCTCAGGTTCTGTCGGCGTCATGCCTGAAGAAGTCAATAGCAACACTGCTGTAGGAGACCCATCTGAGGAAGTCGCAGGCACTGTCAGCTTCATGCCTGAAGAAGTCAATGGCGACACTGCTGTAGGAGGCCCATCTGAAGTAGACATAGGTTCTGTCGGAGTCATGGCTGAAGAAGTCATTGGCAACACTGATGTAAGAGACCCATCTGAGGAAGTCGCTGGCACTGTCAGCATCATTCCTGAAGAAGTCAATGGCGACACTGCTGTAGGAGACCCATCTGAAGAAGTCTCAGGTTCTGTCGGCGTCATGCCTGAAGAAGTCAATTGCGACACTGCTGTAGGAGGCCCATCTGAAGAAGTGGTAGGTTCGGTCGGAATTATGCCTGAAGAAGTCAATGACGACACTGCTGTAGGAGACCCATCTGAGGAAGTCGCTGGCACTGTCAGCGTCATGTCTGAAGAAGTCAATGGCGACACTGCTGCAGGAGGCCCATCTGAAGAAGTCGTAGGTTTTGTCGGAGTCACGCCTGAAGAAGTCAATAGCAACACTGCTGTAGGAGACCCATCTGAGGAAGTCGCTGACACTGTCAGCGTCATGCCTGAAGAAGTCAATGACGACACTGCTGTAGGAGATCCATCTGAAGAAGTCGCTGGCACTGTCAGCGTCATGCTCGAAGTAGTCGATGCCAGTACTGCTGTAGGTTTTGTTATTGGACCCTCAACCTTTGTCACCATATTATTTTATACGTGCTTACACAAGCTGAGACTTGTGCACGCAGGTACGTTAAGTTGCGGTTTGATATATGTTATATAATATATTTTCTATACTATATACGTAATAATATAAAATGCAAAAAACAAATATTTTCAGATAATTTATTTTTAGATTTTCAATTAACTAATAGTTAGCTCTAATAAAAGCACTCCGCCAGATCTGACCTGGATTCATAAATTCTTATGCCAGGCACACAAGAGACTAAATGGCTACTATTTCCTGTAATAACACTTCTACAAGTAGCACTGCTAAAGGGCAAATAGCAATTAGGATGGTGACACCGAGAATTTCGACCCCTCTTTTATCATGGCGTTGTTAGTACTGCTTAGGAAAGAAAGAAAATTCTCATTTTCGCATTTTCATCATAACAACAAACATTTCTGATGGTGGCAGAACATAAAAATTTCTATGACACAGGACAATGTGAACTTTCTTTTCAAATAATTCCATCACTTTTTATTTTAGAAAAGTTTGAGATTAATCACTGTATATTTTCCTGAAATACAGTAGCCTACTTAACAAACACTAATTTCTCTTTCGTACATGAAAACTTATGTGCAAATAGTGATCGTATGTACGGTAATTCCAATTTTGCCCTAGAGTTCCGTCATTAAATATACCATCGTAACTGAAGTGCTTGATTAGATTGGAGTTTGTTTTACAATTATGACATAGTACAAAACCCGGATTTACTCTTGTCGGTGCGAATGTGTGCCGTCATAATTCATTCAGAAGCCTCTCCCTGCTCCACCAATCCAGCAACTGGCCCATTGATATATTAATTATTAGCGACCGCCTACCTAGCGATAATTAAAGCTTTAGGTAATTGATGTAAACAATCGTATTGTTGACTCGCCGTTAATTGGAAACTGATAAAATTAATATCTGAGAAAATTCTTAACCATTAACGTAATTTATTTCAATAAAAAAAACCTCCTTGGAGAACATGCCGTAATTTTAGCAAAAAATATTGAAAATAATTTTTTTCAAAATGTTTTTGTTTGTAATAATGATTAACTGAACCTTTAATCTGGAAATATACAATTGCAACGTTTTAGTGTAAGTCGATATAACATAAAAATTGAGGTAAAAAATTAAAATTTAATGAGAAATTACAACAATAAAATAAGTAAGTTTTGGCTGTTGTCAGCAAGCGTGCGAGGAACATACAAAATATTACATATAAGTAATTAAGTTAGCTATCACAAGAAAACCAATATATTAACACCAGAATCAGTAACCAACACACAAAAATTAAGATGGTGTAGCTTATCTATAAAATTGAAGAAAAAAAAACATCGGTGGCTTAATGAAGACAAAACAGACTAACACAAAGGCTAGAACAGGTATACACATTGCCAACACAACGAGAACAACACAAACGAANTTATTTATTGTAGCACTAAGGTATTAATTTTCGCTTTCGTCACCAGACGAGCTATCGATTTAGCCACCACGTGGCAGCCATATTTGTTTACATTTATTTAAATTATAGGTGGTGCTGTCTGCGCCTGAAAAATTGGATTCCATTTCCATCACTTAAGTGGTGCTAATTTTTCGATTTAGCCACCAGGCGAGATGCCGAAAGTAACATTCTCTCAAGCTCTGCCATGCCATGTTTACCATCTTTAATTCAGTTTTTTTTTTTTTTAGTGCCCTTCCTTTAATTATCTGACATTCCTTCTTAATTGTGTCACCCCGATTAAGTCACTTGTACTGCGCCCACCATCTTACACTGCATTCATGCTCTGCCATTCCACCTATAATTAGTAGCCTGCTGATTACTAGGTCCCCTCTAACCACCATCTTGGGTTACATAACTTCGGCAATCTTTAATAATGCTAAATGGTATTGACCTTTAACCAACGAAATACGCTTAGTCCCTCATTTGTACTTACTAGAAAAATAACTTTGGTGTATTAAAGCAACGAGTCATGTATAAATTTATGTAAGACCTATCTTCTCCATATATCGCATTGAAGCAAGTTTGGCCAGGCCCGACTCGACCCTCAACATCCCCTCCCTCTAAGTCTAAGGGTCAAATTTATACCACTTCAACAACATGTTTTCATGTCTGTTGCATCTCGTCTGCTTAAAATGTATTAGGATGGCAATCCATTCTTAGTTTCTATTCAGTTAATTTCAATGTTATATCTAAATTACCATACCATTGATTGAGCAGATCCAGTGATGTGCGTACTCAGCAATTATTAAAGTTATAACTTTCAGATCATTATAATTTGACACATCATTTCATTTATTTTTTTATCGTGCCCACTTATAGTACCATCATAAAGTGACACATCTGTAAACCAGGACTATCATATTCTCTATATCAGAGAAGTAGGCATGCTAGGGCAAGATACATCATCATCAGCGAGAAATAAGACTTTTTTCATTGAAATTATATATATATATATATATATATATATACACATACTTCACACTACAAACATAAAAACAGAATCCTTACATTATCCACGCCATTCAGATAGTGTCTTTACAACAGCATGCTCACTTTTCACGTAGTGAATATAATCTGCTTATACACAGCTCAAGCCAGTCTATGCTAATAAGCATCCAACCAGAACCCTTGGCCATACATTCTCCTTCTTCATGACAAAGTTTTTCTTTCAAGGCCTCTGCAGCTCCTGGAATGCTATTAACATTGCACAATGCTACGTTCGCAGTCTTAAATACTCGTCGACTAATGGCTTCATTGGAAGAGTGTGGCTTTTTGTAGGTACAAAAACACTATGTTTTATGGGACCTTCTTCGACTTCTTCTGTTAATTGATTGATTACACTTTGCTTAATGTGGTCAATGTATGTAAATATTTTTTTGTACCTACAAAATTATTCCCAATCACTTAATATTCTAAAGTTTCCTTGAACGCTGATTGTTTAAGGTAGATTCCATTTTATGTGGTTTCGCCCACAGCTAGTACAGGGAGTTTCTAAACTGCAGGATCTCTACCGTTACAGTTCTTGCTATGTCTCTTCAGCTTATCGCCTTGTTTGAACAGGCGTTTCCACTTGACACATCTTTGCATAGCACAGGAAGGTCCCCTAACACAAGTAGTTCTTTCATGCTTCCTTGCTCCTTGGCTGTAGGCAAATACGTGGTCACAGTAACATCGATGACGGCACTGCTGTAGGAGACCCATCTGAAGAAGTCTCAGGTTCTGCCGGAGTCATGCCTGAAGAATTCATTGGCGACACTGCTGTATGAGACCCATCTGAAGAAGTCGCTAGCACTGTCAGCGTTATGCTCGAAGTAGTCGATGCCAGTACTGCAGTAGGTTTTGTTGTTGGACCCTCAACCTTTGTCACCATATTATTTTATACGTGCTTTCACAAGCTGAGACTTGTGCACGCAGATACGTTAAGTTGCGGTTTTATATATGTTATATAATATATTTTCTATACTATATATGTAATAGTATAAAATGCAAAAAACAAAGATTTTCCAATAATTTATTTTTAAATTTTCAATTAACTAATAGGTCAGCTGACCTGGATTCATAAATTCTTATGCCAGGCACACAAGAGACTAAATGGCTACTATTTCATGTAATAACACTTGTACTAGTAGCACTGCTAAAGGGCAAATAGCAATTAGGATGGTGGCACCGAGAATTTCGACCCCTCTTTTATCGTGGCGTTGTTAGTACTGGTTAGGAAAGAAAGAAAATTCTCATTTTCGCCTTTTCATCATAACAACAAACATTTCCGATGGTGGCAGAACATAAAACTGCTATGACACGGAGCAATATGAATTTTCTTTTCAAATAATTCCATCACTTTTTATTTTAGAAAAGTTTGAGATTATCAGTGTATATTTTCCTGAAATACAGTAGCCTACTTAACCAACACATATTTATCTTTCGTACAAGAAAACTTATATGCAAATAGTGATCGTATGTACGGTAATTCCCATTTTGTCGTAGATTTCCGTCATTAAATATACCATCGTAACTGAAGTGCTTGATTAGATTGGAGTTTGTTTGACAATTATTACATAGTACGAAACCCGGATTTACTCTTGTCGGTGCGAATGTGTGCCGTCATTATTCATTCAGAAGCCTCTCCCTGCTCCACCAATCCAGTAACTGGCCCATTGATATATTAATTATTAGCGACCGCCTACCTAGCGATAATTAAAGCTTTAGGTAATTGATGTAAACAATCGTATTGTTGACTCGCCGTTAATTGGAAACTGATAAAATTAATATCTGAGAAAATTCTTAACCATTAACGTAATTTATTTCAATAAAAAAAACCTCCTTGGAGAACATGCCGTAATTTTAGCAAAAAATATTGAAAATAATTTTTTTCAAAATGTTTTTGTTTGTAATAATGATTAACTGAACCTTTAATCTGGAAATATACAATTGCAACGTTTTAGTGTAAGTCGATATAACATAAAAATTGAGGTAAAAAATTAAAATTTAATGAGAAATTACAACAATAAAATAAGTAAGTTTTGGCTGTTGTCAGCAAGCGTGCGAGGAACATACAAAATATTACATATAAGTAATTAAGTTAGCTATCACAAGAAAACCAATATATTAACACCAGAATCAGTAACCAACACACAAAAATAAAGATGGTGTAGCTTATCTATAAAATTGAAGAAAAAAAAACATCGGTGGCTTAACGAAGACAAAACAGACTAACACAAAGGCTAGAACAGGTATACACATTGCCAACACAACGAGAACAACACAAACGAACACAACATTCCCGTACAGTAAAACACATTTACTTATGTATACTCTGATAAATGCCTCACCCTCACCCTTCGATGCAGAAACGGACAAAAGTTGTGAGAATATTAAAGATTCGGGTACATCACAAAAACTCATATCCGTATATACAGCGCCCAGTTTATAAGCAGTTATAATTAAATATGTCATGAAATTAATGGTTCGAAGCTGTTTTTAATTTGTATAAACTAGATAAAGCATATGTAATTCTGCCTGCAAGAAACCTTATAATATTAATAGCGAACGGTTAGAGAGCTTCCTTTGGAAATACATCCAAGGTAATACACACATACATGTACACACATCATACAACATACGCAACATACACATATACAAAATATTTTGTACAGGGGGAAATGGGGGGAGGAGGAAATTGATTTACCCCCTTTTCAACTGATGTTCATGCACCAGCATCGTAAAAGTTGGGACAAAAACAGGTAATGATGATGGAATATATATTCTAAGAATCTTACATTCACTGCATTCGAGGCTTGTATAGGTTAATTTCGATGTTATAATAATTTGTGATTTAGTATTATATTTTATGTATACGTATTCCGCCATTATATTGCCCTATGGTACTCCTGGTGCTCTTAAAGAACAATCTGGTTTTTAAATAAGTCCAGTGTCGAAATGAAATGTTTTTTCTCGTTTGACCGAAATCCCGTAAATACATGTTTTAAGTTTACGTATTAACTGGNCGTGTCGAAATGAAATGTTTTTTCTCGTTTGACCGAAATCCCGTAAATACATGTTTTAAGTTTACGTATTAACTGGAGCGGCTAATCCAACAGGTGTACATAAACGTGCGTAAGCTATACTTGCAGTGTGTGCAGGATGAGTCGATTTATATGGAATGTAAGGAGATTGGGCAGTATACCAAAAAAAAAAGTCCATGTGAAAATGTGTTGTAGGATCAATATTTCCCGAGTTACGGGCCCATTGTTATCATGGGTACTAGCGTGGACGTACCGTTAAATCCATATACTTGCTGAACGCACCGTAGGTAGACACCACAGTATTCATGACAATTTGCAAACACCTGCGGCGAAAGAATGCTAGTACCACGAGGCGGAAAGTAAACCAGAACCAGTTTTAAAATACAGAATCTCTAAATAGTACAAAACAAAGTCGCNTAGTACCACGAGGCGGAAAGTAAACCAGAACCAGTTTTAAAATACAGAATCTCTAAATAGTACAAAACAAAGTCGCGTATTCGCTTCTGTCTGTGTATTCGCTTAGTACTTCTAAACTACTTGATGGGTTTTGATGCGGTTTTCAACATGGTGTAAAATAAATTTATATTTAATGTAAGGATAGTAGAAAAATGTCGACGTNCGGTTTTGATGCGGTTTTCAACATGGTGTAAAATAAATTTATATTTAATGTAAGGATAGTAGAAAAATGTCGACGTTTGTCGTAAAAACCCCCGCTTTTCGGGTGCTTACGTGGCTTGCGCTGACTAAACCGTAAGAGATACATCAAATTAATGAACTACAGAATTGTAGCTCTCAACAAGGTCCACAGAAAAGTTCGCAATAGCATATGTTTATCTTTTAAGGATGACTCACAGTAATAATTTTTGTGTTCCAAAGTTTGGTGTGTGGTAAAATACACTTTTATTAATAGCTTTTNAAGGATGACTCACAGTAATAATTTTTGTGTTCCAAAGTTTGGTGTGTGGTAAAATACACTTTTATTAATAGCTTTTCGTCTGTAGAACCGTTCACCATATTGTGTTAAACCAAGAATGCCATTTTTCAATCATTTAATCGTATTAATTAATTTCCATGATAAAATGTTGATTTCATCAGAGACGTTCAAAGTTCGTGCAGTAATAANAATTTAATCGTATTAATTAATTTCCATGATAAAATGTTGATTTCATCAGAGACGTTCAAAGTTCGTGCAGTAATAAAATGACACCATGTTATTTTCTTAGTGAACTGCGATAACATTAAACTTTCACAAATTAAATATTTCCAATACAACAGGTCCTAATTCGGTAATCCCATGTGTAGCCACTAGAATATTGAAAAAAAATAAGTAATTTTTATCGTGATTTTCAATCTTTTATAATTATTATATTTAGGGACCTGTAGTTGATACATTTTTTTACAGCGCAGTTATTGTAACAGAAGTGCGCCTATACGCGTTGGGTAACTTTTTCGATCCGCCACTGAGCTTTTTCAATGGCTTTGTAACTGATGTATATAAGTTTAAACACAATATCACAACGTATTCGGTAGAGGTTTTAAGTATTTAGCTACTACGGACAATATTTTCGATTTATCTCTAGGTTAAATTGTTTTGCTTCTCGTGCAAATGCTCCCTTCAAACCTTGGAAAACATAAATAATAAGATTTGGAAGGGAACGTGTGTTCCACGGAGTCAAATCCGCCCTCGATTTATATTCCCAATTAATTCTAGAAAACAAATCACTGCTGGAGATTATGTGGGCTTCTACGGCTCCCAGTCGTTTGTTACAAAACTGTATCTTTCTTTCAGAGCTGAATCTCTCTGTAAGCTGACTTTGTTAACATCAAAATCGTATTAATATTTCAAGTTGTAACACGTTTTGTATGGAGTTACCTCAACTAATCCCTGCGTGTTGCGCTTTGTCCTGGAAGAACAATCAGCGATACTTCAAACTTCATTTGTTTTCTATGGCAGATTACCGAAGATTTTGAAATGTATTTCTGGGAAAACGCACTGTCTGTAAACTAAAAAATTAGTTCTTTATTGTGTTGGTTCTTTATTGGGATATATAATAATTTTCAAGTTGCAAAGAAAAAATTAAAACGAAATGTATCATGTCAAAATAGGTTCTATATATAAGATTATCTGATATTACAAATAAATATTATTATTAAAAAGTTATGGACAAACTTATTTGTAATGGCACGTGGTTCTGAAAAAGTTCCCTTCTGAGGAAATAGTTTCATTTTTTTTTTTTTTATAGTTTTTAAATGCTACTGAAGAGCGCAAGGCCATAGTAAGTGAATACTATTTATTTATTAAACGGGGATGGAATCAGCCATGACCTGCTTTATAGCCCATTATCGCTTACTTACAACTATTCTGAAGCCCTGATTAGCTTCTACTTTTGAATTACTCCTCCACCTCATGCAAAGAAAGCTTAACCAAGTCTAGAAAGTTACACCAAAGGTGCAACGCACCGCATTCGTGCGCACTTACTTCAATAATATTCCGCATAAGAACTATTTCTTACTAGGCATTACCGACACACATAATTTCTCTCTGTTTTATTAATTTTAATTACAAATGAAATAATAAAATTTTTATAATAAATGTAAGAAAAAGTTTAATTCAATCAAAAATAATAAATACTGATATGATTGTGGTAGGCCTACGTGATGCACGACATATTTAAGAAACAACAAAACACGTGATGCATGGGGTGATTTTTCAAAGATTTGATTCAAAGGATTGTGAATAAACCGCTAATAGACTGCAAGGAAGCCGTCCCAACTTCCTAAGGAAGGATTTATGAAAATCCTCGGGAAACGGAAACCAGGACGGCCGGACCGGAAATTGAACTCGGGACCTGCCGAATGCAAGCAAAGTAGTTTACCACTGCACTACCTCGCTCGGAGCCGCAAAAAGCGTAGTGGTAAGACGCCTCGCCTCGCCTTCCGCAATGGTGATCCCTATTCCATTACCGGTGGGTCGAGCACGGATTTTCTCGCGTGGGGAACGTGACTGACGTTGCATTTACCTGTGAGGTTTCTCGTTCATGTCCAGTTATCTCGATTCCTTGCATTTCTCCGCTGCTCCATCTCCACCTGAATGAACTTCGCATGCTGGAGGAGGCTCGGAGAGATTCCTCCTCTTGTTGAGGAGCCGGGCGGTGAGCAGGGCACCTGCTCCGGTAGCGTCCTGAGATGACGTCAGGGGTGTGGGTAGTGCTCCAGCCAGACCACACGCTTGGTAAACTGAGTGCTAGGATCTCAGGCCTTGTGGTAGGACATGCTCGGTGCGATCTGGTAAATCAGATCGGGGCTACGCTCGGTGAGGCCTGATGAACAGGTCGGGGCTACGGATTTGGTCAACTTCGGTGAGCGCTGGTCATGTCTGCGTTGAGAGGGCGTGATCCCTCTTCCCCGCTTACTGAAAGGCCGGGATGCGGAATGGCCGTAATGGCTAAGAGCGCCCCGTTAACAAATAAGAGCACGGCTTCGGTTGTGTATCATATATACATATATGAATGAACACATCAGCTTTTAAGCGCCGTCCAAATATTTCCCGTACCAATTTAATCACACTCGTTTAGGACAAAACTTACTTGCGGGCGTTTGTGATATCTCTACCGCAGTTTGGCGTATATGTTTGATGTATTCGCGTAGTGTAGAAAGATACTGTAAATTGGGGCTACATTTTTTTCCTTCGAGTGTGACGGAGCCGCGATGGTGTAGCGGTTAGACTACTCGCCTCCCACCTGGGCGAACCGGGCTCAATCGCCAGCTGGGTCACCGGTTTTTTGCCATGTGGGAATCGTGCCGGACGATGCCACTGGTCCACAGGTTTTCTCGGGTATCTCCCGTTTCCCCTGCCTTTTATTCCGGCGCCGCACCATACTCACCTCAATCACCCTCATCGGCTCTCAAGACCTCGCTGTTAAGAGCGGCCCAAACCTCTTCACTCACTCATTCTAGGGTGACTTATTTGTAATTTCACAAAGTATTAGGGAACTGTAACGGTGTATGTTTCCTAACCAGACAAAGTAATTTATCTGTTTACCATACGACACGGAAAATCCATTATGAATGGGAACTCCAGGTGGTTTAAGTTAACTCCGGAGTCGAGTGGCGAGGTTCGGGCGGCTGTTAACATCGGGGTCTTGAGAGCCAATGAGGGTGAAGTGAGGTGGGTATGAAGCAACGCCTGAATACAAGAGCGGGGGAAACGGGGAATCCCCGACATAATACGCCGATCAGCGGCATCGTCCAGTGTGATTCCCAGGTGCAAAAAAAAACTGGTTGTAACCCCGCCGGGAATCAAACCCAGTTCACCTTGGTGGGAGGCGAGGGCTCTAGCTGCCGCACCACCGCGGCTCCAAACTAACCCCGGTTAACGGCGAAATTACCAAAATAACTTTTTTGGTGGAACCACAATCACGTATTCACAGGATCACTACTTACATGTCGGTTAAAGAGAAAAAAGTTTTTTGAGGCGTTGGCTGTTATATTTCAGAAAATTATACTGCAAAATGCCAGAAGCGCTTCAAAATTAATCACGACAGAACAACCTGTAAATTAACTTCATTGTTTTATGTATTGCTACAGATTTACATACTGCAGCCATCGGATATGTGCTGTTGTTTCCAGAAACAAGACGAGACTAGAAAAATGTTCTTCTCGAAGCCACAGTAACGGCCCTGTTAGCGTGTTTCACATTCGATTGAAAACAGAAAGGGTTCTACTCGTCAAAAAGTAACGCAATTCTCACCTGAAAGCTCGAGTTTCGTCACGGATTGTGTACTGTCGTGGGTTTGCCATATCCGATCCTTGTGTGCAAGGTAATGTGTTTGACTCCCACCGACTGAAACTAGAGTGGTTTCTTTCTCAAAGTTTTCTATCCACGTTGTACACTGTATTTTTTTTTTGTATTTGTGCAAGGAATTTATTTTGGGGAACAAGTTTCCAAAGATATTTTTGTAACACTAAAAAAAAATTAGAGCACATTTCACAAAACTGTGTGTAAGGTGTGGAACTAACGTTTAATTTTAACATACAACTGTCGTAGACTTCAAGTTTAGTATCAACGTCGAGCTACATAAATAAATGTTTATGTTTCCTCAAATAGCGTGTTGTAAGAATACAATATTTGAGTTGTAGAGTTACAAGAAAATCTTTGGCAACTGGTTTCCAGATAATCGTTTGTAACCAGTGCAGAGAAATGTTACTGTGTAGTTGAATTCAGTTGCAGTTTGCAGATATCCGTATTTGTACATCGCCGCGAAGTAGATTAGGGTTCTGCTTCGAAAATATGCTTCGCAAATATCAAACAATGATAATATTTAATTATCTTATCATGCTTATCTTACTGTTACGTCTGTCTCATCAATACAGAGTACAAATATATGTATATTTTTTTCTGATCATAAAGATATCCATTACCGAAGTATTTTATAAAATAAAGAAATTTAAACAATTTTGTATGCAGGTCATTCCTTAAATCCAATGCTCAAGTTCATAGGAGTGATAGAAGGGAATAAAATAATAAAAACCCACTTCCGAGAATATAGCAGCATCACGCGGCGCGTAATAGGCAACCACCAACGCAAGAGAGATGTGCTAGTTGCATAACTGGCAGGCGTTTCAGCCAGCTGCCCTAGGATAGCAATGGAGAAAGGTTTCAGCGAATAAGAGCCCCAGACTGTGTTCTCGTAATGGAGCGCTACACCGTATGTCGTGTGTGGAGCAAGAGATCGGGTATTGCAGAGATTCTCAGTGCCTAAACAACTTGTAGCAAAACCTGTTTCCTAAAAAAATTATCCGTGTTATTTTAACGGTCGCGCAATATGTATTTTGGTTATGGAAAAGTGCCTGCAAACACTGATAACAGACTTCCACATTTCAATAGTCGACCATTGGGCAGATGCCGAGAGACGCACCTCCAACTCATCCTGACAAAAATATCTGCAGTTCTGGACATGAGATTATGAACAAAAAGTTGTTTTTTCTCTTCCTTCCCTTTACCACTTCTCACTGATAATTGAATTGAACAAAGTTTGCTTGGTGCAACCAAAATAATTGTTTTTTTAGCGACGATAATATATTTGTTGTTCAAAACCAGATAATTTTGTTGCTCTTACTTGGTTGCTCTAAACTGTTAGATTTCGTTAGGGCAACTAAATATTTGGTTGGCTCTACGTGCATTAAACAGTTCGGTTATTATAAAATAAAAAGGGAAGAAAAAAGGAAAACTCGACAGATATTCGAACCCAGATAATTTTTTCGCAAGCCCTACGCCTTAGAAACCTCAGCAACTCTAAAGTGACTCTTAAGTAGTCAGTAGAAGGAAACCGGGAAGTCTGAGGCAGCGTGATCTGGGATCGGAGCTCGGAGCTGTGCATGCTCTGTCATTCCGGTCGGCCGGTGACATCTTGTCCACCATGTTGGATGTCGGTGACCATTGTTCTTTGACCACGGTAACCTTTAACCTCGAAAACCCAAAAAATTAAAAAAAAATTGTAAAACATTTGTATTAAAAATTATTTGAGAATTATTTTTTTAATTATTTTTAATAACTTACTATTCCGGAGTTACCCCCAGCATCACGCCCAGAATACGACTGACACCCTCCACTCCCCTAACCAACAACCACCCCCTTCCAATATATTAAATTGCTGTGCAAATGTTTCTCAGTTGCTAATTGCCCCACACCCACCACTTCACACTCTAGCATTCCGGTCACCCAACCACCATATTTGGTGTCGGTGACCTTTAACTGGACCTTTGAACTTGACCCCGTGAACTTGAATAAACTTGAATACAAAAATTCCCAAAAAAATCCCCAAATTCCCAAAAATCACAAAAAAAAAAAATTTAAAAATCCTCAAATATTTATTAAAAAAATGTAATTTTTTTATAACTAAATTTAAAATTTTAATGTTCGAGTTTGTGGAGACGAGCTACAGGAACTGACTATCCACTATGTTATTATGTCACCCAATCGCCATGTTGGACCCAGATTACCTTGAACTTAACCCATGACTGTGACACTATAACCGTGACTTTGGATGACCTTGGAAACAAACACTAGAAAAATTGTAAGCATTGAATACATTCATAAGTCAGCGAGCATATTAATATTACTAATTATTACTGTCATATTTTATCCAGGTGGCCTTGACCACAGTGATTTTTTACTTTGAACCCAAAAAATTGTCAAAAAATCCCAAAAATGTTATAATAATTTATAAAAAATTGGAAAATATATTTTAGTAATTATTTTTTAAAACATTACTTTTAAATCTAACACTTTCGGTGGTCCCCTACATCACCATGTCCAGCAGACGACTGACCTCCCCCCCCCCAACCCCCAATCAATCACATAGTATTAACATTACCCTCCCCAACCCACTTGCCTTTAGTCATTCTGACGAATGCACTCCATCCACTATATTGTTTTCCTGTATCGTTTGTTTACATTTTCAACACCTAGGTGGCACTGATGACTCCGACTAACACGTTAGATCTGGATGGCTTGCACCTTGAACGCACATCTTTGACCTTGACCTCGTGCACATGGCCTAGGATAACCTTGCAACATAAAAATAAATTTTAAAAACTTTTATAAAATCCAAACAAATCCAATAAAATATTTTTAAAAACTTAAAAATAATTAAAGACTTATTTTAATTAATATTTAGATCAATCTCGCAACTATTTCATTAGTCAGCCCCGCAATAAGCACCACATTCACTACATCAATCCACTACAATACACACACCAATCCACAGAGCAATCCACAGAGCAATCCACCGAAATCTGCTCCACAATCGCCCCACAATAGCTCCACATACTCACAATCTCAATCCTTGGATCAATCCCAATCCTTCGATCAATCCCAATCCACAGACCAATTCACACCAATCTGCTCCACAATCGCTCCACGTGCTACACAATCCGCACCACAATCGCAATCCTTGGATCAATCCCAATCCTTCGATCAATCTCAAACCTTCGATCGATACTTCTAACAATCCTTCGGTTTGTCCCCCCATCCACATGTATATAAATTACATTCGTTCGCCAACTGTCGTCAAATTTATACGTGTCGACAAAATTAATGTTTTGTATGCAACCAACCATCCATGTATTTTTATACTAAAGCCTTCATTATCATTCCATATGCGAATTTTTCTATTAATTTTCGAGTGCTCATAGCACCACTTTAAAGTTGTGTGGGATATAAGGATACGACACCCAAAAATTAAGAAAAAAATTTATTTTATAATAATGTATTCTTATTTTGTAATTACAATTTAAAAAGAAGGCAGTTCACCACATCATGCGATATTTCCCCGTTCCCTCAGTTTACTAATGATTGAAGATATCTCAACAATGTGCGAAAAATACCCACGTTTTTTTAAGGTCAATCAAATATCTGAGTCTATCAAACAAGTTCATATGGGTCTTTGGGAAATAGGTAGCCAGTATTCTCGGCGTCTTCTGCCTTGTACGAGTCACTAAATTTTTGTGTTCAAGGTCATTCGAGGTCACGGGGTAGAGGTCAAAGTTCAAGGTCACCGACATCCAATATGGCGGTTGGGTGACCGGAATGATAGAGTGGTGGGGGTAGGGCAATTAGCCAATGAGAAACATTGGTGGAGCTATCAAATATATTGGATGGTGGTAATGTTGTTGAGGAGTGTGGAGGGGGTCAGTTGCCTGCTGGGCGTGGTTCTGGGGAGACCTGAAATGAAATTTTTTTAATGTATGTGCATATTTTTATTTATTTGAAAGTCATTTTTAATTTAAAAAATTATATTTTTTTAANGAAATTTTTTTAATGTATGTGCATATTTTTATTTATTTGAAAGTCATTTTTAATTTAAAAAATTATATTTTTTTAAATAATTTTTTAATTTATTTTTATTTTTTGGATTTTTGAGGTTAAAGGTCACTGGGGTCAAAGGTACCGGGGTCAAGGGTCACCAATATCCAACATGGCGGATAATATGGCCACCGGCAGACTGAAATGACAGAGCATGAACAGCTACGACCTCCGATCCCAGATCCCGTTGCCTCAGACTTTCCTATATCCTTCTACTGTCGTCAAATAGAAATGTTTTTAAAGGCATACAATTCAAATAATGGACAACGTAAATGAAGATGTCAAGCTTTACAACTTTTCTTTTTAGTTTCTTTTGAAGTTTTTATTGGGATTTTTATGTCTTTATTAAACACTAACAAACAACATTATTATGCTTATTGTCATAAATATTGCAAATTAATTATTTTAGAACGGAGGCAATCAAATGAGTAGTCAAGCGAATATATACAGTCGATTACACTAAGTATTTTATTGCGTGTCTATTTCCGTCTCAACAAAGAGGTTTGGTTTATTCAAGCAAGTATTTTTTTAGATGAACAAAATTAATTTTGTTGCTTTCCAATTTTTGTTAACTAAACAAAATATTTTTTTTGGGGCAAAATATTTTTTGGCTCCACACAAACAATTATTTTGGTGACTGGAACAAACACTTCTCTTAGTGATATGGGTCCGGCTAGTGACTTCAGAATTAAATAAGGAACAGTTGTTTCTTCAGAAACTAAAATTACGTATTGGGAAATCCACGTGCTCCAAACTACGAAAAATGCTCGCCTATGGCGCCCAGAAGCTAGAGGCATATCTGGCACGCGTTACAGTTACATTGTGAAATATTAAGTAAAATAAAGTTAATGTAACTGTTCGGATTATTATTGATTAATTTGACACAGTGTATTTTTTAAATGTACAGCAACATGCATGACATATTATAATTAACGAATTTTAATCTTTCAGGAAAAGTGAATTCTCATTGCTCATTTCTATGATAGACTAATATAGAAGATGTTATAACGTTCGTTGTCCCCACTTATTGTATAAATAGTGTTAACCCAATGAGAATACAGTTATTTCGCCAGGGGCAACAGTTTAGCTGGCACCGGTCCTGTCTGACAGATCCTAGACTATGCCTGTAATGGGGTTTTCGTCTGAAGCGTCATAGAAATGTTTTCCTCGCACTGATAGTATTATATCTCTGCGGCCCACCAATGGCATATAGCTAGCTGAAAGCAGGCCAAAACATGAAATGAACCACCCAGCACCAATGCTGGACGTGGAATGGCAACACCTGCTAGCCATAATTTACCCACCACTGAAGAACACTGTGTGCGAATCACCAACGGCTTGCCATCAGTGGCCAGCAAATAGACCGGTTACCTGCTGCGATACTGCTGTCGTGCCCTTTGTGGTCACTTAGTGGCACACCTCCTCTCAACCACCAGTCTCGTTGCCCTCGACATTCCTTCATCTCGCCATAGATGGCACGCCAGATGTACTGTTGCCGGCAGTCAACCATAACTGGGCCACTTTCGTAAGTCCTTCAGTTGTGTTTTGCCAGCAATACCATCAGTAAAACAATGGTGTGCCGATTGTGTCCTACTACCTTGATTGCAGCATGTTTTAAANTTTTGCCAGCAATACCATCAGTAAAACAATGGTGTGCCGATTGTGTCCTACTACCTTGATTGCAGCATGTTTTAAACACGGTTCCTTTTTACGAAATGATTTAATGTGTCCGCGATATTTTTACCTGCGAAAAGAATACATGTCCCAGATGGAGGACGCAATGGTATTTTCAAGACAAAGCTAAGTGTATTATTTTGTGAGCACTCCGGTATCGTTTTCTCATACTGCTGTATCTTAAAAAGCACTACCAGAACACGAGCAAAACTGCGATAGCAGCCTGTACTATGCTTCGCCACACACTTTCCGACAATAAAACTAGAGGGTTGCAAGTTAAAAGCCCCGCGTGTGTACGCAGCACGAGAACACTGCGCGCAAGTTCCGATCCTTGCGCGTAAAGAGGCGATGGTGCACTTGATACAAACGTTAGTGTAGCCCTTGTCGCTCCCTCGCATCTCGGCCTCAAACACGAAAAAAAAAAAAGAGCTGCAGGTAGACGATCACCTTACGGCGTCGTGCTCATATGGAGATGATGGTTGGAACACGGCAAATTGGTTCGGAGCCCTTAACAGTCATGTAGATGTATGT
This sequence comes from Clitarchus hookeri, assembly GCA_002778355.1. Lineage (NCBI taxonomy): Eukaryota > Metazoa > Arthropoda > Insecta > Phasmatodea > Phasmatidae > Clitarchus > Clitarchus hookeri. The sequence continues at coordinate 433,699 of NQII01000291.1, read as the reverse complement.
ACGGTGCATAAAGGTGTGGCGTGAAACCCGATATGGTGATCGACTTCCGATAAACAACTTAAAATAGGATTCTGTGAAGTTTTTATCAAATATCGTTCACAAGTAAAATTCTGTTATAAGATATGTCGTAAGAGAGAGAGTTTTTGAAGCAAAAATGGTTAATGCAGTGGTTCTCGATTTATTTTATTCACGGTACGCTATACTTTGTAGCGAATTACCATGGCTCACTAAAGTACAAGATGGCAACCCTGTGAGAACAGACAATCTCAAGTTTCTCGTTGACAGCTCAATTATTTCACTTTAGGGAAATAAACATTCTTTGAAATAAATTTTTTTGAATTAGTGCAACAAAAATTACTTGTTCATTTGTGACAATATAATATTAAGTGAAATAATGTTACCGGTAATCATTTTTACAAACAGTGCCATTAAGTCATGGAAGGTTCGTGGCACGCATAGTGAATTTCAAAGCACACCAATCGGGAACCACTGGGTTAATGCATCCCAGCATTATTTCGCGTGTCGAATAAAACACGGGTCGTGATGCAGAAATACCAGAGTCCACGTGGACGCATAGAAGCAAGTGCAGTCCTGTCGATACGTACCGTTTATATCAGGAACCTTCATTAACTTGCGCAAGGTTATGGGCCAATTTTTATAAGAATATTAAAAAAATAATAATATCCTGCCTGTAAACACGGACTGGCATACCTACAAGTGCGACAACAAAGTAGGAAAAGTTGTAAGTAATATTGACCAGCTCCCCTTTTTTTAAGAATAATTGCTGCCAGGAAATTACGGATGAAGTTGACACTAACAGACCCATGTGTGAAAATGGCAGGCCAATTCTATTGTAAATAAACAAACACGCTTAAAAATTGTCTTGTGTTTGCCAAATAGCTGCCAGGACAAAAAATAATATGACTACAATTTGCATTTGATTCTCACGTAATGCTTTTCTCAACGCAATAATTGAATAATTTATTACGTGTTTTCCCAGTAGGTTTGATATTTTGCAGTTTTCTTAGTAGTATGTTATTTATTTCACTGAGGACTTTATTTGTCACGTGTATACATCGTATATTAGGTGAATAATGTATAGAACAGTGTTTATTTTTGACATATAAACATTTTACGTCAAGGACAGGTGTTGATTAATGGTAAGTAAAACAGCAGTTTCACAGTAATATTAAATTTTATTGTATTTATTCATAATCATATTTTTTACTCTACAAAATACATTTTAATTTCAAAATGAAAATTAATCGTATTACCTAAAAATTTTGTTGCGGAATGCTATCAATGCACGAAAATTGTGTTACTGAGTGCAAGACATTCTAAACGAGAACGATTTTCATATTGGTGCGTCTGTTCTCAACAAAGACAAACAGGATGGCAGTGCAATTATTTTCCCCCATCTCCCTTGGAAATTACAGTTGTTGCGCTCTTCTCTGCAATAACTTCGGCAGTGTTGTGAAGAAAATTATGGCTCCACAACATATTGTCACAATTAACAGCGAGGCAAGTATAGATTACTATCACTTCACTATTACTATCACAGGATAGGCGAATCGAATTTCTCGTCAGTACCACTAATTGCAAGATTGTTAGGTTGCATTTAGATAATAGACAAGAGACTGATTTAAGTACAGATTTTTCTACGTTGAATTCGTCAATTTATTTCACGGAGTTGCTGCATTCAATTTTCATTAATCTGTGGGTGGTTATTATAGATCTGTTTATTTATTTTATTGCGTTGAGATTGAACTTCTTGTTTTCCTCTCAGCTGCTATTGTAGGTTCTGCACATTTATATTTTTAATTGGTAATGCGGGTTATGATACACTTTATTGTGCTATTGTAGATCCATATTGTTGTGCTACCNATTTATATTTTTAATTGGTAATGCGGGTTATGATACACTTTATTGTGCTATTGTAGATCCATATTGTTGTGCTACCGGTTTTTTTTCTTTAAACATTCCCTTGTCTCTAGTAGTCCTGCTCGATATATGTACATAATTGGAAACCACAGATAATTTTTAGAGTTTAACGTATTTGAACTATCATATTTCTGTTTCGCCTCTTGTTAATTTAAGTATATTTCTATCTTGCTCATTATATTTACGCNGTATTTGAACTATCATATTTCTGTTTCGCCTCTTGTTAATTTAAGTATATTTCTATCTTGCTCATTATATTTACGCATATGTACATTATGTTATAACTGGTTAAGTGTAAGATAAGGCATTGAAGTATAAAACTACGCCAGTATAAATAAAGTTGAAAAAATAAATAAATAAATAAACGAAGAAATAAACCTATCAAAACAAGAATAAAAACGTTTTTAGCAAAAGAAGTCGTAACTGAGAGACGTTTTCTTGCATTGAAAGTATCTGCCACTTTCGCAAAGACATCTGGGTGGGAAAGAAATTATCTATTTACCAAGCCTCGATTATTCCCCAGAATATGTCCAATATCTTTGTACAGCTATGTATTGGAAAAATATCTTACGGGCGCAGTAAAACAAACAATGCTGAAATGAAGGGTACTGTTGCAATACATACGGGTGCTGTGCAAAGTAAACAAAGTTGCGGCGTTTTATATTGTTGGAAAATGAACAACGGATGTGGGTATTCAGTCCAAACTCTGAGTTTACATGCATGTAAGAGCTATTAAAGTAAGTGAAAGTCTTTATAAGTACTATATCCCTTGTCAGTGCTTTTAAACCCCCTTTATTGAGCGCAAAGATGCTCTCTGTCAAGATTTAAAGTTCACTGGAAACGATTCCCATTAACTAAAATAACTTCCACTAGTTTATTGTTATGCATAGCAAATTAAAATAATTCACCTTACGGTGCACGATTCCAAGCAATATACGCGATTATGCAACTATTTTAAAAACAGGAAATTTCTTATCATATTCACGATTCTCAGGTCCTTTAATTTCGTATTAACCGTTTCCATTTTCAAATCCAATAGCTTCTATAAGCACTTGGCGAAATCAGTTTTTTTTTAATTGAAAATTTCTCGTCGGCACGCACTGACAACAAAAACATAAAATATGACATGGTGTCCAGGTGGCTGCATTTCAATTATGAGAACAAACGCATATGTATGTACATTCTTAAGCACTATATAAACGCTCATATTTTATATATATNCATTTCAATTATGAGAACAAACGCATATGTATGTACATTCTTAAGCACTATATAAACGCTCATATTTTATATATATATGTATGTGTATATATATATCATTGGCTCTAAGGTAAAACAAGAGGTGCTAAAATGCCATACTGCCTTNATATATATATGTATGTGTATATATATATCATTGGCTCTAAGGTAAAACAAGAGGTGCTAAAATGCCATACTGCCTTAAGGTCACCTCGCGGTAAGTGGGGGGAGGGGAGTGTTACGTAGGTATCGTCTTACCTTCCGTCCGCCTCGGAACGTAGAAAGCCAGCGCCAGAAACAAGGAGAAGAGAAGCATCTCCATTTTCAGGGTGCGCATCCCCAGAGACAACACAGGGGTTTACCGCGACCCCTAACCGCACGGGGGATCTGCCGCAACTGTGCCGACGACAGCAACCCGTCGCATGATACCGGCCGTCGCGGAGGAGTCTTAAATCGGGCGGCGCGTAAATGCGAGGACGAGAGTGCGACCCGTACCTCGCGACGAGCGAGCTGCTACTGGAGCGCGGGACGCTGCCGCCGCTCGCTCGCGGTGCGAAACGCGCGGTTTATGCTCACTGCGGGGCCGCCCCGCCGTCATCCTCCTTGCGGGGCTCCGCGCCGCGCATGCGCAGTTTTCGGGACGTTTTTTTTCCCTTATGCCTATTCTTTTGCCGCGTCTCCTCAAGAACC
>NQII01000291.1:401689-429823 GCA_002778355.1 Clitarchus hookeri | reverse complement strand
ATTAAATTCATCCCGCTTACGTTCCCGTTTCCCATCATTCACGTTGTTGCGAACGAACTGCAGTCGAGTTTTATTAAATCTGTCTTGAGACGCAAGAAATTGTCGGTACTGCCAAAAGTAATGTTAATTATGTCAGTTAAATTGCTGATTAGATACGAGAAGACCTCTGGAGTCTTCGCACGAAACAATAATCTACTATAATCCATGCATGGTTACTTCACACTTTTCTGACGCCCTGCTAAAGTTCTATTTCCAGGATATTCCTCCGAATGGTGCAAACTAAGCTTCATTAAATCTACAAAATTACACCAAAGGACTACGCACCGAATTCGTGCGCACTCATTTGTAATAATATGCAGCATTAGAACTATTTCTTATTAGGCGCTAACAACACAATTTTTGTCGCTGTTTTTATTTATGTTTATTATAAATAAAATATTATAATGTATATATATAATGTAGGTAAAACTTCAATTTAAAGAAAAATAAGAAACTGCTATTTTAACAGAGGTATAAAACGCTTGAGACACATGGCATATTTAGGAATTAACTAAATACGTCATACATGGAGTGATTTCTCAAAGGTTTGATTCAAAAAGTGTGAAGAAACCGCGAATAGACTATAAAATAATTTTTTTGTGCGTGCTGAGACTAGCCATGAGTTTTAATACGGTACGTAAGTAATTTGGAAAGTTATTACTAAGAAACTGCTCCAACGTTTACCAAAAATGAAGATTTTGAATAACCATATGGTCAGTCCATCCAGAATAGAAGCTACGAACTTGCAGAACGTGAGTTTTAGGCTTTTCTCTATTAGTTGAGCACTTTTTAAGGCAACCTTTGAAAAATGTCGCTGCCTCTACCTGCATATATTTTAATTGGCACGCTCATTGTCATTCTCCTAGTGAAGTTGGCAACGTCGGACGTGAAGAAGTTCCATGCCTTAACGTTGAATTGGAATTGTTAGTTAAATAATAAAAAATAAAAATTTTGTTGTTAATTCTTGTAAATGTAAGAATTAGTAAATTTGTAAAATATTTATTTCCCTTACAATTTTACAGTTTCACTTGACGGATACATGAATTAGGTGATCAGAACCATAGCAATGTTAATTTTACATATGGCGTGAAAATACATCATGTGCATAAAACTCTTTTTTTATTTCTGCTTCACTCTTGACAACACGTTTTTTTTTTTTTTAACCCTCATTTCAAAATGGCTCTCCGGTCCTTGAGACACTGAATCGTGAAAAGTAGTTCCATGCAAAGCATCACGAACTATCCATTGAAGCGTAATGGAAATCCTACCTTTGGAACCGCCATAATTAACATTTAAAACAACACAAATAAAGATGCGATGGCCAAACAAATATACATTATATTGCGTGAAAAAAAAAAAACAAATATCGCAACAAAACACCCAAACGGCGGGTAAGCTAAATCATCTTGCGATGATATAAGATTTAGTTAAAGCAAAAAATTAGAGTGAATTCGTATTTCACGGAATGTCGTAGAAGAAGATAGAAATGCACCAAGAGGAAGAACATGCATCACGACTTGCTTCAGATAATTGTTGGTTTCGCGCGACCATTCCATATACAGAGTGTCCCAGAACGCGCATATAAGAACCACACCACGTGAATCCTGAACTGAAAGGGAGACAAAATTGTTAGTAGCAAAATGTCGCACAATGACATTTTTCGTGCACGATGTGGCAACACAGCACGAAGTTAGTCTCCTCTTGCGTCCCACTGATATCGGCACATTAAATCTGGGAATGTAATTGTGTCGGTTTTAATTTATATCTATGTGCACACGTCCACTTTGTAAAGGGAAAGTGACAAGGGTACGTTACGAAACCAATCTTTTTAAACGATAGCAATGTGACAACTGTTTTAACTTACCTAACCAGGATACCTACTGCTCTCCTCATACAGCGACAAGTGTACGACGCTTCCGATGCGATGTTGCCAGACACTCGACTTCAACCGCCGATTAAGGTGCAATGTATCACTTGGCACGAGATTAACCGTGATTAATGGGCTTCGAATACTTGTTGATTTCACGTCCTGGTATTCTTATGAATTTTACGTAAACTACACGTTGCTAAAATGTTCGGACTGTCCGGGATTTGAACCGGCGCCCATAATATAATGGCCAGAACAGTGGTAGCACGTCATTAGTGGAACGCAAGAGGGACTAACACCGTGCTGTGTTGCCATATTGGGCACGAAAAATGTCATCGACGTCATTTTACCGCTAACATTTTCGTCTCCATTTTCGCTCGGGGTTCACGTGGTGTGGTAGTTCTGGGACATTCTGTATATCGAAGCGATCATGGAAAGATGTTAACTGAACACGCATCACAAAAAAAAAAAAAAAAAAACCAGAAAATACGGTAATGGTTTAAGTAACTTTTCGGAAACAGAAAAACTTTCTTGAAATATGGATATGACGAGTAAAAACCTATGTGAGATACAGCAAACGTTTTCATATTATTATTTGATATTAATATTGTGTATTAAAACAAAATCTGATACAACAAAAAAAAATTACAGGAACTTTTTCATTAAAACGCGACAAAACACAAACTCTTACTTTAATTGGAAATAATCAAAATTTCAAAAAGTGATCTCCTAATAAAACGGCACAACTTATCCGATGCACAAGTTTAAGGGCTTAAAAATCGTACGAGGGAAAGATTTTTTCATGTAATGCACCGAGAAATAACTACGCAGTGATAAAAAATAATAATAATTTGAAAAACATATACAGGAAAATATACATCTTCCAGATGCAAATAACTCGTAAGAAGCGTAGATATGGTAAGCATCAGCTGATGTGCAAAACTAAATCAAGCTTGGAATTATGGGTACGTTGATAACGCAGAATCTCTGGGGTCACGTGTGATTGGCTGTCCCTTCACGTCGCCCTGTCTGGTTTGCGCGATTTTCGAAAGCGTTAATCCACCTTAAGAGGTAGTAGTCCGGATGTGTTTTCGGAACGTTTGCTGTCTGTGCGTTTGCGCTTACCTCAGAAAATAAATATCCTTGTGATACGACTTTTTGCAAGAGGAAGTACCTCATTTTTAGAGCTTCCTGAAGAGGTGGGAGAGAAGTAAAACAGTACGGTCGTAGTTTCGTCTGTGGGACTTGATCGCGTGCAATCAAGCCCCGCTGTTACTCGTCTAATATTCTCAGGAAAGCGAGACGACGGAAGCATTGCACGCCGGTTTAGCGCTTTGCGCGTAAGGGCGATGGGGCGCTGGGCACGCGTGTTATTTTTGTCCGTATCGCTGTACTTCGAAAAAAAAAAATGGGCCCCGTATACTCTTTCAGAGATCAAGACACATAATTCTCTAAGGGAAACGGAGGCCGTAATTGTAAAGCTACCAGACACTCGGGATAAAAAAAAAAGCAGATTAATTCTGGTAAAATACATTTCATTTAAAAAGGAGGACAATGCAATTTCATTACCGTCGTAAATTGTTTATACGGGAGAACCGTACACTACATTTTCATCTCATATAGCTTCATTTTAATAATGTTGAAAAATAGGTTAATTAAGTCACAAGTATTACGAGCAAACGATTTTTAATTAAGTAATGACATCAAGTAATATTCGTGTTATCAATTTACTTAGAATATGAAAGAGATAAGTACCATAAAAATACACATGCTTAATTTGATTTGCAGAAAAAAAATTTTTGATACACACAGCAGTTAGAAAAATTAATTCCAATGAGAAATACAACGGAAATTGTTAACATAATTATCGTGGTTTATCAAATAATGTACAGACGTTTCTATACAATTTACCAAAACGTGGTTTGTTGTGCAGAAGCTAATAATATCTTAACAATTGGCAGGTAAAGACGATCTTCATTCACGTAAAAAAAATTTCTGACATTTCTGATACCCACGATAAAATTTGGCCGACGGATTAAATGCTTAAAAAGCAGGGCATGTCATTCTTCGAACATCTGGTAACCGTGTGCAAGCAGTATTTCCAGGACATCAATTTCACCACCCATTGGATACCGTTCGAAAAACAGTAAAATATCAACAAAAAGACACTAAATTTTCAGAAAAATTATAAGCTGCGCGTGAAATTGCCAATACACATACTGAATATACGTATGAACAATAACATACANATTTTCAGAAAAATTATAAGCTGCGCGTGAAATTGCCAATACACATACTGAATATACGTATGAACAATAACATACACAAAATTACAACTGAAATATTTACAGTAAATTGCTACATTCTGTTTTGTGCTTGTAGCAGTAGCCATTGTTTGTCATGTAATGACCATGCTGTTGTACGCTCTTTGGACTCTTCAAGAATATGTACAGTGCAGTCTACTGAAGATTCTGATAAGGTATATTTAGTTTTTGCTGAGCATGATTTTTTGGGCGAAAGCGCCAGAACTGAATGAGGAAACACGTTGCCATGATAACACTTCTTTAACCGCCTCATTGCATCTAGGGTGACTTTAAAATTGCATCAGTCATTTAATTATGCAAACGGTTCCTATGTGAAGTTTTCACCATCTTCATTTGACTGAAGCTCTTTCCAACTCCTCNCTTCATTTGACTGAAGCTCTTTCCAACTCCTCATGTATCGTGGTAGGCTAGCATCAAGCATCCAAGGGCCAGTTATACCAATACTTGAAAAAGGATTTTCTCACGATGAATCCCTGTAATACTCCTTGTGCAAACTTCTGCAAGAAGCCCTACCAACTGTGTAGTACATGATGAGCGACGTGCAGTTGGTAGACGTTACTTACCATGTCCATAGTAAGGCAACACTGCAAGTAAGTAAAAAAAAAAGAATGTTTTCAAAAACCATCAGATTTAGAAGGGAAAAAAAATCTCACTGATTCTGCTGCCAGAAACNTAAAAAAAAAGAATGTTTTCAAAAACCATCAGATTTAGAAGGGAAAAAAAATCTCACTGATTCTGCTGCCAGAAACCACCAGAAAAATACCATTAACTAGTGAGAGAGGGGTTATTCCCCTGCAAGTGTTAGAAAACCACAGAGTCTAGTGGGGAAACCACGAATCTGCCCAAGCGATTCTCTTTGAGGTCGTAGCTCGTGAAGCAAGCACGCGAGCTCAAGCGCGTCTGGACGCAGACTACTTGCCTTGCCACACAATGGCGCCACGAGCACACGGAAACGACTACACACACAGAGCTGCTTTGTGGCAGGCGTCCAGTTTCAAAAACGTGGAGAATTTCTGTGGTGGTCTGGTTCCTGCTCTGCCATTCTTATTTCGCATTATTTCTATGCAGAATAATGAGCGAAAGAAGTCCTGTGAAAGAAAACTTATGAAAAGTCGTACCTAACTTCCATTTATATAAGTTCTTTATCTTCAGTGCTCCCGTCTCTCTCTCTCTCTCTCTCTCTCTCTCTCTCTCTNATTTTCAGAAAAATTATAAGCTGCGCGTGAAATTGCCAATACACATACTGAATATACGTATGAACAATAACATACATAAAATTACAACTGAAATATTTACAGTAAATTTCTACATTATGTTTTGTGCTTGTAGCAGTAGCCATTGTTTGTCATGTAATGACCATGCTGTTGTACGCTCTTTGGACTCTTCAAGAATATGTACAGTGCAGTCTACTAAAGATTCTGATAAGGTATATTTAGTTTTTGCTGAGCATGATTTTTTGGGCGAAAGCGCCAGAACTGAATGGGAAACACGTTGCCATGATAACACTTCTTTAACCGCCTCATTGCAGCTAGGGTGACTTTAAAATCGCATTAGTCATTTAATTATGCAAACGGTTCCTATGTGAAGTTTTCACCATCTTCATTTGACTGAAGCTCTTTCCAACTCCCTATGTATCGTGGTAGGCTAGCATCAAGCATCCAAGGGCCAGTTATACCAATACTTGAAAAAGGATTTTCTCACGATGAATCCTTGTAATACTCCTTGTGCAAACTTCTGCAAGAAGCCCTACCAACTGTATAGTACATAATGAGTGACGTGCAGTTGGTAGACGTTACTTACCATGTCCATAGTAAGGCAACACTGCAAGTAAGTAAAAAAAAAAGAATGTTTTCAAAAACCATCAGATTTAGAAGGGAAAAAAAATCTCACTGATTCTGCTGCCAGAAACCACCAGAAAAATACCATTAACTAGTGAGAGAGGGGTTATTCCCCTGCAAGTGTTAGAAAACCACAGAGTCTAGTGGGGAAACCACGAATCTGCCCAAGCGATTCTCTTTGAGGTCGTAGCTCGTGAAGCAAGCACGCGAGCTCAAGCGCGTCTGGACGCAGACTACTTGCCTTGCCACACAATGGCGCCACGAGCACACGGAAACGACTACACACACAGAGCTGCTTTGTGGCAGGCGTCCAGTTTCAAAAACGTGGAGAATTTCTGTGGTGGTCTGGTTCCTGCTCTGCCATTCTTATTTCGCATTATTTCTATGCAGAATAATGAGCGAAAGAAGTCCTGTGAAAGAAAACTTATGAAAAGTCGTACCTAACTTCCATTTATATAAGTTCTTTATCTTCAGTGCTCCCGTCTCTCTCTCTCTCTCTCTCTCTCTCTCTCTCTCTCTCTCTCTTACCATTTTCTTCCCTTCCTTCTGTCCCTACCTCTCCCTTTATTCCTCTCTGCTGTTTTATCTTGCACCCTGCATTACATTCTGGAAGGAAAAAAAATTTCCTTAGTAATATTTGTAGAGAAGAATTCTGTTTCTGAAGAAAAATTATATTTTTTTTTTTTTTTATGTATCATGAACACAATAAGAGACGTAACTATTTTTGTGATCCGAGGTTGGTTTATCTCTTGCTTTGTACCTACTCGTTACAGATAGTCCGCTGTAGGATTTATTTGAACAGACATGTACTGATTTTCAATCTTTTTCGTAAAAAACAAATTACTAGGTAAATTCTAATAAAAAATATAGTTACAAAATGCTATCACGTCCCGTTAAAATAGTACAGTGAACATTTAAATGAAAATGTTATACTCGCTCACGTGATAGAAAAAAAATTGTAGAAAACACGTACAGGCACGTAAGTAGGTCTTAAGGCTACCGCCTGGTGAGGGGTGTGAGTGGATGTGCGAGGCAAAAATCGATGAAGCGTTACGGTCGACGCTGGCCGGCGCATGTACAGCGATATCGCCTCTACGCGCAAAGTTATGAACTCGCGTGTGGCTTTACGAGGTGTGGTCCAGTCACCTTATTGGACACGACACTGCAGCAGAGACCAACGCGCTGCTCCGCCGTAGTTCCGCGTGGATCTGGTTCGCATATTTCGAGAAACAGCAGTCTGAGAAAGGAAGTTTCCAGACATGTTGGAGGGCGTTAAAATAGTTTTTTTTTCCAATGTGCATGATGTCCTGACGGTACACGACTAGCCTGGATTGTATTTCGTCTTCGTAGATAAGCATTTCGGGCGCACGTTTAACGGTATCGTGTAGGGGCAGTGGTGGCGTAGTGGCCAGGGCGCTCGCCTCCCACCACGGCGATCTGGGTTCGATCCCCGGTGGGTTCACTCCCGGATCTTCGCATGTGGAAATCGTGCTGGACGATGCCGCTTGCCGGCGGGTTTTCTCGGGGTACTCCCTTGCATTTCAGCGCCGCTACATTCTAGGGTCTCACTTCATGTCATACCCAGGGATGACGGTCACCTACGGGTCCCAGATGGAAAAACCGTCACTCGGAGGGTGTTGCCTTGCCCTGGGGGCACTCCCCACACGCCATTATATTTATTAACGGTATCGTGAAGAAAACTGGGATTTCAAACTTACTGCAACGAAGTTCAAGCGTCAGGCAGGAGGACACCTGGAAAGTCGTCGGCAGCGAGAGCATTCCAGAAGGAACCAGTAGTTTCAAACTAGCAAGAACGAGAAAAGGATTGTCCATGACACATTAACTAAGGTTTATTCTACTCAGGTCTTGAACAAAACTATATTCCCTGTGGGGCAGTTTGGCATAGGAACATTTCCGTCCCAACTTGCGCTGGTGTTCCAAAGAAATAATTTTCAAGTTGGTGGAAAATGGAAAAATTATATTGATTTGTGCGTAGAAGTTCGTGTTTGCCTCGCATTGTTATACGTAATGCATTCTCCAGCCTAAATTTAAAGTATTAACTTTATTTCGTAACTATTATTCACGCCCTCTAATGGTGTTTGCAAGAGCGAACAGTGAACACTCGTCTGTGTTTTGCAATGAGAGTTCATGAGCAAGCATATTTTAAAGGAAAAACGTTACGAGTTTAAGTACGAAATAAATACAGCTATGATCAAAAGGAATTTAGCCATTTTCTCCTTTCCCTTAAATAAACTGCGCAGAAAAGCCTAACAATAAAATATTTAAGATATTCGCTATTATTTTTAATTAGTTTTCACATTCGAATAAAGTTATTGTATAAGCCAACGTCTGGCTAAATCCCCCCTTTACGACAGAATATTAAGTAACGAGTAGACGTATTTCGTTAAGATTTTACATCACTATATTTATTTTATGAAAATTGCAACGATCCCACTTACGCAGATTCAAAAACGCAGAAATTCGGTACACATGCGACACCAGTAATAACTGGCGGCGAAAATGCTTGTTAGCCTAACTAAATACACTGAACTTCCCAACCTAAGTAGAATTAACGTTACCTTTACCATGGCGACGTACTGGTGTCTATCTAACTCGAAACAGAATAATGGCACCTGGAAGCGAACTCGCGTCCTCCCGAATACGTGTTCCGTGAGTTACCAGCGCGCCCACGCGCGCAGAATAACCTGCACACTGATTTTAAAATAATTCCGTTATTTTACAGGAAAGAGCTGGTTTAAAGTTCCCCAGAACTCTCTGTCAAATTACGCAAACTTTGCTTCTTCAATAATGGACTTCCCGTAAATTTCACAGAAATAACCCTCGGATTCACGAAATGTCACCGTAAATTTGCTAGTTAATTTTTCTGCACTTACAGTTCAAAATTTTTAAGAAATTTTTTTTTCAAATTTTATTGTGACGATGTTTTACTGTGCATGAAAAAAACTTAAGAATAATTTATTCTGCAAAGAGCTATTTTAATATAAATAAAAAAATGTTTCTGATTCCGCGATTCTTAGCACTCACCTGCGATCATCTTGTGATATTGTACGAAATAAAGATGTAATTTAAACGAATGTGACATGCGTAACTTCTGTCAGTTTCCAATAACGTTTGAGTATTTTGTGTGATACTAACTTATTATACAGGTATCTAGTGCTAGGTTTTGTTGTTTGAAGGAATAGGTTTAGGTGGTGTTGATACTCGAACTGCCGCAGAAATTGTAATTCACTGGCTACGGTGGCGAAGAATGCTTAATAGAGTCGGTGATACTCGTTCCTAAAACCCGAAGCTACAGGAAATAGGTAGACGTTCTGTATTTTGTATTTACCAAGCTCAATTCCGTTTTTTTTTTTTTTTTTTGTAATAACGGACCGTTTTTTGCGTTTATTAACTCTATATTTCCGTGAAAATTTCAGTAAACATGCCGATAATGTTAAAAGTGTAGTCAATAAATATCTAATTACTGAGTGTATAAAATAAGGTCTGTCTCATATGCATGCTTCAGCGGTTAATGTCCCCGATATAAAATCTCGATAAAATCTTATTTTTGGCGTGGTACAAATCACGACGAAAATGTAAACGGCGAAGTGACCAGGTTCTGGCGGAATCCTAACTGTTTAAATTTTTTAACTGGGAGCAGTGTTGGTTGAAATCTGCTGTTTAAAATTATCTGAACAATTTTTCAACCTCTTTCTGAAATATTTTGTCTTCTACAATATTAGATGTTACTGGCGCAAAATATGTTTTAATATTATATGTTGGCGTGACAAAAAAAACATTCAGTTCGGGGTATTACATTGGCATTTACGTTAAAACATTAATGAAATTGAACTTTTAGTTGTTATTTATTTGGATTCTCTTCGAATTAGTTACTGATGTTTCACGAAATTAAATTTTAAAAGACAATTAGCTTAATTAATTAAATTATGAAAGCTCTAATTCGATCAAAGCATAACAAAGTAACCAGCATAAGGATTACGACAGTTATCTTTAATTTTTACCGGTAAACAGAAGAGTTGCAAATGTGTTTTGAGATTACCTTTTTAACATAAAATATATTTTGTTTTTAAATAAGAGCAATTTAAAAAACAGTTAATTACGTGTAAAATTAAAAAATCATACATTTAAAATACTGCAGCATATACCTGCGTAAAAACATTTTTATGCATTTTGTATAGTCTACTGATCTTCACATCTAAAAAAATATTAACGTATAGTTTCTTTATAAAATTATTTACTGGCTGATATTCATATTTAGGAACTGCCGTAGTTGAAAATCTTTTTAACTGCTGGCTGGAAGTTTAGCTGTGGTCCAGGCCTTGTAATATTTAAAATAATTTTATAATACTATTGATTTGAAGTTTTCATATAGTTGCACATCAAGCGTTTGTGTAAATTACAGACTACCTCACAACTTTTTGTTTGGCTTGTATAGCTAACTGCCTAACTGTAACGAACTTATACCGAAAGTTCCCGAGATGTGCAATATACTGTATAAAAAAAGGTATACCGATCGATATAGAAACTGGCTCTAGTATTCCAAAAAGAGCCGAAATCTGAATAAGTAGCATTTTAAGTTATAATATATAGATAGTTAGATGGTAGGTATTTGTAACTTACTGTGTAGTGTGCAATGTTGTTGCATTTACCCTCTTCATTTGCAACTTAACGTGAGGCCTTATAAAGAAGCTGAACCACTAGTACAAACAAAAGATGCAACTGGCATTTACGAGTAACAGCAGTAGAAGCTGGGAGTGAGTGCATGAGAAAGATATACTTTCATCAAAGAGGCCTAATATATTCCCGTCAGACATTTGCAACACTAGCAAAATGCCCAAAGGGCAGATTTCTTCGTAACTATCCGCATTGTGAAACATTTTTGTATTTGTAAAAGCAATTCTTAGAAAACTAGTAACGAAAGAATTTTCGTATCACTATAAAGAGATCAAGTGTAAATATCACAAAACCTTAGAGTGTAATATGTAAAACTAATGAAAAATTTCAACAAGAGAAGTTCTGTATTTCTAGCTTGTTATAAACAGTTAGTGATATTAACAATTGTGTGTGTTTTCTAAAACAATGTATTGTAAATATACAAAATTTCAGCTGTAGTTTTACAAGAAAATATTCGGCAACCAGTTTCCAGAAACTTGTTTGTAGCAAGTACAAAAAAAATTACTGTGCTGTGCATTTCATGTTCTTAAAAAAATCAACATGTACTCAACCTCAGCTCTGGAAACCCACCGCAATATTCAAATCATTAAATCGTAGCGAAATGACGACGTCGTAATGCTTACTCTTTGTAAGCCGCCTACGTTAATACCTAAGCTGCAAATGTCCGGCTTTGGTGGGTGAATGTTTGGTGGTGCACTGTATTCCGATATATCTCTCGCCATACGATACTTTTTAAACACGGAAATCATGATGCGGTAGAGAAAGTTCTGGAAATAAAACACGTCCCCAAAGACTTAAGTGTTAATAATTTTTATTTATTTATTTATCGTATGGCAATTTAGACACTTATAAAAGGAACAATACATAGACATTAAAAATATTACAAACTTTAAGAGTTACAAACAAACATCAAGTCTATTGATATAATCTATCGATTTTTGAGTTGCCAACAGGAAGTCGTCAGGGTATCCGTTATAGGACCTTATAGGGCATTCTTCAATAATGTGTCTGATGGTTTGATCTTCTCCGCAGTCACATTGAGGGGATGGTTGCCTGCCCCACTTGTGCAGAAAGTATGCGCATCTGCCATGTTGGGTTCTAATTCTGTTGAGTGTGGACCAGGTTTTGCGCGGTAAATCAAAACCTGGTGGTTCCTGAGTAATGCATGGCATGTTATTATTTTGGTGTGCAGTCCATGATTGCATCCATACATCTCTTATATTGAAGTCTTCGTGGACAGCAATCCTTGCCGATTTTGTGGGTGGTTTTCTGGAGCGAAGTCGATTATTATTGGCGTCCTCAATATCTTGGTGGATCGGTAGGTCTCTGTTGTCCATTATCTTTTTATACTCGCGTATAAGAGCATTTGTTCGTCGCAGATGAGGTGGTGGAATGTGACTTAGTATTGGGAGCCATTGTGAAGGAGTTGATTTAATTACGCCGACAATCATTCTAGTGTTAATAATATAGTCATGGAACTCAGTGGTACTAAGCTTCATGCGAATGTTTCTCTAGTTTCCGTAATCTCTGCTTTTCAATTGTGTTTTTAAGACGTATTTTTACCAGCTCTAATAGTACGTGTTTACCTGCTCAATTTGACTTCTGTTTCAAAAGTGGAATTTGAATGACATTTTCATATCATTGTAAGTGGTTCGCAATACATTCTAAGTGATCCAATTTTACCGAAGTCAATACTGGTTGCACTGATAACTACTATGAACTGAAAGTAATTCGATATATGTTAGAATTAAAGGAAAAATTAAATCTTATACATAGTAGTATTTTTAATGGTTGTTTTTAATGTCCATACCTAATTTAAAATGTTGCTTAAAACACTCCCCCATCCCCCCATATTACGGCAAGTATCAGCTATGTGAAACGTATTTGAAGGGAAAAAACTGTTTCATAAATTTGAAATATCAGTATATTCAGATAGCAAGATATGTATTTGACAGAAAAGCGAAATATAACATTCATAAAGATTTTCACTGGAGATATAAGAACGGGCGATCCGGATGATTATATGAATAGTTTAATCACGATCAACTAAATTATTTTCAGAGTCTCACTTGCTTTTCCGAGTCTTCCCATTGTTTATCCTTAAGCTACGGAAATCTTAAAACTTATAGATCTGTTGATATGTATCATAACATGACAATCGGAAGTTGTAAAAAAAGCATGACACGATTATGTCAATCGTCTTATAAATAAAATAAATATGGTGAATCTAGACGTATTGAATTAAATCACTACACATTCAGTAACGTATTGCTCTATTCCATAATTCGCGCCTGGTACGACGGCCAATGTTTATGTCACTTAATACGGGTGTTTGCCAAGATTGTTTTCGAATTTTTCAATTCATTCTGTAGTAGCTTTATAAATGCATCTACGGAGGCATTAATATGTAGTTTCTCAGGGGAACATAATAAAATTTATATCTACGATCCTTCAGAGAGGATTCAGAAGTTCCCAAGACTTTCCGAGCCCTATACATTCAACCGTGTTCCACGCTACCCACCTACGCAACCCCTCTCCCCCCCCCCTATCTAAAGAGGAAACCAAGTACAAGAATTGTTTTATGTATGTTTATATATATATATATACATTGAGAACTCCTGAAACCTCTCTGAAGGATCATATATATATATATATACATTTTATTATGCTTCCCTGAGAAACAACATATTAATGTCTATGTTTATGAATTTATAAAGCTAATAAAGAATTAATTGAAAAATTCGAAAACAATCTTGGCAAACGCCCGTATTAATGACGTGTGTGTGTATATATATATATATATATATATACACACACATACANCCAACCCATGATTTCTCCTCTGATGGTGCGTCATAATTTTTTATGATTTAGCTAGTTTATTTAAGTCGTTGCACGGCTCGCACTCCTTCTATTACCAACCAGACTTCGCGATATTATAGACACGGGATTATTATTTGGTACTAGAATCTACTATTAATACAGAATGATTCTAAAATCATGGGATAAACATTGAGGGGTGTTAGATCTCGCTAATACAAACAATTATTGTATAGGAATATATGGGTGTGAGTGACGCGTTGAGGCGCATATACATAAATAACACATGAAATGCAACACATTGTTTATTTACATCACCGCTAAATGCCTTTTTACAGCAAAGTTTATAATAATTGCTCAAAATTGCTACCACCGACAGTAATGCAAGCTTGGCAGCGTCGGTGGAGTGATTGGCGAACAGATTCAAATACGCCGGGTATTTCACGCACGCCACCATTGTCAGCCAATCACGCCATATGTAGAGGTCGCCAAGCATGCGTGACTGTTGGTGGATGCATTTCCAGCAACTGTTTTAACATTTTCTGTACGGAATCACTCGTTAAGTATGCTGCTAATGATCATTTTATGTTTTCAATAATGTGTTGTGTTTTTGTGTTCGTGCCTCAACGCGTCACTTCCGCCCATATATTCCTATACAATAATTGTTTGTTTTAGTGAGCTCTACCACCCCTCAATGTTTGTCCCATGATTTTAGAATCAGCCGGTATACGAAACGTGGCCGGGGAACTATAGTGCCTTGTCCAGGTTATTAACCTAACCTGCTTTTTAATTTTATTTTTTTTGTAAATAAGTAGAGCTACTTACCTAGGCAACCATAGGGCACCGGGCTTGCTGGGGAAACCAAGTGAGCTCATTAAAATAGTTGCGGAGGGAAACCTCCACAACTACAAATAGGTATGGTGCAGGGGTTTGTGGCCCAGCCACCTCTCTACTAGTTTCTCCTCTCCCATTAATAAAGAGCATGGTACCCACCTATCTTTCTCCTTTATTATTTTCTCATAATGCATTTAACAATTTTTAATTATTTCCTGTCGAAAGGGTTTTTACGGTGTCTGTGCCGGTTTTTCCCTTTCTCTTGTAGATATAGTTTAGCTATAAGTATATTAGGGAGGTTTTTCATGGCCAAACTCGGCCATGGGAAACCCAATCCCTCTTTGCCGCGATGCACGTCTCCTTGCATGTTCTTCCTTCCCTTGTAAGCGTAAGCGGTAAGCCCTGAGACGCAATAATCCCGTTCCTACCGCGGACTAGCATATAACACTTAGTTTTAGAGTAGGTTAGAAAAAAACGGGGTTTGGGAGGGGGCCAATCTATCTTCTTCTTAACCTCCTGTAGGACAGATGAAAAACCGTTGGGTGGTCAAGGGCCCCTCACGGGGCCTGAACTACCCCCGCTCCGAGCTTCGGCAATGATGAACAACGGTGGCAGCTCCTTCCATTCTACGCCCTGCCGTCGCCTGAACGTGCTGCCTGAATATTTCTACTATGAGTTAGATTACCGCACTTGTCGAGCGGACGTGAAGCCGTGATGGGGCTCCTTGTAATTTGTGTTGTCGCCTGAGCCGCAGAGCGTTGGGGCAATTAAAACGGTGAGTCGTGGCCAAATTTTGTGTGTTAGATGGGCTATTTTTAAATTTTTTAGTGTTTTGTGTGGCGTAGCTGTGTTTGCCTTGGGTAAGCAGTAATGTTGGCGTGTTTTTTCCCATTCAAAATTGTGGTTTCAGTCGCTAGTCCAAATTTGGTTTCGGTTATAACTGAAACCTCGTGTTACTGTGTTTGCCTGTTTTAACGTGTTGTGTATTGTCTTGTTCGCTACCCAAGAATTATTATTATTATTTTTGTCCACGACTCTTGCGTTGAGTTGTTGTCTACGTTTTTATTTGTGCTCCTTCAGTAGCTTTTTTATTCTGTAGGATCTTTGACGGGTCGTTTGACTGCCTCCGCTGAAATCTCTATCTGTTGTATAGTATTTGTTAATAATAATTTTTTGTGAGTTGGTTTTATGAAAATTAGGCTTTACTGGACTCATACACCTGCCCTCCTTTCTAATTGCTCCAATAGCCACTGTAGTCAATTAGTTGCTTTAATTGTTTTGGTATTTATAAATTTTTTAATTAAAATTTATTCAGACTGTATTATTACAGTTTTGAGAGCAATTTACTAAATTATGTAAGTTTTTAATAATTGTATGTGGATCTAGAAAGAATAGAATTTTTGTAATTTGTGTCTATTTGTCAAGTTTAATGTCAAGAACATCAAGGGCATATATGAATTTATTCATTTGTACGTATATTATTTGTGTCACGGCACAATATATGTGTATATTCATATAAATACATATATTTGTGTGTGTATATATATATACACTTCCTTTTCAGAGGTCGGGGTGGTGTAGTGGTCAGACTACTTGCCTCCCACATAGACGAACCGGGTTCGATTTTCGGTGGCGTCGCTCTGTACGATGCCGCTGGTCGGCGGTTTTCTCGGNCGGTGGCGTCGCTCTGTACGATGCCGCTGGTCGGCGGTTTTCTCGGGGATCTCCCGTTTCCCCGCTCTTGCAATTCGGCGCTGCTCTATACTCACCTCGCCTTCATCGGCTCTCAAAACCCCGATGTTAGGAGCCACCCAAATCTCTGCACTCCACACGCGAATCCTTATTTTAACACCCGCTGTTTTCTTTTCTTCCAGGCAACATAATTCAACATGTTTTCTCACGTTCTTTTTCCTGAAACTTCTCGTTCGTGCTGGCACGACCTCGCTTTCCTGAGGTTCATCCTCCTTCGTTCTTTGGCTTATTTGCACTTACTCTACGTTTATCCTTCACTTACGAGTAGAATATTCGATCTCTTGCAAGTCGTAAAAAAATTTCGTTGCACTAAAAAACTACAAAACATACAATTCTATTTCTCTGGAAAAATTATCAAAGAATACAAAGTCATGCACTTGTTAGAATTTTTCACAGCGATAGTATCGTATGGCGAATTCCTGCGTAAGTGTCATACACGTGTCTTATTCTGTGATCGTGTCAACGACTGTTTTGATTTAGATAGTCTACATGCCGTTCACTAGTAGAATTAATATCTTCGTTCGGGGACAAAACTGGCACCTGGCACCGGCCGGCCGCCATATTGTCACATTACCCGACCGCCATGTTGGATCCAGGTGATCTTGAACCTGACCACTAACTTTGACCTTGACTCCTTGTCCATGACCTTGAAACCAAAAAATAGTATAAAATACCAAAAAATTCATTAAAAAATTTATTTTAAATAATCGTTAAAAAAAATTTAATGATGTACATGTAGGAGGTTCGGGGTTCGAAGGTAGGTGGATCGACTAAGATCCCGACATGACCGACCCTCAACAGGTCAGCCGGTGTCCACCTCGTCAGCCATGTTAGATGTAGATGACCTTGACCCATAACCTTGACCCAATTCCCCTAAACTTGAATAACCTTGAGCACAAAAATTTCCCAAAAATACAAAAATCCCAAAAGAAAAAGAAAAATGTCAAAAAATTCTAACACATTCCCAAAAACCCTTTATACTTGACTCAGGCCTCAAGACTCAAGACCCTTGACTCGAGACTCAAGTTAGTATTTGTTATTTTACTTTCGTGTTGAACAAGTTCGACTTTAAAACATTACATGGAGGGTGCAAATTAAATTTTTGTTTTTTGAGGGGCAACTTTTTCCAAAACTCTAGACTTTTGGACCGTCGGCATAAATATTATGACTATATATATATATATATATATATATATATATAAGAAATTTTAAAAAATGCGTACATCACATAATTTTTTTAATTTCTTATGAGCTGTATACGACACCTAACTAAACAATACATCGGGATATATTTACTGTCTTAAAAATAGCCGTGCCTGGAATTAATTATCTACAAGACAAGATAGGTAACAAATACAGTACCAACGAAGGTAATACTGCAACCAGTTGATGCGTAACTGTGGTTGACCATAAAGAACTGCCACGGAAGGGCTCTTATGCCACTAAAATCCTGGTATAGTCCATTCACGGTTACATCCGACTTTCCTGAGGCCCTACTTAAGTTCTACCTCCAAGATACTTCTCCGCCTCATGAAACGAAGCTTAGCTAAGTCTAGAAAACTACACCAAAGGGACAACGCATCGCGTTTGTGCGCATTCGGTGTAATCGTATTTTCCGTAAGAATATAAGCAAAAGTTAAATTTAACCAAGAATAAGTTACTTTTGTGTTAACACAAGTGATAAATGGNTTTCCGTAAGAATATAAGCAAAAGTTAAATTTAACCAAGAATAAGTTACTTTTGTGTTAACACAAGTGATAAATGGCATGTTTAGGAAACAACCAAACACGCCATATATGGGGTGATTTTTCAAAAGTTTGTTTCAAAAAAACGTGAAGAAACCGCGAATAGNCATATATGGGGTGATTTTTCAAAAGTTTGTTTCAAAAAAACGTGAAGAAACCGCGAATAGGCTACATCGTGAACGGTTGTAAGTCGAAGCTGTGTGCAGTATAATCAGTGTGCGCTTGAATTGAATGTCATAGAGTATCAAGCATGCCGTCGATCGTGTATTTCGCACAGGTTTAATACATAAACTACACGAAACGAAAATTCCTCACTTATATAACAAGTTGATAAGCAGTTTTTTTACACCAAAGAACCTTCACTGTTTCAAGCGAAGGTGCTAAATCACACGCGAAAGCTATTTGTGCTGGGGTGCCTCAAGGCAGTAGGGTAGGCCCAGTATTATTTATTATATGTCAATGATCTGCCAAAACCAGACTACAGTTTAGTGTAAATTGGATGCTTTGCAAACCACACAGTTATTTTCTGTCTCTACCACAACTTAGAATTAGCCTCGGCGACGCAATCTACACAGGTATGAAACAACTTACAGAGTCTGGGAGAGGACGAATCGTTGAATTGTGGGAGGAAGAGTAATCACTTCCGGCGAACGGCCCGCTTACAGTGGCGTGGGTGCGCCTTAGTTCGTCAGCCTGCCTGAACGCGCCGTAGCACGTACGACTGCAGCCAGGTGGCCAGTCGGAAGCAGACTGCAGCGATCGGGACGCTATTTCCCCTAACCCGTGTTATTTGAAATAGCGAAAAATCCCCCTCCGTCAAACTGAGAGCCAATTCACGATTGCACGATGTCACGACGACATAGGGCACGTAACACCTCGAGTGGCGTGAGTTCTCACCCAGGCGTAAACCTGAGAAGATCCTCCTGAATGCCAGAAGAAGATGGACGTGTCGGCCGCCGTAATGCACATATCCAATACAGACTTTAGCTTTAAAAAAAACAAGGTGAGATTCAGGTAATAAAACTGGGTTACGAAGCGTTGCTCAAGTGTAATATAGTTAAAGTTATTATTATGTGACGCAAAGTCTCTTAGAATAAAATGGTTAATTTGATTTCAAATATTTTAGAGGCTTTAAATTGTAACCTATTTATAATATTCAAGTTCTATAATTATTTAAAATTTTTTCCGAAGTCATACGAATTTCCCTTGCCGTAAACATGCTGCTCAAACATAGTATGAATTTCTGTAAATTATAAATTAAAAGCAATTAACAACAACGGACGATTAGAAACGGGAAAGGAAATTGTATATGACTTACCAACCCAGCATGGACCTGTACACTGAGAAAAAAATATGGTTTTAGGAACTGCGTAGACTGTTCAAATAGAGACAGTCATCTGGTATGTGTAAGGTACCATCTGAAGATTGTTAACATATATAGTGATACCATCATAAATGTGTTATATTCCTGTCCGTGATTACAGTTGATACTGTATATGGCTGCTACAGTAGAGCACTGTCTTTCTACTACGAAACAGACAGGTTCTCAGACAGAACAATTTCAACAATTTTTGAACTGTTCCCACAACAATAAGGAACGTAATAACCTAACAAAATGTTGTGTTGCCAGTACTGAACATTTCTGTGATCGTGTTTTATGGCAGCAGTAACAGAATATTCTGTTAGGTTACAATACTGGTTGTTGTGGGAACAATCCAAATATTGTTGTTGAAGTTATTCTTGTTCGAGTTACTGTTTTGTGGTAATAACACAGTGCCCTGCCGTAGGAACTAAATGCACATGATCAAATAGAATCACAGACAGGAATACAAATAACTGTTTTTTTTCGTATAACTGTATATGATAACAATATTCAGGCGGTACTCACAGCCCATCAGATGACTTACCCTACTTTAACAGTCTAGAGCAGTGTTTCTTAACCTGGGGTCCGCGGACCCCTGGGGGTCCGCGAGTATTTGTTTCGGGGTCCGCAGTCTCTTCTCTGGACCATCAATAATAAATAAATGCCACCAAAAGTCTCGTAATCGCTACGCTTACTTAGCACGACGAACGTGCGCCAGCGGGCGGTGTGCGAGACTGACTTGATTTACTAGGGGTCCGTGGCTGAAAAAGGTTAGGAAACGCTGGTCTAGATGGTTCCAACAAGCATATTTTTTTCCGTAGTATAGTACCTAGTGTGTGAAATTAGAAATCAAGGATAGCAGGACTGGGAATCAAACTCAGATCCTCCCGAATATTAATTGGCTGTGTTACTGCTTATTTTTTTCTCAAGACTTCGCTGGCATTCATTCTGACAGCTGACAACTCGTACAGAGTTCACGTTTTCCAACGGTACTGTAACTCAAATCGACGCACGTAAATTCCACACCCGTGCCTTGCCCGGGGATCGAGCCCGCGACCCCTAGTGTCACAAGCCGGCACGTAACCAACTGCGCCACCGAGGTCGGCCACGCTGTCATCCTCTTCCCGGTTCTCGAGCAGGGGAAAAGTTCGTGGTGCGGCATGTAATGAACGATTGGTCTTACGAGGGTACCCCTCTATACTATTTCAAAAGGTTTTTGACCTGATTTATTTTACTGAAAACTTAGACACGGGAAAAATGCGCGTGTTTTGTGACCTGTAGGGTAGACTCCACACTTGTCTGGCAACTTCAGCAGACACCAACTGCTCATTGGCTCCGTGCTGCTACTGGGATAGGTTGCGTTTGGGCCTGCATCTTGTTACCCCAATTTCATTGGCTTAGAGCCCTCCACGAGAAGTCAGAATGGTCCCGGACCAATCGCAGATGTAACACAAACGTACAAGTATTTGAATTCTATTTTATTCCCAAACGTATCAGCGAATTCTTCATGTCCCTACGGATAACTTTTATCATGTTTTATGGCAATATTTTTAAATAAGCAATTAAAAGCTGTTTTAAAGAGACGTGCTGCAGTAGGCTGCTGACTTATAACTACACAATGCGCGCTAAAGACGATACAACTCTAGCGTCCTTGGAACCAGTTTCAAGCAGCAATGCAAAGCGTAGTGTCTGTGACTTCTAATATTATAATTAAATGAATCAATCTCCATAACATTATTTCATTTTTTAGCAGTTATTTGTAACCTTTCTAGCAAAAATTTCTTTTTTTTTAAATGCCTTCTTGATAACTACTGGGAAATTATTTATCCGTTGGTGGCTTAGAATATTACCGCCAAACGCTTCCAATCAAATGAACTATATTTAAGAACCTCTTCGCATATTAAAGCTACCTAGACCTACGACTATGTCAGTAGATATGCACTCCGTACCCACGAAAATGCGTTAAATATTTTCACCTGTAAAATGTTTCGTTACACTTGAGAATCAACATTTTAGATTTTAAAAAATCTATTTTGGTGTATTTTATCACTTGGTGCCAGAAATTAACACTATGGTCCATTGCCGGTAACTTCCATCTTTTCTCAAGAACTGCTTAAAGTTCTACTTTCATGCTATTCCTCCGCCTCATGGAAAAAAAAGCTTAACCAAGTGTAGAAAATTACACCAAATGATATATCGCATAAGAACTATTTCTTACCAATTTTTACCAAACACGCCTCTTTTTCTCTCTGTTTTAATTCATTTTAATTATGTATTAAATATTAAAAATATAAACCAAATATAAGTAAAAACTCATTTTAACGAAAAAAGAAACATACTTTTATGTTAACAGAAGTATAAAACGTTTGTGATGACATATTTAAGTAAAAACAACCAAATACCTCATACATGGGGTAATTTTTCAAAGGTTTGTTTCAAAAAGTGTGAATAAACCACGATTGGGCTACAACGGAAGGATTTCATAACCAGCACGCACGAGACAGCCCAAACAGCATGCGGGAAGAGGGCATTGCTGCCTTCCAACTTGCCTGCTTCATGCAGGAACAGATTACATGCCACAGAGATGAGCGGAAACACAAGGAAAAAAAAATACGTCGGCGAGGGGGAGGGCGAACGCACAAGGCTCGCGCGGAACAATTAGAAGTAATTTAAGAGAAAATGCGTTCTTTTGTCTACGAAAACAACCCAGGCGGAAGGAATTCTCGCCTTATAATTTGCAATTAAAAGTTGTTACGCGTCGCTGGATTACCTTTGAGCAGATAGCTTGCTTCGCAAGTTTTTTTTTTCTCTTTTGGCTTGTTAGCGGAATGAAAGTCGGTTTCTTCTACACGCTGTGAGTGTTATGTTTGTTGAATGTGGTATTTTTTTTTCCTGGAAGGTTACGTTAGAAGAGATAAATATAATTATTGGCTGATGAAGTCATTTCATATTAATTAGGATTTGCGTGACGCCATCAGTCAACGTGAAATTAATTTGTTTGTAAAACACCTCTGTAACCGTTGAACACTAAGGATCTCGAAGTTTATTGTGTCTTTACGTTTTATCCAATGAGAATGAACTGCGGAATTATTATTATTTGTTTATAACGTTCCCGTTTTATGGTGCACAGCTTAATCGGCTCACAGATAATACACAAAACTAACCTAAATTTACATCAGAAACGTTTGATCTGAAGGCGTTTTAGCGAACAGTGAATAGTAGGAAGCTATTGACATTAGAGTTTTTATATTAAGACACGGATTCACCCCTTTTGCAAAAATTCTTCGTTTTCGCGTCGTTATTTCGGATTCACAGTAATCACTGGCAATGTACGATTATAGAAAATTTACATTTTACAAGTTGTTTAGTATTTCTGTGCGTAATTTTAATTGTGTGTTTTTTGTTTGATGTGAAAAGTCAAGAACATATTTTGATTTTATAAAAAAAAAATTGCCATTTTACAAGCAGCAATAACACACAAAGAAAATTAGATACAAAAATACTAAACAACTTGTAAATTGTAAATTTTCTATGATCTAACATTTCCAATAAAACTGAAATTATGACACGAAAACGAAAAACGTCTGCATAATAGGTGAAGCCGAGCCTTAAAGATAGATTATTTTAAAACCTTTAATGAGTCAGCTAGTTGGAATGTAATTTTTTTTTACAAACGGGATTTTAGTACAGTATCGATTGTTATAAAATCAGACAATATTGTCACTGACATGACCGTATGCACCTACACGAGTATGTATTATAATAAAAAACATACACAGCAGAGTAATTTTATGAATTACATTTATTAAAATATTTTAAAATTCTGCATTTTAACCATTTTCATTTTCTTGTTGCATAATTACGATTTGGGAACATGTAAAAAAACACTACTTTTTTTTTTTTCTTCGAATAAGCAAGTGGGAATCATGCCGGGCGATGCCGCTGTTCGGTGTGTTTTCTCGCAAGTGACCCTGTCATTTTTCAATTGCAACGGGTTTATAAAAGTTCAGTACATGTCCCTACATTAGTTCTGAGTGTATTCGAGCATTACATTTTGCGACAAGGCAGCGTGGAAAAGCAGTTTTTAGATTTGTTGGAGAGCTCGTAAATAGTGTTCGTACAGTGCGTTGTGTCTTGAAAGTAGTCTTCGTGCCTCACCTAGAGTGTTTTTTTTCCTTCTTAGATCAGTACATATGCCACACGTAAATAAGTTTCGTGAATAAACGCGTATTTCAAGCACTCTGCGAACTAGTGCAAGCTCCAGGAACATAGTTCTCGTGAGTTCCCTATTGCGGCTGTCGTGTCGTGCTTTTCGGTGCTATGTGGTCCGGGCATTAAGTAGCTCGTCTTCCCGCGCATGCGCCGTATCCAGGTCGACGACTGTCCACAGACGCTTATCATAGAAAAGCCTTGCGACGGGCCAGAAAAACGGTGCCATAAAACGTTGACCAAATTTACATTGGCTCATAGGCAGGGGCAGTGATATTTCGCGAAAAAATGTCGAGACAAGATACTGTCCAAAGTACTGTAGGGTCGTCCAGCATCTTTGATTGGCTAAAAAATGTTCTGGCCCGTGTTAACCGTTTGCGCACGAATCACGAAGGTTCAGTGTCGGAGTTACTTAGTCCTGAGTGGCTTGGTCAAAGACGGACACGGCACCAGCAGGCAATGGGGGTATAACAACAGCTGAGGTGTGTATAGAGTATTGAAATCTACTGTGTGTTCCGATTTTTACGCGAAAAGTGGCTGGCCCTACTCATAGGCAGAGACGTGCAAAACTGACGTTATTATTTGAAGACGGATGAGACACAAAACACTTGTGATTTCGTATTGCCTTTGTAATTGNTTACTTAGTCCTGAGTGGCTTGGTCAAAGACGGACACGGCACCAGCAGGCAATGGGGGTATAACAACAGCTGAGGTGTGTATAGAGTATTGAAATCTACTGTGTGTTCCGATTTTTACGCGAAAAGTCGCTGGCCCTACTCATAGGCAGAGACGTGCAAAACTGACGTTATTATTTGAAGACGGATGAGACACAAAACACTTGTGATTTCGTATTGCCTTTTTAATTAGACAGCAGTTTGTTCAGACACGCCCGGGACGGTTTTTGGACCAATAGAAAACCACTAACAAGAGGCTAGCCCAATNTTTTTTTTTTTTTTTTTTTTTTTTTTTTGCGAAAATATTTATGCTCAAGCTAGATTTCAACTTCTTACCTGCAAGCTTGAAAATCCTTTGGCTATTGGGTGCGGGTCTCTGTCAGAAGACTTCATCTACTCGACTGGGCTAATCAAGAAAGAGGCATCCTGACTCTGAACGTCCGTGATTGGTTAGCAGTCACGTAAAGACGTATGCGAGTTGAAATCATCCAACCGCGATGTCGGTTCTGAAC
The DNA here is from genome assembly GCA_002778355.1 of Clitarchus hookeri. Classification (NCBI taxonomy): domain Eukaryota; kingdom Metazoa; phylum Arthropoda; class Insecta; order Phasmatodea; family Phasmatidae; genus Clitarchus; species Clitarchus hookeri. Next base: position 405,152 of record NQII01000291.1, on the reverse strand, counting down.
TAACGTGTTTTGGAGTACAACTAGTCGTGGAATCTTTTCGCGGAAAACAGCTGGTCATACTCACAGGCACGCGTGTGCATATTCATGGGGGGAGGGGGGTCATCAAATTTCATTTAAAATTAATTTATAATTTTTATGTGTATATAGGAGTGTATATATATATATGTCCCTGCATACATATATACACTCAAACACACACCAACTCACACACCAACCCACAGGGTCATATGCTGGTTCATATTTTTTGAAGCTACGTAAACAGTAGAGATAAACGCACGAACTTTCTGGCTGTTCTACTCCACTGACAATGCTGTCAACTGAAGAGTATGGGACAGTCAGTGCTTCACAATGCAGTCACNGACTGTATCTTGCCTCGAAATTTTTTCGCGAAATATCATTGCCCCTGACTATTGTACATCTGTATATTTTACATCTATGTCGGTGTAAACAGAAGCTCAGTAGCGATAGGACGTGTGTGTGTGTGTGTTTTCGCAATCCAAGATGGGCGAAGAAGAGAGAAGATAAGGGCGGAAACTTCGTCGTGTTGTGCTTTCTGGCTGCCGTTCTCACGCCCTTGCTCAGAGCATGGCTTCACTCGTGTATGACAGCTACACGCGGACGATACAAACGCATTGTGGTAGAATTTCCGTACTGAAAGGTTAGGCTGCATCAGGGAGTGTGCCATGGCCACCACTACAGGTTGGGAAGATCAGTGTTAAACGTTTGGAAACCAAACATTTTCGCCTCTAGGTAAGCGCTAATGTCGGCAATGTACCAGACTGTCTACGATAAAAAAACGGGATAATTGTAATAATCACAAATCATATATAAAATAACTTCGTAACTAAGTACCATCTTTAACTTCTATTATTCACGTCGCTTACAATTTTTAATTAAAAGTTACCTTACGGAACGCTCCGCACCTGGCGGCGAAAAATTGTTCCTATGCCGAACTCTTCAATAAGAAATCACGTTTTGTTCCAATCCTGAGTAGAATAAACCACAGACACGTCCCACCTGCCCCCAACCTGTAGGCAAGCTACGCAATGGATGCGCGTTTCTTCTTGTTACAACCGGAGTCGGAAGTTTTCGAACGCCGCCGGAAAAGGCGATGGCCCCGCCCTGGGGCGTTCGCCCCCGGAAGCGAGACCGAGTTACTGGCCCTCCTAATTGCCGGACTCTTTAGAGTACCCCACCCCCACCCCCTAACCCTCCAGCCGTCGATAAATTGAAATAGCCCGGAGAGGGAGGGGTTAATGTGCCCAAGGATTATGCGACTCCAGCCCACAGGGTTTTTTAGAGGTCAGTGTGTGTATGTGTGCGCGTTCTCCACTCCCCCTACCCCCCCTCAAGCCTTTCTGTTTATTTCCGCTTACTAGCTAGAGGACATCGTGGGCCTTTTACAGAGAGGACGCTAGGGCCCGTAGACTGAATATGAGGTGGACCGATTTTCCTGCGAACGCTGACTCACCGATCGCCATCACGACTACCGAAGTCTAACAGGGCTGTTCGTGATATAAACTGAGCACTTTGGCAGCCTTGCTTAGGATCAACTTGCATGCGCTATATGTAGGGGCAGTGATATTTCGCGAAAAGATTTCGAGACAAGATACAGTCCAAAGCACTGTATGGTCGTCCAGCTTCTTTGATTGGCTAAAAAATGTTCTGACCCGTGTTAACCGTTTGCGTAAGAATCACGAAGGTTCAGTGTCGGGGTTACTTAGTCCTGAGCGGCTTGGTCAAAGACGGACACGGCACCAGCAGCCAATGGAGGTATGACAACAGCTGAGGTGTGAATATAGTATTGGAGTCTACTGTGTGCTCCGATTTTTACGCGAAAAGTCACTGGCCCTAGCAATATGTATTATTCAACCATGTGTAACATTAACATTTCCATGGACCTTATCACTTTATTAATCAGCAATAACATGCCACGTGCCATAAACCGGGGTCTCTTGTCCTTGCGTTTCCCTCAGCGTACATAGAGAAGAGTTTGTTTCAGCCAACAAAAAAAAATTGTTTCTATAGGGCCAAAAATATATTCAGTCGACCCAATAAAATATTTAGTAAAGTAAATAAAACTCTAAAGCAATCAAATTAAACTTTTTATCTAACAAAATGCACGCTTTAATCAACAATACGTTTGTGTTGGGCCAAAATATTTAGTTGAATCGACTGTATATATTTGTTTAGGACTTTCATTTGATCGCATCCGTTCGAATATGCAGCTCGAGAATTTATTTGTGGCAATTATGATGTTGACAGTGTTTTTAGTGCATTTATTGATATTTAATACCTTAATAGTATAAAACAAAGTCGTTTATCAGCATTTGTCTGTGTATTCGCTTAGTACTTCTAAACTACTTGACGGATTTTGATGCGGTTATCAACATAATTTAGAAAATTTCTTAAGGACGGTTTTGGTGTAAAATAAATGTATATTTTATGTAAGTATAGTAGAAAAATGTCGATGTCTGTCGTAAAAACCCCGCTTTTCGGGCGCTTAAGTGGCTTGCGCTGAATAAACCATAAGAGATACATCAAATTAATGAACCACAGAATTGTAGCTCTGAAAAATATCTACAGAAAAGTCCATGATAGCATATGTTTATCTTTTAAGGATGACCCACAGTAACCATTTTTGTCTTTCAAAGTTTGATAAAAAATAATAGTTCACTTGCGAAGCCGTTTAGACCGACATAGTATTCATCTTTATTCAATTAAATATGTTAGTTGCCTTAACAATTTAGTTAAGATCAAATTTGTCCTTTACACAATATCATTTAAATGAATATCGTAGAAAATGTCTCATGTTTTCCTAGTATACCCGGGCAAAGCCGGGCATTTCTGCTAGTATTGGTATAAACACTCTAATATAGAACCAGTTCAAGACGAGACTAAAAAGTAAAACTGTAAAACTTATTTATCTTCGCACGTTGTCCAGTTATCGAACCATACATATTGTAAAACATCCCTGCTTTATTAGCAGTAGCTTTGGATGAATTCGTTCGGGCGCAGACGTTCGAGTCTTGGCAAGACTTCCAATATTTCGTTCATAATAACCGAGACTGCTTAAAGTACGCAGAACCAAACAAATGTTTAGTCGCATCGACCGAATAATTTGTTCAGGGCAAGCAAACGAGAACAACGAAATAATCTGGTTTCAACAACTATAATTTTCTATCGCCCGTTTACAAACGATTAATTCTGTTGCCGCTAAACAACTTTGTTCGATTCTACGAAACCTTTTTTTTTTCTCGAGGTGGTAACGTGCGTGCGGAGCAGGGGGGCCCGAGTTAACAAGACAGTCGAATTACATCGATCGTCTTAGAAAAAAAAATATCACTCGTGTTTGGTTTTTTTTTTATCGCCTTACAAATCGGTGCTTGTCCTTCACGCCAGTGACAGCGCGGGTATGCGGGCGCCCGCGTCCCCCATTGGTGGAAACACCACCCCCCCCCCC
>NQII01000291.1:366157-401630 GCA_002778355.1 Clitarchus hookeri | reverse complement strand
AAAAAAAAAGTGTAAAAATCCTTCGGATAAAGTAGAAACGTCCCTGGACGCTCGTCGAGTTACGAGCGGCTCTTGCACGTTTGCTTCGATTACGGACGCCGGGCTCTCTGTGTGTTCGCGGTAACTGCGCGCGCGGATGTGCACCCTGGAGATATCTCAATGTCCCGTCCACTTTGATATATACCGCGCGCCACCATTCCCGGCCATGGTTTATTCATCGCGGCTCCGAACGCACGCGATGCGGAGGCCGAAGGGGGGGTAAAAAAAAAAAATAATAATAATTTCCGCACACACAATGCTGCTGCCGCATTCCGAAAAAAAATAAAAAAAATTAATGCATAAAGCTTCTAATCACGGGTCTCCACGGGACTTTTATTTTCGTCTTCCTCTTACGAAATACATATACAGTAGGTAGGGCCCTTTTTTTTTTTTATCTGCCCGGTAATATCCACACAAGTAACCAGAAATATTCTCAGAACAAAGCTTTGTGTATTGGCNATTTTTTTTTTATCTGCCCGGTAATATCCACACAAGTAACCAGAAATATTCTCAGAACAAAGCTTTGTGTATTGGCGAATTAAAAAACTAAAAGAAAACTCAGAGGCTCTCAATATACTAGTTACTTTTAATGATTCGATTTGAACTGGAGACATGCGAAAATACTTTTAACTTCTTGCAAAAATTTTCCTTAGTTAATTTTGAATTATATTTTACGATTTATCTAAACTCTAAATCCGAATCAGTGATATCAATCAGTGAAATAACATTCACTGAAAGTCAGTTGATAAGCTACTGCCGACTGGCGAATCAAGCAAATGAACTGGGAACAAGTGATTTATTGCAGTGACATTCTTGACATTCCGTGGGAAATCGCAAATAAATCAGTGAAATTAAACCAGTAAATTAATTAGTTGTCTGGCACTGTTTATCAGCTGCTCAATTCTCACTGTATTCACTGATTCGCGTCGATTCTCACTGATTCAAGTTTAGATTGTAAATACTACGAACAAAATCACGCATATCAGTGAAAATAAGAAAATTATTTATATCTTGTTGGCAGTAAAATTATTTTCAGATAATTCCTTGATCGCGTGAATGAATAATTATTATTATTTATTACATTACTAAGCTTATATCATTTCCTCTCAGAATACTTCCTTAATGTAACGAAGATGTGAAAAAAAAACACTTGAAACATGAAAATAAGAGTTGGGTAATACAGAGTACCGTGTAAAGTCCCGTAACACTATACGGCATAGTTTTAATAATAATGCATATGTTAGATGTCAAATAGAAATTACATTTCCATGCGTTTTCAAACAAACGTTGGGAAATCATTGCCAAAAATTTTTGTCATACTCTACAGGGAAAATGTTGCAAATTCTAGATTTGTTTCAAATATTCTTATTGTTTTTATAAACTTGCGAGACTAGAATGTTATCATTAAGTGTTCATAACTTAGATGTTCTTTATCAGCGCATTTTTTTTACATTAGCAACAGATTTAGGCTGTTCGTAGTTAAGTGAGACATTTTGAAAGACTTTCTTCGGATATATCTTCCACTGTGTGTAAAATTTATATTGTCATGTGCTTAATTACTTTATTCATGCACCAGTCAAGTTCGTACTCTGATATGTATAAATGAAAAGAATACCAACCTGATTCGCAATAAATTTAGAAATTACAGTCTAAAGACTGTAATTTTCATAAGTTTGCCGACCGTGTAACTCGTAGCACACACGCCAGTGAGTGCGGTATAATCTAGAATATTTGGAATTATATTCACCTATGAATTTCGACATTTAATTGTTTCGAGATAATAAATGATTGTGAAACTCTGCACTCATGCGGGCGTGCTGTATGCCTATGTAGCGCACGTGTTACCACCCTGCCTTTCATGGCGGCATCATTTTCCATCCGTACATGAAATCATTATGACGTCAAACAATTTCGCTACAATTCCACGCCGCCCCGCCGCTGGAGCTAATTAAATGAATTATTTGAAATATACAGCAGTTATTAACATGAAGCTCACCAGACTGTGAACTGGCGCGTTGACAATCAACATCCGTGAGCCACAATCAGTACAGCTTCATTAAAGGAAAATCACTGCGAAGCGTAGCCATCAAAACGAAACCAGGTAACACGGGCTAAACTGATTGGTCGTATGTGTACAGCAAAGGTTGGCATGGGAATTTCCAATTNCCCCCCCCCCCCTTTCCAATACCCCCGGGCCATATTCTTTAGAACAGAAGTGAAAGAAACGGAAAACACGAGCATACGAACTAGCTGTGTAACTCTGTTGTGTTTTGTCTCTCGGCTTCAATGGCATTCGAAGTTCGAGAACGCTTGCTCGGCATTCAAATTGAGAGTCACTTAGATTGTCGGGTCTCAGACTGCCCCAACATCGGCGATCCTACGGCACATTCACGATCCCTTGCCAATGCCCACAACACCTGTAAAAATTAATTCGCGGCAGGGACAAGTAGTTTTTTTTACAGAATATTTAAATTCTTATAAAATGTACCTACTTACAATAGCGGTATACATAATTTTTAAATTTAAGCAAGATTATGGACCATGGGAACCCTTCCTGTGAATAGCTTAAAACATTGTCATATTCTTTTGGTTCAAATAAGGAAACTGTTACTACCTCGGTAATTGTNGCACATTCACGATCCCTTGCCAATGCCCACAACACCTGTAAAAATTAATTCGCGGCAGGGACAAGTAGTTTTTTTTTACAGAATATTTAAATTCTTATAAAATGTACCTACTTACAATAGCGGTATACATAATTTTTAAATTTAAGCAAGATTAAAACGTGGATTATGGACCATGGGAACCATTCCTGTGAATAGCTTAAAACATTGTCATATTCTTTTGGTTCAAATAAGGAAACTGTTACTACCTCGGTAATTGTNATTCCTGTGAATAGCTTAAAACATTGTCATATTCTTTTGGTTCAAATAAGGAAACTGTTACTACCTCGGTAATTGTTAACGCGTAAATAATAGGTTATCTATTCCTAGTTTTACAACGAGGGTGGATGAAAAATTCAAAGGCATACGTGCAACTTTATTTCCACTGGTGCTGAAAAATACACATGTCGCCTCTCTACACATCCCTCCTGCTTGTAGGCGGTGGACTTGTAGACTGTGAAAGGAATGCGGAAGCGATTCAAATCCCAGCCCCTCGCGTAGTCCCCACTGCCGATGTCTCTCTACGTGGTCGTACCTTAACGCGGGGCGGTGGTACTTCTTCGGACAGCAGTCCTCTTCGTTCGCGACTGATTCGCTGGTTTCGACCCACTGAATAAGTATTTCCGTTGTAGCAGGTTCAGTTCGGATGGCGAGGATCTGCAGGACGATTCTAAAATCATGGGACAAACATTGAGGGGTGGTAGAGCTCACTAAAACAAACAATTATTGTATAGGNAATCATGGGACAAACATTGAGGGGTGGTAGAGCTCACTAAAACAAACAATTATTGTATAGGAATATATGGGCGAAATTGACGCGTTGAGGCACAAACAACAAAAACATAACACATTAACGGAAACATAAAATGTTCATTAGCAGCATACTTGACGAGTGATTCCGTACAGAAAATGTTAAAACAGTTGCTGGAAATGCATCCACCAACAGTCACGCATGCTTGGCGACCTCTACATATGGCGTGATTGGCTGACAATGGTGGCGTGCGTGAAATACCCGTCGTATTTGAATATGTTCGCCAATCACTCCACCGACGCTACCAAGCTTACATTACTGTCGGTGGTAGCAATTTTAAGCAATAATTATAAACATTGCTGTAAAAAGGCATTTAGCGGCGACGTTGTAAGTAAACTATGTGTTGCATTTCATGTGTTATTTTTGTGTTTGTGCCCCAACGCGTCACTCCCGCCCATATATTCCTCTACAATAATTGTTTGTTTTAGTGAGCTCTACCACCCCTCAATGTTTGTCCCATGATTTTAGAATCACTCTGTATATACGGGAGCAACCACGACGATTCTTTGTTCAGAATCAGTGGAAAAAAAATGTGTTGTGTGAAAATCACATTTACTTTCATCGATTGCACATTTAGAAGACTACGCGATAAAGATATGGTGAATTAAATACATATACAGAGTGTTCGGAGATTAAACGCCCAAACTACGTGATGTGATTCCTTATGAAGAATAAAGTCGAAAATATATAGGACACCGTATACCTAAAAGTAATACTAAAGGAGTTATTAGCCCATGAAAATAGGGTTTTGAAAACGTATTTTAGCCGAACGCCTTGTACAACACCTACAAAGTCCTGCAGCACACCCTTTTTGAGCTATAATGATGGGTAATTATTAAAACGTAATTTTTATATTTAACAAGCTCAATATTATTTTTCATTTAATTTATTTTATTTTGTGGCAAGATTTATTTATTTGTTTTAAAAAAAAGTCCATAAAGTTTATTGTTATTTTTTAAACGGTATTTTTATTTGGCCGCATATTTATGTCTTTCCATTCATACATTGTGTACGCGTACTTACAAGACCATAGGACTCCATGCAATTTTTAACGCTGGGGTAGTTTGAAGTAACATTTCAAATTAATTATAATTGTAACCCTTGTGATTGGCCAGTATTTAAAGAACATTCTTAAGTTAAGTTTTCAACGGAGAAAACGGACGTCTTGTTACGCGAGGTCAAGCAGCCAGCTCGTGCACGAGATGTTAAATATAGATTTGTAACAGGGAAGTCGGAGTTAGTACCCCTGGAATTAGGCCGCCTGCTAGAGACGAGGACGCGAGGAGAGGTTAGCTGGAACTCGTGAGACGTCCGCTAAGGCGCCGTTGAACTGTATGCTAGCACCGTAAGCAATGCGCTTACATACAGGGAAGACGTCACCCAGGGCTGCTGCGCATCCGGAGAGATGCCCCGTCGGCGTACCTGATCATCGGGAACTTCAAGGTCATCGAAATTCTACGTTTGAACACCAATTCCAGCTAAGAAATTACAAATAAAATTTTCGCTCAACACCGTTAATTCGACCTTCTAGAACATTTTCACGCCACCGTGTTGTTTTCGTACCTACACGACTTCTCCAAAAATTTTACAACGGCAAACCTTAACTGTGCCCTTGCTCTGCCGCTAGCTAACTGCAAGCGTTTTTAATTAAAGTAATTATTTTTGAAGGAATGCCAAAGAATTTTAGCTTGATTTCTGAACATTTTCAAGTATTATAATTCTTAACTATCACAAGGGCACTAGTGTTTCAAAGGCTACTACTCCAAGGAGAAATACTTATTTAATATGGTTAATATTTTCGGAGCCACAGATAATCTCCTGATTTGTATTGCCATCTGGGTGAAATATTTTGTTTTTCTGGGAAAATTCAAATTATTCAGAGCTTAATTAAACTTCCAGATATTTTTTCCAAACGCAGTCGCATATTGGTGTCATTTCGTAGCAGTAGCAAGTTTTCTCCAGGTGTTCCTGTTTGTGTATGTGTTTATTATGTCCCCAAGTATTTTTACTATCCGATTGCTGAGTTGCTGGGTGTACGAATGGTACACGTTACTTCAGTTTGACAATATCAAGTGTGTGTGTATTCCTACTTACAGTCTGGACGGGACCGGGCAAATTAACTCTTCAGGCTGCCTTAAACTGTGTATGTATGTATGTATGTACCACTGCTTGATCCATGCTTACAATTGTGCTGCAGCTCCAGCTGATGATGAATCGTGGTCTTTTTACGTCAGTACGTGTCCCTTCTCGACACCTGACGCGTTGCATATCGACTGTGGCCGTGAGCACCTCTGAAACATTCATGCTCTCCTAATACATACTATCCACCGCCAGTGTCGTCAGGTGGTGCCTTCACTAAGGGGGGATTCTCTCATTTCCAGTTCTCACACTGTTCTGTGTTTCCAAGAAGTCAAAGGGGCAATCATTCTGATTTTCAATAAGCACGCCAATTTTGTACTCAATTTGGGCGATCGTGATGCGCAGCTAAGGTTTGCACTCTATCCAGAAGATTCGTTTCACGCACTACAACTGTCGCAACTTTATCCGCATGTACACAGAGTACCACAGAACCCATTTATCCCTCAGTATGTTATTATTTTCCACTGCGTTCAGTGTCTCGCATCGTTGTATACGGTTGTGTGCAGAGTACGTACGAATCGCCTCGTCGTTACGTTACGTTGACTGGCGTTACATTACACTTAACTATTTAAAGTTTACGCACGTTGCATTGGCTGGCGCCCCCCAACGTTACGGCTGTACTTTACGCTTTACGTCACTTCCGTTATGTTACAGTCCGCAGCACAAAGGTGACTGATGCTTCCCATGTTGCAGAGATACGATACGTGCGTACTCCTGGCCGTCCTCGGTCTGTGAGCTCTGTTCGGCTTGAGGAAGTGATACGTGAGCACATCGACGACGTTCCCTCCACTAGTACACGCTCCATAGCGCGCCAAATGGGAGTGTCCCATTCGACCGTGTGGAACGTACTTTGGGTAAATCACTGCCATCACTACCGCTGGCAGAAAGTACAACGCATTCAGCGGAAATACGTTTCCAAGACCCAATTTTCACATGCTCAAATCTCCTTTGATATTCTGTTTAGGTATATGGTGTCCTATATATTTTCAACTTTATTTTTTTAATTAATTACTTCCCACAGTTTGGGTTTTTTAAATTCAACGACCCTCCAAAGACGACTACGAAGGATATTGCTGCAGTGGTTTACCATCGCCTTCCGGAGTACGAACTTAAACCAGAGCTGCCAACTTCTTAAGGCTGTATTCATATTGCCAGTATATACTTGTTAGATGCGTACATAGCCTACTTACCCTGGTATGTGTACTTGTCCAGACAGTACGGACGGGTCAACGCCTCTTCAAGACTAAACTCGTCACAACATTCTAGCGGCAATGGTCGATTATTATAGCAACTGGAAGAACTGTTGCTTAACTTACATTATTGCATTCCTATAAAATGACCAAGTTCACACTCTAAATCCGAATCTGAGAAATCAATCAGTGAAATAACATTCTCTGAAAGTCTGTTGATATGCTACTGCCGACTGGCGAGTCAAGAAAATTAACTGGGAGCAAGTGACTTGTAGCAGTGGGATTCTCGACATTCAGTGGGAATCACAAATAAATCAGTGAAATTCTGCCACCATATTAATTACTTATCTGGCACTGATTATCAGTTGCTCAATATTTACTGTTTCCACTGATTTCGATCAATTCTCACTGTTTCAAGTTAAGGGTGCAGGAATATCTGGATTTTTCCAGCATCAAGTAGAATTTTAATAACCTAACAGAATATCCCTATGGTAGTACGTAATTTCGGTAGCTGCTACCCGGAAACGTGATCACAAAACTGTCATGTGCTGTCATTTGTCTACCGAATTTTTTTTTNAATTTCGGTAGCTGCTACCCGGAAACGTGATCACAAAACTGTCATGTGCTGTCATTTGTCTACCGAATTTTTTTTTTACAGTGCGTGGCTGTAACAGCTCCTTGGCGTCAAAGGTTGGATCCCGTATAAAAAAAAAAGGGCTTNAATTTCGGTAGCTGCTACCCGGAAACGTGATCACAAAACTGTCATGTGCTGTCATTTGTCTACCGAATTTTTTTTTACAGTGCGTGGCTGTAACAGCTCCTTGGCGTCAAAGGTTGGATCCCGTATAAAAAAAAAAGGGCTTNTTTTTTTTTTACAGTGCGTGGCTGTAACAGCTCCTTGGCGTCAAAGGTTGGATCCCGTATAAAAAAAAAAGGGCTTCGATCCATGCCCGTGTTTCAGAGCGGATGTCGGAAATAATTCCGTCCCCTTCCCCCAACCTGTCTTTCGCTATTGATCCTTTCTATTTACAGCATTATGCTCGTAGATAGAAACAGAGAGAAACGTATATATAACGATCCAATTGAATCACTAGAACTTTTTGTGTGTCGATCGCTGTGACAAGTTATTCGCGTGCCCAATTAGTGAAGGAGGTGCAACGCCACGTTACTCGTTCGAAATTGAGGTTTCATCTTGTCCGAATCGTTAGTCATTTTTGACAGTGCTCTTAATTGTTTACCTCGCTGAAGTGCTACGTAATTAAGTGGCATGAAGATGCATTGACCTTAGATTCGTGTTTTTTTTTAGGGGTGGGACGGAGTACAAAGATCCAGGAGCAACACAAATAACTGTGTGTGTTTACTTCTGGAAGGATTCAACAGTATTTACAACCACAAAAATATTTTTCTAAACAATTTTTTAGGTGATTATGCAAAACAATTGAATACGTGTAATGGAAGGTTTTATTTGAAAAGCGAATGTGTAAAGTTGACGATGTGCAGTTGCGTTCAGTTTTCATCTCTATTTCGCGTAACTTATGTCAACAATTTAGATCAATCCACATGTTACGTATTTCTAAATTAATACAATGGACGTGTGAAAACTGGAGTGACGTAATTTTACAGTGTATGGTTTCCATTTTTCCTAGTATCTACACTCGCTTCCAGATAGCATGCGTTCCCAGTTGAATTTGCCTGACTGAGCTGTGTGCAGCTTGCATTGTCGATTTTNCACTCGCTTCCAGATAGCATGCGTTCCCAGTTGAATTTGCCTGACTGAGCTGTGTGCAGCTTGCATTGTCGATTTTCTTTCTCAATACATATAGCGTGTCTAATTCGCAGCATGTAGACAGCGCAGTAATTTATTATCTCCGTATTATGCACTGAAATAATATTAATAGTGTTTTCTAAGTACGGCTACGTTCGGNCGCGCAGTAATTTATTATCTCCGTATTATGCACTGAAATAATATTAATAGTGTTTTCTAAGTACGGCTACGTTCGGAAAACAAAGTTCAATATGTTTTGGCAGAATACGACCACTACTCGACCGTATGAAGAGTATCTCTGCATGTGTGACTGGTAGATGGCAATTTAGTAACGTTATTTTAAACCAAAAAANCTCGACCGTATGAAGAGTATCTCTGCATGTGTGACTGGTAGATGGCAATTTAGTAACGTTATTTTAAACCAAAAAAACTGTAAAAGTGAAAACAAAGAGTATAATCTAATATGAAGCATGAGCATAAATTGAATTGTCATCAAGACNAAAAAAACTGTAAAAGTGAAAACAAAGAGTATAATCTAATATGAAGCATGAGCATAAATTGAATTGTCATCAAGACAAGTTTTTACCCAATTATGTCAATTGGTTCTACATAAACAGGATTTTTCTTAACCCCAAGTCAAAATCGTCTGTGCTGATTCCTTATGTACAACGAGTCAAAAAAATAATACGACTTACGATTGTCACGCAATTGCGTGCTCTTAAAACTCGAAAATATTCAATAACTTTATTTCAAAATATAAGAAACTACTTCAGATGAAACAAGTTCCTGAATAGTGTTTTTTGAATGAAGATATCTAATNTTTATTTCAAAATATAAGAAACTACTTCAGATGAAACAAGTTCCTGAATAGTGTTTTTTGAATGAAGATATCTAATATGTAAAGGTTTGATTGGTATAATCGTCCCTCTTCGCTGGAGAGAGGAAATGCCTCGTAATTGTCGTACAAAACGTCGACAGTATGTTACGAGATCAAATATTTTATAATGGATGTGAATAATCACGTTTGAATTATCCGAAAAAACACTTTTGATAACACATTTAGGAGACTGGTTGACGAGGAAAACAGATGGAATTTATGAACTGTTGTGTTTCCTGTTAGTTGTGCACTCTGTACGAAACCAATATATAAATTTTTTATTTAACACGCCTGTAAAATGTTATCGCATGTCACATTTAATTCAAGAAATCACTTTTATGTTTACGAATATGTTGTTTTATTACAAGTAGTAACTAATAATTTATTTTTTTTTGTTTGAAAATCTTTATTCTCAAGGATGCGTAACTTCCTTACTAATAATAATTGTATACCATAAATCGTCGTCCTCTCTTTGTATAAGGAATAAGAATAACGCTGTGTTGCATATCATATTACGANTTTATTTCAAAATATAAGAAACTACTTCAGATGAAACAAGTTCCTGAATAGTGTTTTTTGAATGAAGATATCTAATCTGTAAAGGTTTGATTGGTATAATCGCCCCTCTTCGCTGGAGAGAGGAAATGCCTCGTAATTGTCGTACAAAACGTCGACAGTATGTTACGAGATCAAATATTTTATAATGGATGTGAATAATCACGTTTGAATTATCCGAAAAAACACTTTTGATAACACATTTAGGAGACTGGTTGACGAGGAAAACAGATGGAATTTATGAACTGTTGTGTTTCCTGTTAGTTGTGCACTCTGTACGAAACGAATATATAAATTTTTTATTTAACACGCCTGTAAAATGTTATCGCATGTCACATTTAATTCAAGAAATCACTTTTATGTTTACGAATATGTTGTTTTATTACAAGTAGTAACTAATAATTTTTTTTTTTAATTTGTTTGAAAATCTTTATTCTCAAGGATGCGTAACTTCCTTACTAATAATCATTGTATACCATAAATCGTCGTCCTCTCTTTGTATAAGGAATAAGAATAACGCTGTGTTGCATATCATATTACGANAATTGTATACCATAAATCGTCGTCCTCTCTTTGTATAAGGAATAAGAATAACGCTGTGTTGCATATCATATTACGATTTTTGAGATTACTCTTTAAAGAAAATTCTGTCTCTACAGTAATATGCATGTTCGTTGTATTTTAGGACACTGTCATTTACCAAATGTGAAGGTAATTGGTTAACCGTTCCCAAAAAAGATAAGCTATATGTCTTATAATATTTCAGGTAATACTTTCTCCCGAAACTTCTGTTTAAAGATCTTAGAATTAGAAAACTGTACGCACTGACAATAATACTTTTTACAGAAAACTTTAGTTAATATCCGGAAAAAATTTACATATAAAGTAATTTACACCTACATTTTAAAAGTTCACTATTCCGTGAAGTATTATCTTCCGTGTTTATAAAACTCAAATTTCTTATTTAATCTGTTTGATCGTTATTAAAATAAGGAGTGAGTGATTGAGTGAACAGATTTGGGGTGCTCTGATGATTGAGGTCTTGAGAGCTGGGGGAAGGTGAAGCGTACTGAGTATGGAACAGCGCTGGAATGGAAGGCCGGGGGAAACGGGAGATCCCCGAGAAAACCCGCCGACCAGCGGCATTGTCCAGCACGATTCCCAACTACGAAAATCCGGAGTTACATGTTCGGGGACAAAAATAAGGAAAAACAAATTGCCTGTGTTTCATAAATAAAATTTCAGTAGTAAATGGCTGAAACAAGTTAATTGTTTTGGTATTTGTTACTTATGTACAACTCGTGTAATTAAATCGTTTAAATTTTTTCAGGGATATAACTCATAAATCTACAGTTTTGATGACTGCCATTTTGAGTCTCAGAAATCACTGGTGTATATATATATGACATGAATATATGTATATGTACGACATGTATATATATATATATATATATGTGTGTGAATAAGTTGTTTCTGTTTCCATTTTAATATGTTTACAAGAATACCTGAGCTTCCACAATTTCACAAATATTCAAATAATTATTTAGCACTTCTAGCAAACCACCACAATGGGTTTAGTGCGTATGATAACCGACGTAAAAAATGTACGCCATAGTATCCAGTTAGCGCTATCTCACATAGGCACGGGTAAAAGAGTATACTAACAAATTAATTTTATGCTATCAAGACATTCTTGCAACACACCAAATATAATTAGAAACAAATATAATACTCCCTCGCCTATATCACACTAAAATTTCGCCATATTAACTATAATGTCGATTTTATGAAAACTTAGAAAATAAGCGTTTCTCTTCATCAAAATATGAATAAAGTGATCGGATTCATGGCGATGTTAAATTTACATATTGGAGAGGATACAAATTGGGCAAAACATGGAACTCTAATTAGAGCTTTCAAAAACATTCAATTGAAAGGGAACAGCAAAGAGTAATTCGATATTCTAATACTGATGTCGCTTAAGCGTCACGCGTATGAGAAGGAGGCTGTAACAACGACAGTTCGAGTTCAGTTCTCGAATGACTTAAAATTCCAGAGCATCAAGATGGTGTCGCACGTGATTCGTCGCTCTCCACGATCACCAGGTCTTATTGTCTGTAACCTTTCTAAATAATCGTGCGACGTGAATGCAAAACTTTAAATTTCTATATAACATAATACACTGGAGAGCCAAAAAAAACTGGTATAGGCGTGCGTATGCAAATAACAGAGGTATGGAACCAATCAGAGTAACGCGATGCGGTCGGCAGCGCCTATATAAGACAACAAGCGTCTGGAAAAGTTGCTAGATCGGTTAATGTTGCTGCAATGGCAGGTTATCAAGAGTTAAGTGAGTTTGAACGTGGTGTTATAGTCGGCGCACGAGAGATGGACATAACATCTCCGAAGTAGCGATAAAATTTGGATTTTCGCGTACGACCATTTCACGAATGTACCGTGAATATCGGGAATCCGGCAAAACATCAAATTTTCGACATCGCTACGGCCGGGAAAAGATCGTGAACGAATGGGAGAAACGACGACTGACGAGAATCATTAAACGTGACAGACGTGCAACCCTTTCTCAAATTGGCGCAGATTACAATGCCTCCTGCATACCTTCAGACATTTGGCTCTTCAGTGTATATGAATGAAATATTAACTTTTTAATAAATTAATTAAAACGTAGCATATTTTTATTATAATAAGTATTATGAGCAGTTCGCGGTTGAAAAGTTTTGAAACCTCTGTTCAGGATCTACTTTTCTGTACAATATGTAACCTTCCACCATATTTCAAATCAGCATTGTTATTGGAATCATCACTTTAATTGTGCATCAGTTTAGCATGAGATTGCCTCGTTTTTGGAACGTAAATGTTCATTAAAATGCTAATTCTTACAAACCGGAAATGAATAGAATTATTCCGGTGTCCACTAATTTAAGTATTACACATTTTACCGATTTTACGACATGGAAATACTTTTGACACATCTCTGCTAACTTTATCTAGAGCATGACACTCAGTGTGTATCAAAACACGTGCNCTTTTCTGTACAATATGTAACCTTCCACCATATTTCAAATCAGCATTGTTAT
Source organism: Clitarchus hookeri (assembly GCA_002778355.1). Taxonomy (NCBI): domain Eukaryota; kingdom Metazoa; phylum Arthropoda; class Insecta; order Phasmatodea; family Phasmatidae; genus Clitarchus; species Clitarchus hookeri. The sequence goes on along the minus strand of NQII01000291.1, from coordinate 388,493 downwards.
TGGAATCATCACTTTAATTGTGCACCAGTTTAGCATGAGATTGCCTCGTTTTTGGAACGTAAATGTTCATTAAAATGCTAATTCTTACAAACCGGAAATGAATAGAATTATTCCGGTGTCCACTAATTTAAGTATTACACATTTTACCGATTTTACTACATGGAAATACTTTTGACACATCTCTGCTAACTTTATCTAGAGCATGACACTCAGTGTGTATCAAAACACGTGCNTACATGGAAATACTTTTGACACATCTCTGCTAACTTTATCTAGAGCATGACACTCAGTGTGTATCAAAACACGTGCAATTAGGGGCAGTAGTTATACTCCAAGAATTTTTTAGCAAATGTAACATATATATTGTTTATTGCTCATTGGTTATTGCACTGCGGCCATCCTTTCACATGTCGCAGACAATCAGGACATGAAGGAAGTCAGGTAATAAAGGTAATACACACAATATATTGTATAAACAAATAAATAAATTGAATGATAAATGCGTAATAAAAAAAATTACATATACAGTAAGTATTGAAGATCATCTAAAAAAACAGAAACAATTTAACAACAACAAACAGAAACAATTTAAACGAGATTTGTTATTTACAGACAATTATTAATATCGCAAAAATTAATTGAATAATTCATCCAAAAATACATTTTCAAGAAGGGAATTTTAATATTCGTTCACGCTTGTTAAGAAAGTAGAAAGAATGGTAAAGTTTATTTTCCACGCATCTGTGGTAGCTTTGCGACGTTAATTAAGGAAAGATTCAAATGCTTAGAGAATTTTGGAAATGTTTATAGCAGTGTTACACGTTGTACTGCGTCGCTTCTCTTCCTCCGTCCCGCTCGAGCGTGCGTGTGACAGTGTGTCAAGGTCACCTCCAGTAGCCAGAGTAGCGCGAGGACACTTACAAAGGTGCGTTGCGACCTCAGCGATAAGCCTGTCGGGATTAGTGCGCTCCTGTCCTTGAGAGGATTGAATTTCTGGGGTTATCGTTGCAAGAATGTTCTGGTCATCGCCCTTTCCTTTCTCAGCGAGACTCCTGAGCGCGGAGAACCTTCTAGTTCCGGCCGGTTTATTTATTTAAGCCGCGACGGGCCTCTTGAGTTTGGAGGATTGTACAGCCTTAAGGGCCAGGTGGGCGAAGACAGCTAAAGGCTGCCCGCGATAAAATGAGCACTTTTGATATCAACCTTAGAAAAAAGTCACTGCCCCTACTTGTGTACAGGCGCACTGAATGGCATACTCCTAGTCAAACTGGTAACGATTGAGGGAAAGAAGTTCCATATCATATCGTCGAATAAGTGTCAGGTGAACATTTGTGANTAGTCAAACTGGTAACGATTGAGGGAAAGAAGTTCCATATCATATCGTCGAATAAGTGTCAGGTGAACATTTGTGAAAACTTCAATTATTACTTTCGCTTCCTGTTTTTTTAAAGCTTCGAAGAGTAAAAATGAGTATATTTGTAAAATATTTACTTTTATAATAATTCCACAGTTTCACTTGACCGACGTATGAATAAATTGATGATGCTCATGGCAATGTTAATTTTATACATAAGGCGGAAGAAAACACAGCGTGCATGTAATTAGATCTTAAGCAGGGCTTTGAAAAGTGCTCAGTTTACGGTGAACAGCTTATAAGCGACGAGTGGCGGCGAGAGTGACCAGTAGGAGTGAAGTCTGCGGACTGCGAGCATCGGTACAGTGAAGAGTGCGACTGACGGACGGGACTACTGAACTGGATGCGTGAGTCACAGACATTTGGTATGATGGCAGTAGAAAGATTGAACATGTGTAAATAACGATTGAGAATTAAGTGATTGTAACCAATATAGAGACAGAGATAAGAACTTTAATTAGAATAAAAACATTCAATAAATATTGCGCTCGCTGAGAATAACAAGATTAATAGTGGAGATAGGTAGTTTAATTTCGTAATTAATAAATGTGCAATTATATATAGTGTTACACATAAATTTAAAAAAATTAAATTTAGTTATTTTATTTTATTGAGACCTCCATCGCTCGCGAACACTGGTACGCCCTTGGCGTTTTGTAACAGTAGCATTTCTATATTTTCAGCTTGGCGTGTGGTTTTTCCATTACAGTTTAAGACGTTTACTGAAAAAAATAAATAATTTGAGTGTATTTTCAAATGTATGTTTTAGGAAAGTACAACGAATCATAAACCAAGTATATAAATAACGTTTCCTTGCCTGTTTTGCGCTCCCTTAACGTCTCGTACCGTAGGCGCGGTTGCGTGGCANGAAGTATATAAATAACGTTTCCTTGCCTGTTTTGCGCTCCCTTAACGTCTCGTACCGTAGGCGCGGTTGCGTGGCAACTTGCGGCCGGGATGATCAGTTTCCCGCCGGCAGAAGTCGAGCGCTGGAAAAAGAACTTATGACGAAAGAAGCAGGAGTTGAGATTTACTGCAGATAGGCTCCCCTCTGCGGCAGGGACTTCCTAAAATGAGAGCGAGTTAAAACTTCGGGCGAGTTTTGCGTGCGTGCAAGGAAGAGTTGTGGTATCCGGCGGACCAGCGACCGAAGCCGGTTTAAAACGCAGCCCCGCCTCTGCGTCGACCCGAGTCTCGTTCGGGTCACGCGGCAGCGTGTCTAGCCTTCCTCCAGGAGGTCCTGGTTTCGAACCAAGCCGTTGTGCCATTCATGTCTACATGTGCCGGTAGCTTGCCCCGGTACGTGGAACCCCCCGCCTCAACAACCGCCACCCCCTGTCCCACACATCCACCCTCCGCCAACATCTTCAGTGGTCAAAATGTCAAAGTGGGAGGATTTGCGAAATCAACATACAGCAATTCCTTTTTTCTTACTATATTTTGGGGTCAGAGTAACTTTAACATATTTTATAAACTCCCAAAAANACATACAGCAATTCCTTTTTTCTTACTATATTTTGGGGTCAGAGTAACTTTAACATATTTTATAAACTCCCAAAAATATCACAGAATACAGTAGTAACCGACCATGGTAGTCACCCAACTACAAAAATTTGATTAAAAAAATATATNCAAAAATATCACAGAATACAGTAGTAACCGACCATGGTAGTCACCCAACTACAAAAATTTGATTAAAAAAATATATGAAATAATATATACAAACCCCCTTAAATTCAAGTGGAACTTACTTCATTATACGATTTTAAATGTTACATTTAAGCCTCGTGAGAAAATACCTATCTTTAGTTATGACATAATAATGCAGCACCTCCTCCCCCAAACCCACTCGTTCGGAATAGAGTTCTGTGCCTTTTGAGTCCCTCTACGCTTCTCCCGCACAAGGCAGGAAGACGACCCTTTTATTTCTTCCGCGCTGTTCTCTGGAAAGATTTCCAACTGTGAGGAAATGTATAAGGCGCCCCGCTGTGAAGTCGCATGTCACACCCATTCTCCCGGATGGTCTTGAAGACAGCGGGGAGGAGGTGGGGGGAGCGACCCGTAGACGGAGCGAGCAAGGCCCTGCCGTCACCCAGTATTGTACCGGCGCTCGCTCAAGCAGAAGTACGACGGGGCACCGCGCACCCGGGTAGAGGTTCACGTCCCCGACGCCGTCAGCGACTCCCGCGTAGTTCCCGTGGACCAGCAATCGCAGGGCGTTTCTTCTTCAAACAGCTGCTCGTTGTATGACGCGAGATGAAGACCGTCTCACCGTATGCAACGGCGATGTGCTTTTCCGAGCACACGCCTAAAGAAAAGATTTCACCACCGTGGTTTCTGAGTTGCTAGGCTGCCCTCGGTCCATTAGAAAGGCGATTGATTAACTAATCCAGGAGAAATGACGACGAACAATCCGAGCATGCGTTCGTGACGAGCTCCACTAGCGCAAAACATTAATAACACTAGCCAAACAGTCAATAACACTTCACAAAGATGTTAGTTTCTCACACACTGTTTGTACAGACCACCACGTTGGACTTGACGAATATGTCTTTGTAATGCGTCTAAAGTTGGAGCGAATTTCATTAATTTGCAACCAATTGCAGGTGGCGCAAAACTTTTTTTTGAGGTATGTAGTTCTTAACTGCACTCTCCAGGAACATGTCGGCGCTCAGAAAATAGTTAGCCTCAGCCGGGTGGATAACTTTATCAAGCGCCTATGTTAATATCTGTCAACTCAGTTATAGTATGTTCGCGGTTTTTTTCACTCTGATAAAACCTTTGAATAATCATCCCGTGTATGAACGCGTTTGGTTGGTTCATAAATATACCATACATCACAAACCTGTTATACTTATATTAACATAAAAGCACCTTAATTTATTGTTAAGTAAATACTTTTCTTAATTTTTATCTGTAATTCATAATATTTAATTTATAATTAATTCTAATAGAAATAAGGAGAAAATAGGTGTGTTGGTAATGCCTGCTAAAAAATAGTTCTTATGAAAGATATTATTACGCTGAGTGCGCATGAATGCGGTGCGTTGCCTTTTGGTTCAATTTTCTAGACTCTGTTAAGCTTTGTATGCATGATACGGAGCTGGAAGTAGAACTTTAGCAGGGCTTCATAAAAGTTGGAAGTAACCGTGAATGGGTTATACTTGTCCTGGCGTAGAATGCTTGCATCCATCCCGTCCGGCTGCAGTGAGAATGGATTACTCCAGTGATATTCTAAACCCATCATAGAGGAACGCAGGCGAAGTTTCTTAATACCGAATGTTGTAACGTGTTCTTCACTGGTTATATTAATTTCGTGAGTACATTCGAAGAATAAAATACCATTATAAAACTATAGGCTGTCTAGGTTAGTTTGAGCACTGTTGAAAGCTCTGCTTAGGATGTATTATCTTCTCATATTGTATCCTTCCGCCATGTGTAAAATTAACATAGCCATGGGTCCGATCACTTTATTAATTCACCAATCATATGATAATGCGAAATTGTTAAGAACATAATAGTGTAAATTATGAATGAGTTATTGTTCTTATCCAAGCAAGAACAAAATAGAAACGAAATGAAATGTATTCAGTATAGCCTACAAAGATTTAAATACCACGTTTTTCGTAATACGTTAAAAAAAAAATGGAACCCCTTTTTCTTCTGTATCCATGCTAAATTATCTGAGAGAAATTTCGTTAACGTGGACATTAAAGTACAAGATTACGTCCGTAAATATTTTTAGAAAAATTATTTAAAAAATTGTTTAGCGGACTTTTAAACACACTTAACAATATAATAATTGAATGAATTAATCAAATAAATTAGGACGTTTACGTAAGATAACAGTTAATAACTTCAGGTTTGCCCTGTAGTTTCCAAGTTTTTTTTTTCTTTTTAAAAACTACCACGAAGAAATGTGTACTGTGTGTCGTCGAAAGAGCTTAATTTCCTCGACGCAGGAGAGCGCTGTGCTATTGACCCACCTGTTAGAGCGGAGATAGCCGGGGAAGTGAGGGCACGTAAGTGGCGGTTAGGAGGTTCTCATATCGCTAAGATACTCCAGCAGCCGTCTAGACTCACAACTCCTGACACCCCAGTGGGACGCTCTCGTATCCTCCTACTGTGTGAGCCTCCAGGACACAGGGCTGCGTAAGCCTGAACGGCTACCAAACCAGTGTCACATTGTATGTGGGGGGAAAAAAATGCAATCGTAATGGCTGACCCGCTTGCTTTGCCCCCATTTCATATATTTTTATTTTTAATAACTTACGTGCACTTCGGTTTTAGTTTATTTTTATTTTTTATTATTGCGCCCTGTAATATATTCCTTTCACAGCTCATCTACGTACGTATATGTCCGACACGCCAAATTTTACGTGATACAAACGAGAACGCTGAAATATTCTATTCTCCTTCCTGAATTTGTTTTCTACGACAGAATCACAGACACCAATTGCATAAAAAAAAGCGGCAGTCACAGCTACACACAGAAACTTATCGTGCTTATTTACACACTTAGAATTATTTATGTAAATGTTCTTCAACATGATGAAAAGCACTTCGTATTAAAAACCGTTTTAAGTGTTTTTAATTTACGTTTGGCCATGATAATTAAATAGAATTTCAGAATGTCACAAAAGTTAAAAGTCCTCGTAAACAAAAGTCACTGTTCTGTTTTACACTACATACTTCAGTATTCCAGCTTAGATAACATTTTAATAACTGGAATATTGGCGCGTAGAAAGCGTCGATATTAAGCCATTATTTTTTACGCAAAGCGAGAAAAAAATTTATTTGCTACGTTGAGTGACATATCGCAGGAAAAATACAAGGTCAAATGCCTGAAAGCTCTTCAAAAAATGAGTACACGAGATACAGAGGGAATTTTCTTACTCGGCGCTTTTGCTAATTTATGCACCGCAGCCGTCGGCAGTGTTTGTATGAGCAAAAACAAGGCGACCAGATCACTTTCCTTTATTTTCGGAGTACTATTAGCATAGCTGTTGGCAACGCTCGTGAGAAAATGTAGAAGCTGCGATTAAAATACGACAGATCACATTTTTCGATCAAGAGTTGGCAAACGTTAATTTTGTTTGTTTTCATTCGCTGTTTGCACTGTTACGTATGTAGCAATTAATAAATAATACATTTCGCCAGAAAAGGTAAAAAAAAAAAAATTTATCTAAGCCCGTATTTTTTTCACTTGTATCATTTTAAATGCAATCAAAGAATAGATCCGTAAAAAAATTGTTTTCAAAAAAATTGTATTTTTAGAGCTTGGTAGGAGTAAAGTACAACGATACGGATGTAGTTCAAACTGCGGCCTTTCATCGTGTGTAATCACGTCCTCGCGTAAGAGCGATGAGGCACCAGGACTGCATGTTATTGTCGCCCGTATCGCTTCCTTTGCTACTGTTCTTTGAACGCGTAAAAATAACATCCCGTGCCCATGCACTCTTTAAGTGCGCAATTAACGCTACTGCTATTGCACGAGTTTCGAAATATAATCCATTCATGGTTACTTCACACTTTTCTGAAACCCTGCTAAAGTACTACTTCCAGGATATTCCTCCGCCTCGTGCAAACTAAGTTTAACTAAGTCTATAATATTACACAAAAAGGACAACGCACCTAATTCGTGCGCACTCAGTTGCAATAATATTTTGCACGAGAACTATTTCTTACTAGGCGCTACCAACACACGTGTTTTCTCACCGTTTTTATTCATATTTACTCTAAATTAAATATTATAATTTTTAATAAAATACAGGTAAGACGTTTTTTTGACGAAAAATAAGATACTTTCATGTTAACAGAGATATAAAACGGTATATTTAGGATCGTAAAACATAAAATATTTAGGAAATAACTAAACACGTCGTACATGGGGTGATTTTTCAAAGGTTTAATTGAAAAAGTGTGAATAAACCGCGAATAGACTATAGCTATAATGTGTACCGTGCGTAAGATATCAGGGCTGGAAATAGTAAACCCGGCAGAGACTACACAAACTGAAAATACTTACAAATGACGGGCCTACGCTACATTCAAATCCAAAAAAAACTCACGTTCATATCAAGCTTTAGAAACCCAAGTCTCCTGCATTCGGCAAAAGAGGAATTTCAGATCACCTTGTTATATTACGATTCTCCCCAGGAAATTATCCCATGAGACATTTCAGATCGAAAATATACATAGTAAACTTTTTTAAGTGCATGTTTAGAGATTATTTTATAGAGAGACGCGTAAGAGAATAGCATGCTGCACTGAGTTTATCTGTGATATACTCTACATGCTTTTTCCACTTCAAATTTCTATCAACAGTTAACCCTAAAAATTTAATAGAAGTAGCGTACGGTAGTAAATATCAAAACATGATTATATTATCTTATCCCGATTCTCACTGTGGAGTAGGCCAAATTATTAACTTTTACACAATTTTTGTCCTCGCAGTATTTAAAATTTTAATGTATAAACAAAAATGTATAAAAATTAATAAATTATTATTTAAACGTGTAGAGATATAATTTGTGTCAATGCACACAAAAGTGAGAGTGAGTATTACTCTAATAACCGCACACGAACGCATTCTCAGCGAACGGCTTCGGGAGAGTAGGAGCTTCATTTTGAAACAACTGTAGTCACCGCGCTCTCACGATACAGGAAGAGTCATTTTTTTTTATATCTGCATTTCGGGAGTGGCGAAGATGCTGCGGTAACGAGACCGCTTGCCGCTCTGAAAAGCGCTGACGGAAATTCTGCAGCGACGGGGGGCAAATTGACTTCGTTGGCATGAGTCACGTGGTCTGGTACTCGTCCTCCCATTGGGGCGAGCTGCAGTGTCCGACGCCGTAACGCAGTGTCCGACGCCGTAGCTACGACGTAACACTTCAGGGCGGAACATCCAGGGCCACAATGCAGAGTTGTCCCGAACTACAGATGCAAACTTTGCGACAAGATTCGTTAAAGACTCCGGCCTGCTTAGAGCTTTATTCCGCGTTTGCGGCCGAGGAGAGCTGGAGCGATACGGGCGACACTGCCACACGCATCAAGTGCGCCATCGCCGCTAAGCGCAAGGCTCTGAACTGGCGTGCAGTGTTCTCGTCGCACTACGTGTACCTGTGGTACTTTCAGCGGTGACCCTATTATTTTATGGCTAGAATGTCTGTAGGGCGACTCCGTTCAGTGCCCTTGAGTAGATTTTGTATGTACCGGATGTTTATATTTTGAACTACAGCAGTAGTACGATAAAGAGAGTTCGGGCGCAGGTATAACGGCACAGGATTCAGGATTACTCGCCTGCGATGACATCACAAGCGGCCAGCGGCCTGGGACGGCCATATTGTGATGGCACCCGATCACCATATTGGATATTGGTGACCTTGACCCTGTGCTCGTGACTTTAAATGACGTTAGACTTCAAAAAATAAAAAATAAAAATCTAAAAAATATTTTTATAAATATATCTTCCGCGCACGATGTCGGCTGGCTTGCAGCGGCGGTCATCGATGCCTATAGTAAATTCGCCTTGGCCAGGCCGGCCTTGACGAAGAATGCGTGCGTTATCACCGAGATCGTGGATTTGGAAATGTTACGATATGGGAGCTCTCTGTTGGTATATGAAAAAAATAACTAGCACACGCTATAGTGTCCAATTGTGGAAAAAAGTGTGATAAAGTTGAAATTTCGTAACCAATAGGCAGGCGCAATTGATTGGTATGATAATTGATTATGTAAGGACAAAGATACATTTGGCCTGAGAAGGATGGAGGGGGGTTGGGGTACATGTGCGAGATGCGAGAGGGTCTAATATTAAGTTACTCGATTTTTAAGAATTTTTTTTTTTTAAGTTTTTGGGGGCAATGGGGTTAAGGTTAAGATATAAGTCAAGTGGGAGGTAGTGTGAATCTCTGTCGCCCAGAGCGCACTGCCAACTGATTTGTAAATGCTTCCAAACCGTCCAGGTCAAGGCCATTGGTATCCAAAATGGGTGTCTGAGTCAGTTATAAAAATTTTCCAAAATCTTTGGATTTTTTACCTTTTTTTTCCGGTTTTCGAGTTCAATGTGATTAGGGTCAAGTTCAAGATCACCAGAAACCAGCATGGGTGTCTGAGTCAGTGATATAACATTTTCCTACACTTTAATTAGTCTTTCGATTTTTACAATTTTTTTTCTCGATTTTTACAAAAAATTGTTCTCGATATTTACGACTGGATAGTTTGAGGGGGTGGGGTGAGTGTAAGGTTATCATTATATGTTACTAGATTTTTAAAAATTTTCTAGATTTTCGCGATTTTTCAAAAAAAATATTTTTGTTTCCAGTTCATTTAAGGTTACAAGAACAGAGTCAAGGTCAAGGTCACAAAGATCCAATGTAGTGAACGGGTACTATCGGAACATGGCCGTCCCAGGCCGCCGGCCGCCTGTGATGTCATCGCAGGTAATTAATCCTGAATCCTGTATTTTGATGCCTCTGCCCGACCTTTCTTTATCTTACTTCTTACAGCGTTTTGGAAAAAAAAACATTTTTAGCCATTTTGCAGTGCTCTGAAATGGTGTTTCTAATGAGCGTGGCTTCTTGAAAGCACTCAACAGCCCTAGTCTGTCTGAAGAGTGTGTTATTTTCATAGAAGATCATACTGGACTCACGTTTAATAGTTTCGGGTGGGGGGGGCATGTATTTCAAACACAGTGCAACGCAGTTTAAGCGCCAAGTGAACGGGAGCTGTAATTGGTTTTTACNGGGGGGGGCATGTATTTCAAACACAGTGCAACGCAGTTTAAGCGCCAAGTGAACGGGAGCTGTAATTGGTTTTTACAATAGTGCGGCAGTGCGACAGAGAGAATGCGACAACAGTGACTAGCAAATCAGACGCGAGTTAGCAGACGATAAGCGTGAAGCGAGATGAGCATGTAGCAGCACCAGAATGCAAGGGCGGAGGAAACTGGAGATCCCCGAGAAAACCCGCCAGCCAGCGGCATCGTCCGGCATGATTCACACGTGTGAAAATCCGGGGGGCGAACCCGTCGGGAATTGAACCCGGTTAGCCTTTGGTGACAAAATTAATAAAAGTTTTAAAATAAAACGCGAACGGAATCGTTATCGGGCACCACCAACCGGAGGTGACTGCTAGAGCCAGACTGGCTTGCGATGTGGAGAAGGGCCTTAACAGGGAAGTTAGCGCGATCTTCTGTGACGAAGAACGTATGATCGGAAAGCGCCGTACCTTCGCAGTTTCGTGTCGGGGAAGAGAGTAAATAAAGCAGTCTGCTAACCAACTAATCCGAAGTTGGAAACGTTCGAAAACTTAGATGCGGACAAAATAAGCAGCACAGCTAGTTCGAGGTTAATTAAAAACTTCCGAAAACAACCTTCGAATAAAAATACTTTCTGTAACTGTACACCTTTTAACGTACAGTCTGACTAAAATGCAATCATTAAAGTTGGCAGCAATAAATAAATCATATTTCAATGTTTTATGGTCAAATTTAAAGTGTTGCATTTAAATTGAAAACGCTGTGTTTATTTAATTTAGTATACATTTAATTTATTTGCAAAATAATTATAACATTAGCATTTTAGTAACATTTTTTTTCTTACAATTTCCACATTTTTACTTGATAGGCGTATAAATAGAGTGATCTGGTGGATGGTAGCGTTGATTTTACATTTTATTTAACGATAGAAAATAAGCAGAAAAGTATGTCCAAAGAAGACTTTCAAATGTTTTCGAGTGTAGACTGAAAGAACTATACCTCGTTCACATTTAATTGAAACAAAAAGTATTTTAAAATCAATAATGATTTCTATAACATATAACAGGTTTCATTGAACTGATAAATTATTGTAGAACCTGTGAATTGTATCCTGGCTGTCAGAACTAGGCACTTCGTCAATGAAGCGAGAGAATGCTTACGCAGTAAGAGAAAAGTTTCTGCAATGACGTAAAAAAATTCTGCAGTATATTTGGCTGCCTCTAAAAAAAAATGCGTTCGTTGTCAAAAATGTCAGTCGTGACGTCAGCTAGCATGAACTTCAATCGACGATTGCTTGATATAGGGTGAAGCTATTTTTTACCATGAGAATAGGAATGTATAAGCTTTCATTACTCAGCACTGAAAAAAAAANTGATATAGGGTGAAGCTATTTTTTACCATGAGAATAGGAATGTATAAGCTTTCATTACTCAGCACTGAAAAAAAAAACATGGAATATCACTTTAGTCTGATATCGACGAAACGAAATGGTCGTGTTGAAGCGAAAATCAAAAGNGAAAAAAAAACATGGAATATCACTTTAGTCTGATATCGACGAAACGAAATGGTCGTGTTGAAGCGAAAATCAAAAGTTTGTGCATTGGCAAACGTTACTACTGCCTTTCCTGTGTGACGAGTTAAATTTCACTGCGGTTTTTTATTCTGTCACTGGGCGATGTTACCAAAGGCTCTTTCAAAACATTGTAGTGTCTGTGTTTCACAAATAAAGGTCAGGTGTCATGATTTACGCAGAAATGCATTGTTTTCTTTCTCACAACTCTAGTTTTATGAAAATTACTGTCAATTTATAGTTATTTTCGTATTTTTCGTATACATATTACGTGGTGTTAATTTTTTCCACCTAATTTTATTATATGTTACTTGGTAACAGTAAAACTTAAACACGTGTTGATTTTTTTAGGCTGTTCCGCTGTTAATGAGTATATTCTAAATTTCTAGCAGATTTTGTATATTTGAGTTACGATGCTAAATCGTCGCCAAAATTTAAGTGAAAAATTTGAATGTTTGTTTTAAAAAGAAATAACAGAATTTAGGTAGATTTTAAACTTATAGCTTATGCCAAAAAAAAATGTAAAATGGATCCAAAGAAATATAGTTCCAAATAATTTTTGAAGACACGAGAATATGATATAGAAATATTTTGGAAATACGTTGAATGATTCTTTCGTATTTCTAATATAAATTTAAAATTAAAAAGACAAGAAGTTAAAGCCTTAAGGCAGGCGATCAAAGTTTCGGATTACAGAGGAAATATTTATGGGACTGCTATGATTAAAAAACATTTTTACGTTAACTGATTAAACCTTTGTGTGATTTTTTTTTTAATTTGTTAAGCAGAATTTTTTATAATAAGATTTATTACTATCGCAATATAAAAAGCGATAAAGGTTAATTTGTCTTTTTATTTGGTATTTTCATCAACTTGCTTTGGCTATCATGTCGCAAGGCAGCGCAATTTTTTTCAAAAAACATTTTTAAAATATCGGAATTTTACACTCTTATATTGTAAGTGATTTTTCATTATCATATAAGGCGAACCGTTGAAGTTCACTACTCAGATGCTGGCTGGCCATCTCTACTAAATCCTGTGGTATGATTGGCAGATCCCAGGGCTCCGCTTGGGGCAATGGAAAACTATAGTCTGTTGATGGTAACGTTAACACTTTTAAGGCCCTAAGTTTAATTATTTTTATTTCAGCCATTTTTTANACGTTTCTTTTAACCACATTATTAAATAAATATCGCCGTGTAAGTAATAAACACAGTGCGTAGATTCCACCGAACTCGGATTTTAAAGTCTAAGGCTAAAATAAAGTATATTTTATTGACAATTATTCCAAGTGAAACGACTTTCGAAAGTGTTCACTTCACCGTGAATATCCTATAGTTGAGTTGTTGTGTCTGTACTGCAAGGGTAGGTAAGTAAAAATTTACGGTCAGTTTCTTTTTTCGTACATTTTTCCCGTAAGAGTAAAGTCAGGCGGAAATAAAAGAACTCGGTATTGCGGACGAAGCCTGGTGTTAAGAGTCTGTTAGATGGAATTTCTGCAAAAACCGTTGACTTATTTCAATTCTTAACGAAAACGTAAGATAGCTAATCCAGATGATATAAGTGACTTGGCAAGTTTATTCCGTGTGTATAAGGGACTTTTCAGATCCCTAGCAAAGGCGGGTTATTTTGTTGGTTAAACGAGCTACAGTTAACACGTTTATAAACTGTAACGTAATGTACTTTTTTTTAAACAGTCACTTTTTTATTTTTTTCCCCCATTAGAGTGTAAGAAGTAACATTTTAAGGCGCCCGTCTACCTGGCGCTTGAACTGCGTAGCAGAGTGTTCGAAATACACGTTTTTCAACGAAACTATTAAGCGTGCGTCCAACGTGCTGATCTACGAAAAGAACACACACTTCAGACGAGAGCTGTTAAGTACTTTCAAAATATCACGTACATTAGAAACATCAATTCAGAGTACTCCAAAACCGCTAAAAACGGCCTTTCCAAGGCGCTGTAGCTCAAAATGCACGCATCAGATACATACAAAACTACTATAGGCGCCTGCACTGAACCTTCCTAAAGACTTCCCACTAATAAAATAATATGGTCACCGCTGAAAGTCCCATAGGTACACGCAGCACGACGAGAACACTGCACGCCAGTTCAGAGCCTTGCGCTTAGCGGCGATGGCGTACTTGACGCGCGTGGCAGTGTGGCCCTTATCGCTCCCGCGCTTCTCGGCCTAGACGTGGGAAAAAGTTCCAGGTAGACGGGGGCCTTAAGTATTATATACAAACACACACACAGGGTGTATCTGAACTTCGCGCAGAAAATGAAGCCACGGCATATGAGGGCCTAAATAACCAGAAAATCCTAGTAACAAAATGTCCGGAAAAGCAATCTTGTGTTAATAAAGTAACGTTGAAGTTAGGTTCAAGGGAACATTTGATACTTACTTTATTGTATAGTTTATTGTGCAGAATGTGCCGCACTACTTTAATTTTTTTTATTGAATAACCATGATCTTGTTTTGAATATTTAATATGTGCATACATTTGTTTATATTATTTCCAACTCCCGGCATTGTTTGACCTAACTTCAACGTCGCTTTACAGTACAAGGTTGCTTTTCCGAGCATTATGTTACAGGGGCGTTCTGGTTGTTTAGACCCACAGGTGCTGTGACTTTATTTTCTGCGTTCTGTATATAAAATGAATTTTCCGACTCGCTGACTCGCTCATCAACACGCAGGCCAAAGCACTTGACGCAAAAGCGTGAAAATGTGGTTTTTGCTTCCCCTTACAATACGGGCGACCACAAAGAAAATATTTTTGAAATTCGACCCCTAAGAGGGTGAAAACGAGTAACAGGTGTTTTTGAGCACACCTCAATAGCTAATTAACTCGATGAAATGTGCTTTTGCTTCCAAAAATTGCCTATATAAATACCTAAAAACTAATTTTATAATTTATTTTTAAATTAAACCCTAAGGGGTAAAAAAGTGGTAAGATATGTTTACGAGGACTTCTCAATACCGCATTAAGACTATAAGATATAATATATCGTTATTCTCTTTGCTTCGAAAGGCCACTTATGAAAATGCCAAAAAATAAATTTTAGTATTTTTAGAAATCTCGCCTTATACTTATAAGATAAAAAGAGTTAAAAAGTGTATTCGAGTAATCCTTAAAAATTGTACACAGGAATGGTGGTTATCCGCTATAATATAAACATAGTACATACCATAGCTATCTTTGTGTGACCATAAACTTGGCCATTAAGAATTATGATGCATGTAAGAATTGATAAAAAAACCCTGTAGAAAAAAAGGAGTGAGGGGAAAGTTTCATGCAAGGGCGTGGGAGCGGGATACCACTGAGAAAACCCTCCCACTAGCGGCATCGTCCGGAAATATTCGCCTTGGTGGAAAGCAAGTGCTTGAACCATTGCGCTCACAGGATCTCCTGCAGAAAAAGGGATATACATATTTAGAAGCACGCGGGTAAAAATAAGTCGAAAGAACCCTGAATCACATTAATTGAAATAAATACCTTGTTAGAAACTAAACTAAATTATAAGTATTTTGATCTCACAATTTATACCTTAATATAGGTTCGCGAATCAATTTAGAAATCCTCCGCCAAAGAATAACCGTGCAAAATAATTATGTAAAAATTAAAACGTAATATTTAAAAAATAATAATATTAAAGTAAGTGTGAAAAAATCAAACAATTTAAATGCGGTATGGTTTTGTAATATGTGTATGTTTATTTTCAAGCAATTGTTTTTTTTTCTTGGATTTTTAATATTTTAATGTATATTTTGCAACAAATATAGCTTTTCCTAACTGACCAGCCACAACATTTCTAAAACGTGAGGATAACATATCTTGTAATTGTCATGTATTTTTTTCCCTCAGTACCAGTGGCAGTAAGGACGACCTTCGACGGCTGCCTCAACACAGGTGCAGCTCCCCTGGAAGAACGTCCCACGCGCAGACGGACAGTACTCGGCGGGCGCACAGTGAGGTCTGTCCAGGCCGGGTCCTGGCGGGGTAATGGATCCGGGGCCGCGGCAGGCCCGCCGGCTCCATCGCTACTTTGCATTATTCACCGCCGGACGCAAGCGAGGGGCGCCCTGGAAGCGCAGAAAGAAGTGGACAGATAATCCACTCCACGCCACTTACCACACTTTTTTTTTTTCCCCCGCCGGATTTCAAGTGAGCTGTAGGAGCCGGCCACCGACGGGATATCGTTCCCCTGNCGTGTACTACGTGAACCACCGAGACCCTTCCCTGCAGGTTTAGAAAGTCTTTTGCGAATTTTATTTCTAGGGGCGTTGCTTTGCAAAACAATTTTTTATCACATTTTAGCTAGGTAGCCTAATTGTTCGATTGAGCAACCCAGTATTTTTTATGAAAGAGATTAATTTTTTTACTTCATATTTTTTTATAATTATGTTACAAATTATACGTTATTAATATTTATATAAAAATAAATTTGAATTGGTTATAGTTTTTATTGTGGTTTATTATTTATTTTACAAATATTTATGTAATTTATTATATTACAAATGAGTGAACACAGATAAGATGTTAACATGGCAGTAATAAAATTATAAATAATTGAGAATTCAATTTATTAAAAAACGTGAATAAACTTCGTAACAGATGTTTGCGTATTTTCGTGACAAAGGAAAATAATTTTTCATGCGGTGCAAGTCTGGTTCCTGCATTTCGGTATGATTGTTAAAAAGCTATTTCGATGAATAAATATTTTTGTTCGCGGTGCGTTTCGTTTTAAAAGACTAAATATTTTCGTAACGCGGTTGCAAACATTTTGTTGTGAGCCCAGCTGCGCGCCGGCAGAAAGTGAATACAATTCCGTGCAAGAGTGACGTAAGTACTACGATGCAATTCCTCTAGACATAGGAGCAGCTCATTGGATCTTTACAATGTCCTTGCACCAACACAATGCCAAGAAGTTACTACAAGAGACGAGGGTATTTTCCACGGAAACTATATTGGAGTATTAGAAGTGTGCCTATATAATTATAAGTTGTGGGTTTTTTTTGCTGTTTAATTGAAACAGGTTGTTTTTCTCTCTCAATATTTTCCTGATAAGTGCTATGGATGTATTAATCACATTTATACAAGAGATATTCTCTGCTGGAAAGACTTTCGAATAATTCAGATATTTATATGTAATTTAAACGTAACCCTTATACTGTTTTAAATATTTGTATCATAACATTGCCAATGAAGAGCAAGAAAAATGCTATTCATATTTCAAATATTCTGTGTATTTCAGGTGAACTAAGAAAGGTCGGTAGTAAATAACAGATATATTTTTAATCCATGCGGTGTTACTACAGACGATACGTCTCGTTTCGTCGCTGTGAAACGTTAACCTTATTACACACAGACATCGTTCTTGTACAAGAAGATGATCACTTCCTTGTACATTCCTACTTGCATTGTGTAAACGGCCGCCTGGTATGCTAGTTACCAGCACACGAGAACTTATACACTCGCCTGTGCCGTATGGACACGGTCCTATTTTTCACTATCTTTCTTGTCCAAGTCGAATGTCAACAGGCAATATATTGTCGATGGTGGCAATAGGAAGATATGTTAACTGTTATTTTTAAATTAAATAAAAAGTTCATTAATACCGATAGTCATAATTATTTTGGTGTACGAATAAAAACAAGAACTTACTGATATAACTAATAAGCCTACTCTCCTCAACATGGGTGCAATTAATTTTTAATTAATTTCTTAACATCTGAGTTGGTATGAAAGACTTGACTTCTCTTTGAAAGCAATAACTGTAGAAAAGAAACCAGAAACTTACGCAACTGTAGTGAGACTATTACAAATACACACATGCCTTACCCGGGACTTGGACCCAGAAAACCTCGTACTATAAGCTAGCGTGCATTCCACTGCATTACTGAGGTCGGATTCGGAGCATTATCTTCGGATTTATAATCAGTTTAATGTTTCGAATGGTAGGGTTTACTAACCTAAAAAATTTACAGGGCCTTTATTTTGAAAATGAGTGACTGAGCCAAAATAAAACCTGTAAGTTTGTATGTCCTACCGTAGAGCTAGTTGTGTGAAGAATTTGATGAAAATCTGTTGTTTGGTACCTGAGATACTACGTAATAAATAAAATTTATTTTCTTACTTAATTCTATTGTACAGCATTACCAAAAAAACAGATGCTCTTTACACGATGCTTCTAATGTATACTGTCTACGTACAAATGTTTACTTAATTTAGTTAAATTGTTTAATATATATATATATATGTCAAACTTACCAAAATTATTTATGAAGTTTCCATTTCGAACACAAAACTTAAATTAATTTATAGCCGCCATTCTGAAAATACGTGTCATGCTTTAAAGAAGTGCATTTATTATTATGGCCTACCACAGTACATCGTCTTCGCCAGATTTTGTAAGAAGGGGTTGATTGTGTTCCGAGATACAAGGTAAAATCATTATTTTTTATTGGTAGTGCTATCTTACAAAATGGCAGAGAAAAGAGACTCTGCATAGACAAATTCGATGGTTGTAATAGGTACTGCCAGCATATAAAGTTAAGTTGGAATTTGTTCCGTTAGTAAAATATACTAAGTTAAAATATTTATATAGCAACCATTTTGAAAATAAGTGCCTGGCCTACACAAAACATTCCAGTTTATACCACCTGCTGCAGTACTATTTGTTTGCTAAATTTGGAAGGAATATGTCAATTTTTTCCCGAGATATGACAAAAAAAAAACTTTATTTACTAGCATGACGCTATCTTACAAAATGGAGGACGAAAGATTCTCTATGCATATAGAGTTTATAGTTGTAATGCCTACTGCCAACATACATTGATTACATGTTTTCGACAATGTAGCATTCCAAGCTATAATCGGCTATATGGCCGCAATTTTAAAAATAAGTGTCTGGCATGCTTAAAACATACCACTTGATATCATCTGCCTCAGTACTACTTTTTTGCCAAATTTAATAGGAATTTGTCAATTATTTCCCGAGATATGACATAAAAACTTTATTTTATTCGCAT
The DNA here is from genome assembly GCA_002778355.1 of Clitarchus hookeri. Classification (NCBI taxonomy): domain Eukaryota; kingdom Metazoa; phylum Arthropoda; class Insecta; order Phasmatodea; family Phasmatidae; genus Clitarchus; species Clitarchus hookeri. The sequence continues at coordinate 369,714 of NQII01000291.1, read as the reverse complement.
GGAGCTATCTTACAAAATGGCAGACAAAAGATGCTCCATTTAGATACAGTTGATAGTTTTAATATCTACTGGCAGCATACAAAGTTATGTTGGAATTGATTATACAGTTTCGACGATATATCATTCTAAACTAAAATAGATATAGTACCGCCATTTTGAAAATAATTGCCTTGCATGCTTAAAACCTATAATTTAACATTATCTGCATCAGTACTACTGGTTTTAAAAAATTAGTAGGAATCTGTTAATTATTTACCGAGTTATGACATATAACTTTATTTACTCGTATGGCGCTATCTTCCATAATGGCAGGCAAAAATGGTTATTTGTGATTACATACTACGCTTGTAATAAATACTTGTACTATACAGAATTTCGCAGAAATTGGTTAAATGGTATGGCAAATATACCAAATAAACTTAAAACATTTCCATGGCCACCATTTTGAAAATAAGTAACTAATCACGTTGAATTACATACAATTACATGGTCTACCATAGTATTAATTACATGCCAAATTGGGTGAGAATTGGTTCGAATAGTTTTCGAGATATAATATAAAAGCTTTATTTTTTCAGTTTGCCCTATCTTACAAAATAACGGACCAACAACAATATCCATTTCAAAATTTAATTCTTACACAATGCTCTGCCAGCATACAAAATTTAGTTCAAATCGGTTGAGTGGTTCCCGAGATATAGCATATCACCCAAAATATTAAAACGGCCTTCATTTTGAAAGTAAGTGCCCGGCGGAGTCGAAAACTATAAAAGTCAGGTTTTCTTGCTAAGTATTGTGTGTGTACTAAGTTTGGTGAAATTCTGTTAAAGATTTTGTAAAAGTACAAAAATCATATATTTTAGATATATTTATAAACAAAAACATCACGTCAGTCAAGTGACAATCGCGAAATGAGTACTGATCCTCGTGCATACCATTACGATGGTGTGGGCAGACCTTAGTTTAGCGGTCTGCCTGAACGCACCATATCTCATGGAAGTGTAATCGAGACAGCGGGTAGCAAATTACACTGGGACGCTATAGTCCAAACCTGCAGGTTAAAAGAGAAAAAAAACCCTTCCTCCGAACTGAGTACCAGGGCACGATTGCGTGAGGCACAAAGACAATATAGGCCAACGGAACACCTTAATCAGTGTATTTTTTCTACACGACCCCGGTTAAAAAAATATGGACCAAGAAGCAGCCAAGAAATCTGATGTTCCGACTGGCGTAATCACACGTCAAAATCAGTGTCCGTCTTTTAACTAAGGCAGTGCCATCGTGGCTAAATATTTGTCAATTAGGTAACCATAATATATATATTGTAGACTACCCGCGTGACTAAATAATACTGACTATAAAAGTTCACTGATATCTCCTAATTATACGTATCTTTATTAACATTTGTATTTCATTCAAAATACCCATTTACTTTTTCAGTTCTCGTATACTAGCTTGCCTTAAATTATAATCTGGTTGATAACGACAATAAAGCATTTAAGAAACATTTAAAAGTATTAAATCATAACAGCACGTTCAAGGAACTGTTAAAACAAGTCAGGGTCGCTCTCTTGGATACGTGAATTCACGTCGCAACCGAATACGTGTCTTTGATATTAAAAGAGAGAGAGAGAGAGAATGCTGTTGGGATGGCGAGAATCTGCTTCAAAGACACGCTGATAACTGAAACTGGAGAGAAAAATAATTCGGCGTGCTCCACCAAGCTGGCAAGGTAAACGTCAAGGCCTCGAGCTATAGCAGCGGGATTGATTTCGTGTAGAGGAACGTCAGGTTGTATTTTGTATTCCGCGAAAATAAGAAGTCTGCAATATACAGAAGTGTCATCACGCAAAAGACCTGGCAAAAAAAAATGTCAGCTCGGGTGTATCCTTTTATCAAAGAAATGCCTACGTCCCTCGATATTTTGTACCAAACACGACCTGCGATCAAAGTGATTTTTCAATGGCTAAGGTCTTCGAGGAATTCAATACCTTCGGATCATGATGTCCCATGCTTCGATCCAGTTTTAGCTTTGAATGTCGTTGTGACTATCTGTTAGTTTCTTGTGCAAACCACGCCAGTTAGACTAACGGCAAAAAAAAAGCAAATATGCTAATAAGCTAACATAGTATAAAACAATTAGAAGCATCTCAAACTAAACTCTGATGCAACACAGAAGAATTAAATGTGCACGATAGTGTAAATATGTATAAATTGTGTATTTTTTCTTCTCTTCCCCTATTCCCAAATTAAGTGACACATGCTTGTGGACACGCACTGTTTATTACTATTGTGTTCTTCAACAAAGTAAAGTAACATATTTTTTCTTTGTTTATATAACATAGCTGTTACAAACTTTTATCACGATATATATTGTTCAAGCTGTTAGCAACAATGACAAAGTTGTTTTGTTGAATAAATAAAAATTTGTTGGGTGCAACCAAATATTTGTATGTCAGTACATAATATGTTATATTATGTATATTATATAAGATTGTCGGTTATTTGAAAGAAATGTGCAAGGAGGTCTGAGATCCATACCTGCAGCGTTTGTGCTCGGATGGTACGCCTTAACGACCTCCAGTGTGACTACTGTCAACACAGTAAGTATACATTCCTGTTTATACAATATCTAATGCATGGCATTTACGTCAGATATTTTCAAGTTTTATATATTTACTTCTTTTTCTGTTGAAATTGATTGACTCAATGGTACTGCCTGTAACATTATTAAGCATAACAAAATGCTAAAAAATGCAGTTATTATACTAATTATAACATAAATTAGAAACAAACTCTCGAGCTGTAATCATTACCTGTACTGTCTTGTACAGCATGTGGGCAGTCGAGTCTCCTGTGCCTGTGTTTACAAGGTAAAACAGGAGTATAATCCAGAGCAACATTCAGTGTGCACAGCGCCCAGCCTAGTTGTTATTACCGCCACAAAGCCACGTCAGGCATTATGTTGGAACTTCAGATGTTTGAGTAATCCATGCCGTGCACACCGGCCAGTCCCAAAAGTCTGAAACCAGACTATAACTGGCACTGCAGTGCTTTAATTGGCTGCAGTTGAATGCAATCCAACAGAAGGGGATTACGCTCCTTCCAATCGCGGTGGGTGGGCGTGGATACTACCTCACCTATCAACAGCATCGTACAGAGTTGACACAGTACGCGCCACCTTGACGGGGCCGAGGAGTACCCAACCTCTACGAACGCGCTTCGTTAACGAGTCCTCTTACTAGGCGGACCAGACCGTCGTCCCTTCGTTAGCGACCATCAACCCATCGAAACTGGGTCTAGCGACACGCCGCTTTGCTTCCCCAGAGGTTACTCGAGCTACAAGAGTCCATCACAAAACTTAGCACTGTGTGTCATGGAGGTTCAGTGGGAGGTAATGCCCGCTCTCCCCCTCTCCGTTATGCTCCTGAGGCCAGCCTTACGTGCCGTCGTTGCAGCCCTCTAGACAAATACCCGCCTCCAGGCCTCCTCCCAGCGGGAGATTCAACCAATTCCATCCAGAGTCCGACCCGCGATCGGCTCGGCCAAAGGCCGGG
>NQII01000291.1:348736-360543 GCA_002778355.1 Clitarchus hookeri | reverse complement strand
CCTGTAAAAAAAAATGGGCTCGAGCATTCGCTTCGCGCGCTGAATATTTTACAATAATGAATTTATGAGGGTTCTGTGAAATCCAGAGACCGAAACGGTAAACAAACGAGAGGGACGTCTAGAAGGCCAAGCCCTGCCACATATGCGAATATATGGGGAATGCAAAACAATCCGTGAATCCGAAGGCCAGGTACGGTACGTGGAAGTTTTTCCGTCCAAATTCTCGGTCACAAACATTATAACTTTAATCTAAACGTTTTACATGGATTATTCCTAAAATAGTAGGCGGGTAGCTATTCTTTCTTTAAAGAACATTTCTACGAAATATTACGTATTATTTGGCACATAATTAACATATCAATCAACAATAATTCCATTTAAAGCACGATTGTACAAATCAAAAGTGTGCAGTGTTTTGCGTTAATTAAATGATAAACAAGTTAACTAAACTATATTTTTTCGTAAATTTGAATGCTTTATGTTTTGGCCTGCAACAGTAGAAACATCACGCCAGCTCATATGTTTTCAACTGTAGGAAATTAAAGAGACACATTTTACGCAACTACTCCGTCATTCGCCCGGAAAAAAGACAGAGGAAACGTCTTTGGTCTTTGGTGAAAGCTACGGGATAATCAGTGCAGCTGAACGGATGTAACACGTGGCTTTGCGAACGTGAGTCAGGCTTGCCATGGGCGTTACCAAACAGGTTTAGGAACTAAAATGATTTTCGTCGCAAATCGAGCACTTTTGAAAAGATTTCAGCACATGTTGTATCCATCCAAGCAGACACTTAGAAACGAATGGGTTTTATTTAAGAAGCGATGCGAAGCGAGGGGATGTCTGAGAACTGTGTGCTGTCGACCGACGACGCACTGAATCATTCACAGGCAGTTTTTTTCTGCCTGTCCATCACGAGCAGGAGGCTGTTAAATAACGCAGGACGCTACCGGTCTTCTACGTAGGCCGTACTACTTTTTCTCCTTAAGCACAAAATTAGTTTGAAATTCAAGCTTTCTGTTCCAAGAGTGACGTCAAATTACTGTTTTAGATTAATTACACTCTTGAGACGAAGACTGTGCTTCACTTGTCTGTATTGTCACGTATTCGCAGTTTTCAGTCTGTCGGTTTATAGAACAATTCTAAACAAAGTTGTAAAAACAAACCTGCTTTGAACTACGTGCCTCGCTGTAAACACCACAAGATGAATCTTTATGTATTGTGGCAGCAAGCTTTAATAATTTGTTCTGTATATTAAATTATTGCTAGAAGTTTTATGTTCAAAATCGGTGGTAAATTAAAATCGATTCACGTTCGTTTTACAGAACAGTAGCTTCCTTATCCATGGCTTCGTACGCGTGTAATACACGAAAAATTTTACTGAAGTATTTTTTTACATACTGGCCTTCCTCTAAAATGCTATAAATACCAGTTTTATAAAGTTTACAGATGTTATAAATAGTATTTTGAGCAGAAACCATTGTAATATATCATTAGGTTTAAGAAAGTTTTAGGATTTTAAAAAATAATACATACATTTTACTTTTTTTTCCTCCTCGAGGGTTTGATTCCAAAACAAAAAAAAATTATGAAATTACCTTTAATGCATGTGTTAATATGATCTTTCGAAGCAAAAATCTCGATGATATCTCTTCTGGATTAGCTATTGACGACTCCATGGAAAGGCATTTAAATCGATTTTCGCTCAAGTGATGAATTAAAATAGACTTTCAGTAAATGTGAACACACTAAAGGAAAGCCGCCCCTAAAATGCCATGTCTCTAAGTCCAGTGGAAATCAAGCGACCAGTGAGTATTTCACCTTCTATGTAAANAGCCGCCCCTAAAATGCCATGTCTCTAAGTCCAGTGGAAATCAAGCGACCAGTGAGTATTTCACCTTCTATGTAAAAACATGTATTAAAGAATTAGCGAAATAATATAATTTAAATGTGTCAAAAATCACATTATCATTTCACCGACGCACTGATACAATAAAATGGATGCGGTTGAACATTTTTGAAAGACCTGCGCAGAATCTACGTTCCTATAAANAGCCGCCCCTAAAATGCCATGTCTCTAAGTCCAGTGGAAATCAAGCGACCAGTGAGTATTTCACCTTCTATGTAAAGACATGTATTAAAGAATTAGCGAAATAATATAATTTAAATGTGTCAAAAATCACATTATCATTTCATCGACGCACTGATACAATAAAATGGATGCGGTTGAACATTTTTGAAAGACCTGCGCAGAATCTACGTTCCTATAAATTTTGTATACTTCCGTCGTATGTAAAATCAACATTGCCATCGACTCCAAGACATTCTTCATACGTCAATCACGTGTAAATATTATATTATTAGGAAAGTAAACGTGTTTCTAGCATGGTCAATCCAACCCTTGCGTGCATTTAAAAACTAGGACTCTAAATGAAATATTGTACGTTCAGCGTCCATCAAATTTTAAAGCACTCTTTTATAATACTACCATTAATGGAACTATTTTTGTAACCTTGCTGCAGACTTTGATGTCAGCGTGCCGGTCACCGTACCCGTTAAGAAACATTAAGTTACGGCTGTAAAACAGTAATTTCTTTTCAAAATTTGATTTCGAAAATGCCTAAACAACAGCTAACCCGTTATAATCTCATGCCCCATGTTTACGCCACGTAGCTATGGAAGGATAACAATGAACTACAAGAATTAGGTGTCCCGGAGGCTTTAAGTTAACCTTGCCCCCGCTACAACGCACTTCTGCTTTCATAGGCCACTGATACGCCTATACAGGTTGATTCTAAAATCATGGGACAAACATTGATGGGTTGTAGAGCTCACTAAAACAAACAATTATTGTATAGGAATATATGGGCGGGAGTGACGCGTTGAGGCACAAGCACAAAAACATAACGCATTAACGGAAACATAAAATGTTCATTAGCAGCACACTTAACGAGTGATTCCGTACAGAAAATTTTAAAACAGTTGCTGGAAATGCATCCACCAACAGTCACGCATGCTTGGCGACCTCTACATATGGCGTGATTGACTGACAATGGTGGCGTGAAGGAAATACCCGGCGTATTTGAATATGTTCGCCAATCAGTCCACCGACGCTACCAAGCTTGCATTACTGTCAGTGGTAGCAATTTTGAATAATTATTATAAACATTGCTGTAAAAATGCATTTAGCGGTGACGTTGTAAGTAAACTATGTGTTGCATTTCATGTGTTATCTTTGTGTTTGTGCCTTAACGCGTCACTCCAGCCCATATATTCCTATACAATAATTGTTTGTTTTATATGCTTATTTCACGCTTAACATTGCTCCCGAGGCGAGAAACGACGGATAATATCGGCAGTTCGCGGTAAACTGAGCACTTTTGAAAGCCCTGCTTAAGATCTACGTGTGTGCACGTTGTGTATTCTTCCGCGCTATGTAAAATTAACACTGTCATGAGCCTCATCACTTTCTTCATGCGTCGGTCAAGTGAAACTGTGAAATTATTAAAATAGGAAATCTTTTAAAAATCTGCTCATTTTTACACCTAGGTGCATTAGGAAAACATAAACCGAAAGAAATAATTTAAGTTATAGCAAATGGTTTCCTAACACTTTTAATTCGACGTTTGGACATGGAAATACTTTCCCTCCGTCGTCACCAACTTAACTGGGCCCATGTCACTCAGTGCTCCATTTAAGGTTGATTTCAAAATTACTCACTTTATCGTGAACAGCCTCTATCTTACGGAACTACTGTGATATGTATGGGTGTTACAAGAATAGACCTCACGCAATCAACAAAATGATAGGCTGTTCAGGGTTATTTGAGCACTTTTTAAACCAATCTCTGAAAAATGTATCTGCCCCTACCTGCATTTATTTTAATGGGTACACTGACTGGCATGTGCCAGTAAAGTTGGTAACGTAGGAGGGAAAGTAGTCCCATATATTAAAGTTGAATTAAAAGCGTTTGGTAAACATTTGTGAATACTGGAAAGACTTATTTACCTTTCTGTTTTAATGCATATGAGTGTACTGATTACACAAATTTTAAAATATTTACTTTCCTGATAATTTGGGTGTTTCATTTGTCTGGTGTATGAATAGGGCCAGTGACTTTTCGCGTAAAAATCGGAGCACACAATAGACTTCAATACTATACACACGCCTCAGCTGTTGTTATATCTCCATTGGCTGCTGCTACCGTGTCAGTCTTTGACCAAGCCTCTAAGAACTAAGGAACTCCGACACTGAACCTTCGTGATTCGTGCGCAAACGGTTCACTCGGGCCAGAACATTTTTTTAGCCAATCAAAGAAGCTGGACGACCCTACAGTGCTTGGGACTGTATCTTGTCTCGAAATCTTTTCGTGAAATATCACTGCCCCCATGTATGAATAAAGTACTGAGGCCCAGTTATTGTTAATTTTGCGAATAGCGGAAGGATACTCGATGTGCACAAATGTAGATCTTAAGCAGGGCAATAAAGTGTGTTCAATTTACCGTGAACAACCTTTACCAAGGTTGCTTACTCACAATCCAAGCCGTTTCCCGATATAAACTCGGCTCCTAGGCTGAAACCACCTAATTTTTTCTTCTGTCCATATCTCTGTTATATTTACGATAGTTCAGTCGATCACTATGTTCAGTGCAGTCTGTTTCCGTAATCTAATTTCGTTCTGGCACCACTTAGTTATGCAGTAGTGGCATTTACCAGCAGTTCCCTTACGTGATGCTGACTGCACTTCCAGTGCACCCGGTCCCGTGTCTCCTGGCCGCCACCCCATACCTGTCAGGCCTTGTAGATGCATACATGTGTAAGTTTTTTGTTTTATTTCTCGCTTATTTCTCATTATACCTTGTCCTAGCATGCCTACTTCTCTTGATACGGAGAATGTGATAGACTTGGTTTTTATTCACGTCACTACGTGATTATACTCTAGTTGAGCACGATAAAAAAAATTAAATGATGGGTCAAAATATAATGATTTGAAAATTCTCGTGTAGGCCCATCACTGGGTGTGCGCGATCAACAGTATGGTGATAAAGGTATAATGTTTTAGTTAACTGTACAGAAACTGAGAATGGATTTGCATCGTAGTACATTTTAAGCTAGTTGAATGCAGCAGACGTGAGAACATGCTGTCGAAGTGGTAGAATTTTGACCCTGAGACTTGGAGAGAGGGGAGGGTGGAGATCGAGTCGGGCCTGGCCAGACCTTCTTCAGTGCAGTACATGGCGAAGAGAGGTCTTACATAAATTTCTACATGACTTGTGTTGTTCTAATACACTACAGTTATTTTTCAAGTACATACAAATGAGGAACTAAATGGACTTCGATGGTTAAAGGTCAAGATNGGCCTGGCCAGACCTTCTTCAGTGCAGTACATGGCGAAGAGAGGTCTTACATAAATTTCTACATGACTTGTGTTGTTCTAATACACTACCGTTATTTTTCAAGTACATACAAATGAGGAACTAAATGGACTTCGATGGTTAAAGGTCAAGATCACATGGCATAATCAAAGATTGCGGAAGTTATGTAACCCAAGAAGGGACCGAGTAATCAGAAGGCCATTAAATCGAGGTGTAATGGCAGAGCATGAATACAATACAAGATGTTGGGTGGAGCAAAGGTGACTTAATCGTGGTGACAAAATTAAGAAGGAATGATCGAAAATAAAAGGAAAGTCACTAAGAATAAAACGAAATCAAATATGGTGAACGTGGCATGACAGAGCGTGTTTATGTATATAGTTATGTGTGTTTAATTTCTTATACAGTATATCTTGCTTCTCTGAAAGACTTATTAATTCGGCGGTGTTTAATANACTTAATCGTGGTGACAAAATTAAGAAGGAATGATCGAAAATAAAAGGAAAGTCACTAAGAATAAAACGAAATCAAAGATGGTGAACGTGGCATGACAGAGCGTGTTTATGTATATAGTTATGTGTGTTTAATTTCTTATACAGTATATCTTGCTTCTCTGAAAGACTTATTAATTCGGCGGTGTTTAATAGTTTGTTTTAGATCAAATTTATGTTAGTGCGTGCCGTAGGAGGGTCATTGTTTGATTTAAAGTATTATGCCTTACTCGTGTTGTTTAAAATCGACTGAGTTCTGTATGGCTAACGAATGAAATGAGGGGAATATTTTTGAGGAGTGTTTCGCAACTAGTTGGTTGGCCTGATTGGTTGGTTCTGGTAGGTTGGCTTGGTAAGTTAGTATGAACCATTGTTATAGTCAGCTCGGGTAGAAATTTTTTGCGAAGATTCTGCGAAGTGGTTAGCTACGAGACTGTTATTAGGGGACTTCATTCGAGATTTTCCATCATCGTTTGTCCGTATAGGTGGGTAGTATGGCAGGTTGGTCTTGTCNTTGGCCTGATTGGTTGGTCTGGTAGGTTGGCTTGGTAAGTTAGTATGAACCATTGTTATAGTCAGCTCGGGTAGAAAATTTTGCGAAGATTCTGCGAAGGTTTTCTGCGAAGTGGTTAGCTACGAGACTGTTATTAGGAGACTTCATTCGAGATTTTCCATCATCGTTTGTCCGTATAGGTGGGTAGTATGGCAGGTTGGTCTTGATGGTTGGTCTATCCTGTTTTGTAGGAACTGGTGTCGTTAGGAGTTAGTCTTGGGCTAAGTAAGTCTCGTCAGGAGCCAGTCTTTGGTGGAGTCGGTCTTTCGTGCAGTCACTCGTTAATTAGTAGTGTTAGTCGGCATGGTGCCTTGATTTTACCAACTAGTAATTGACAATCGTATGTACTGTGATTTTTCTCGATTTTTCGAGTTCAATGTCATTAGAGTAAGATCAAGGCCGACAACCAACATCGTGGTTAAATCGACAGCACCTCTGGAGACTAAATTGATAATTAATACTCTAGCATCACCTAGGTGTTGAAAATTAAAACCAATGACCAACGAAAAAACTAATATGGCGGGTGGAATGCATTTTTGGGATTTTTTTTACAAATATTTGGGTTTATGGTCAAAGGTCACCGAGTTAAGGTCAAGGTCACCTGTATCCAAGTAAGCGGTAGTTGTCAGTAATGTAATATACTCGCAGACATTTATGAATTTATTTAAAGTATACTCAAGATTTTGTTTTCAAGGTCATCCAAGGTCACTGGGGTCATGGTCAAATGCCAAGGTCACCTGGGTCANTCAAAGGTCACCGAGTTAAGGTCAAGGTCACCTGTATCCAAGTAAGCGGTAGTTGTCAGTAATGTAATATACTCGCTGACATTTATGAATTTATTTAAATTATACTCAAGATTTTGTTTTCAAGGTCATCCAAGGTCACTGGGGTCATGGTCAAATGTCAAGGTCACCTGGGTCAAAAATGGGGGTCAAGATGGCTGACAGAACCAAAATGGCTGATGGTTTGGTGTGACTCCGGATTCTGGACCCCTTGTATCGATTTGGCATACCCTATGACTATAAAATCAATATGGTCGCCACTGATCTACCCTCGTTAACGATCCCCCCAAATCTGTCCGATGAATTGAAAATTGCCTTTCGGGGGATAGTTTTTCTAAGCTGGGGAGATCGGTGTATTTTAAGGGAAAAGCATAATTTTTTTAGAAAAAAAGGGAAGTTTTATGGGGAAAAGGGGAAATTTTTTTTGTGAAAATGGCCGCCGGGGACCGGAATGTCAGAGCATCAGCAGCTCCGATTTCCGATCCCAGATCCCGTTGTCCCAAAACGAAGATAGAGTAGAGTATTTGTAGAGTATTTGTAATCATTCCTGGAGATACGAGCTTTTCGTAGTATATCAGTTGATTTATTTTGTGTTGTAATGGCGTAGAAATCTACAAAAAACTGAAAATGGAGTTACGGGGTTTTCTTATGAGGGTAACGATATGTTATTGCCGTACAAAAAAAAGAGTTAATTTTCATATATCACTGACGATAGTCTGTTCGAGCGAGGACAGAGCAGTGGCGGTTCACCTGTAACGGACGTGTGAGCGAACTTGCGAACTGACACGAAAATACACTCTTCACACGGCGATGCATCGGCCGGTGAAAATTACGTGACACCAACCCCGTGATTAATGACTGCCTGTAGCGAGCGGTACGCGATTTCCATGTGATGTGTAAGTCTTTCATAGAACTTTGACTGATCTCGGTTTTTTTTTTATTATTGATTACAGTCCGTGTAGCGTTATTTATTACGTACCGGTGTCGTAGTAACTTGTCCCGCGTTTAAACACCAGCAGGTCGCCTCCGCTGCCAGGGTGTCATTTTTAAAATGCAAGGCTCCGGGTTTGAATACCGCCATATATACAGGATGATTCTAAAATCATGGGGCAAACATTGAGGGGTGGTNGCATCGGCCGGTGAAAATTACGTGACACCAACCCCGTGATTAATGACTGCCTGTAGCGAGCGGTACGCGATTTCCACGTGATGTGTAAGTCTTTCATAGAACTTTGACTGATCTCGGTTTTTTTTTTTATTATTGATTACAGTCCGTGTAGCGTTATTTATTACGTACCGGTGTCGTAGTAACTTGTCCCGCGTTTAAACACCAGCAGGTCGCCTCCGCTGCCAGGGTGTCATTTTTAAAACGCAAGGCTCCGGGTTTGAATACCGCCATATATACAGGATGATTCTAAAATCATGGGGCAAACATTGAGGGGTGGTAGAGCTCACTAATACCAACGATTATTGTATAGTAATATATGGGTGGAAGTGACATGTTGAGGCACAAACACAAAAATAACACATGAAATGCAACACATTGTTTATTTACAACGTCGCCGCTAAATGCCTTTTTACAGCAATGTTTATAATTATTGCTCAAAATTGGTACCACCGACAGTAATGCAAGCTTGGTAGCGTCGGTGGAGTGATGCTGATGCAGCAGGTCACTGGCGCACCGTTTGACTGCCCTCAACTATCGTCGCCATTGTCAGCCAATCACGGCATATGTAGAGGTCGCCAAGCATGCGTGACTGTTGGTGGATGCATTTCCAGCAACTGTTTAACACTTTCTGTACTGAATCACTCGTTAAGTATGCTGATAATGAACATTTTATGTTTCCGTTAATGTGTTATGTTTTTGTGTTTGTTCCTCAACGCGTCACTTCCGCCCATATATTCCTATACAATAATTGTTAGTTTTAGTGAGCTCTACCACCCCTCAATGTTTGTCCCATGATTTTAGGATCAACCTGTATAGAGTGTACCTAAATTCGACCGACAAACTTCGGCTGCAGTTTAATCGCGGAAAGAGAAAGTCAAAACATTTACTACCTATGGACCAAAGTGAGTCCTACGGGTTGTATCGATCTCTGAAGTTGAGTTTGAAGCACTACTTGACTAGGAATATTGGCGAACATATTTATGATGGAACACTGAGTGTCTGGATAGACTTGTAACGGAACAAACGTCTGTAAACGCCACAAAACCTGTATGTCGCTGCCATTAAATTATTTCATGGAAATTATCTCAGTTGTTATCCTTATTTACACTTAACCTTCATGACCTGGTAGCACAATTGGCATTTAAAAGCTGGATTATTAATCCGCGTATCACTATTATCTTTACACATTATCCAAACACTCAATGTTCCATCTTATATATTTTCTGCAATATTTGTGATAAACTAATGTTTCATTCCAACTTTTAAAATGTGTACTGCCCTTGCGGTTCACTTTATATCAAAGGTGGTATATTTTTACTTTTTTTTAATGATTAACCTACGGCCGAAGTTTGACAGTCCAGTTTAGATACATCCTGTATATGTGCTGGCATTTATAGGCTATTTGCTATTTTAACTAAGCAACTTCAAAAGCTCTGCTAACGATCTACTTTTCCTTTCGTATCCTTCCGCCACATGTGAAATTAACATTGCCAAGGACCTGAGCATTTTATTCACCAACGTAAAACAGTGGAATTATAGGGAATGTAATTGTTTAATTACTATGAAAATTCATACTCAAATGTTGACACTGTAAAACGAGAAACACTAACTTAGTAGCTATGTATTTAAACATTAATCTCGCTATACCGGATGTCCCAAATCAACGTTTAACACTCTTTGTACGGGAATACCAGAGAAACTACTGAAGACAATCTAATGTGTTTTCTTGTATTTGACGCTATAAGGACAACAGTTACAAATAGTCAAAATGTTCGCCATCAGCAGCAAAGACATCGTCTACAACGTTGTAGAACAGAACGACAAACAGTAGCTACGGTTTCCATGGAAATGGACTCACATGCGGTCACAATAACGTCTCTCATGACACCCAGTTTCCGTGGGCTTTGTGGCGTACTCAGTGTTCTTCAAAGTTCGCCACGGATAGAAATCTAACTGAGTTAAGTATGGATATCTGGGAAAATACTCGACACTTCTTCGTCGGTATTTCCGCCTCCTAACAAATTTTCTCATCCAGGAGTGACCGTACGTTTTGATTGTAATGTGGTGGTCCACCGTCCAGTTGGAAAAAGCAATCGTCATAGATCTGACGAACAGCTGGCGCAATATTTCCCTGCAGCATGGTACGGTAAATTTCTCGTCACCGTTCCGTCGAAATATATCTCCACAAGTACTTCGACAGACGTACAGCTCCACACTGTTAACCTAGGAAGATTAACCGCTTCCTTCACCGCAATGTAGGGGTTTCCATATTCCCAGTGCACATAGTTGTGGGGGTTGACAGTTCCATTCAATTGAAATGTTTTCTCATAGGACCAAACAATTACGTCAGTAAAATGCTCGCTGTCGATGCACATGTTCAATCCACTTTCAAAATTTGACACTCCTATCCGTGTTGCCTTCATTCATAGCGTGATGTGACGTGGGAATGTAGGGGTCTTCAACTCACTTGCTTTAAAATGCGACGGACGCTTATTTTACCGGCACAGCTTGCCGTGCGGACTTCAACTTCCCGGGGGAACATACGAATGCGTGCAACACGGCCCCCACACTTGTTTTCGTCCATTACCGTTCTCGTCCTGCAGCACCGTCCTTTCTTCACATCACACACAGTTCAAATGTTCTCTTTGTTATGTTGGCAAACGACGCAGGGCGTCGAATGCCTGCATTTCTTTCAATAATGGCCTGCGTTTTCTGGGCACGATTATTGATTGCGTCGTTTATCCTCAGTTATTTCATACAATTTTAGAGAATAAGAATAGTAGTCACGTAGATGAAACACTACTGTACAAAGAATTTCATGCAAGTATCCACGAAAATGCACGTGGTACGAATTAACAGATGTGAGAGGCACATAGGTGAAGAAGGTTTGTGCTACTGCCATAAAAATAAGATTATATGTGACCAATTACGTGTTTAAACAATATGTAAAGAATATACCATATGGTCGTTATAGTTATATTTACGCTATGGCAGGTAAAAAATATTCTGTTCAAGTATACAAAAATATTATTTAAAAAAATTGCGAAGTTGTAAGAGAGTAGGAATTCGACTTCGGGTATCTTCGGTAAGGATTCGTTTTCCCTAATAGAGTTGTTGGTTTGTTGGGGCCTGCTAGTGGCGACCGCCGGTTTCAAGAACTAGTCACTAGAGCGACTGCTGTGTCTCGTATGCCATGCTCCTCCTCATTTAGGGGCCGCGGTGGTTTAGTGGTTAGACTACGCACCTCCCACCTAGGCGAACCGGGTTCAATTCCCGGCGGGGTCGCTCCCGGATTTTCGCATTGGGAATCGTGCCGGACGATGCCGCTGGTCGGGCAGGTTTTCTCGGGGATCTCCCGTATCCCTCGCCCCATACATTCCGGCGCTACTCCATGCTCGCCTCTATTCGCCCTGATTGGCTCTTAAGAGCTCGATGTTTAGA
>NQII01000291.1:328609-348642 GCA_002778355.1 Clitarchus hookeri | reverse complement strand
ACGGACGCGTTGCGCGTGAAATAAATTTATGGTTGGAACCGTACGCAACAAGGAAGCAGTGGTCGGTGTTACAGAGAGCCTTCTTTGTGAGTAATCTGGTTGGTTGAGCTTTCTGCACCTGTCAAGTAGTAACGGTTAACTACGGCACCAGACACACAGCACGTTGCTCGCTGTATAGCGTGAAGCACGCTCGATACAAGTGCAGCGCACATTAAAAAAAATTAACCAATTGCAGCGCTTGACCTCTTAAGGCGCCCGTCTACCTGGAACTTTTTCCCACGTTTAGGCCGAGAAGTGCGGGAGCGATAAGGGCGACACTGNCGCCCGTCTACCTGGAACTTTTTCCCACGTTTAGGCCGAGAAGTGCGGGAGCGATAAGGGCGACACTGCCACGCGCGTCAAGTACGCCATCGCCGCTAAGCGCAAGGCTCTGAACAGGCGTGCAGTGTTCTCGTCGTGCTGCGTGTACCTATGGGACTTTCAGTGGTGACCATAATATTTTATTAGTGGGAAGTCTTTAGGAAGGTTCAGTGCAGGCCCCTATAGTAGTTTTGTATGTATCTGATGCGTGCATTTTGAGATACAGCGCCTTGGAAAGGCCGTTTTTAGCGGTTTTGGAGTACTCTGAATTGATGTTTCAAACGTACGTGATATTTTGAAAGTACTATACAGTTCTCGTCTGAAGTGTGTGTTCTTTAGCATCTAGTCGTGCAACCTGCGTGCGAATTATCAATCGTTGAAAAACGTGTATTTCGAACACTCTGCAACGCATATCAAGCGCCAGGTAGACGGGCGCCTTAACACTTTCAGTGCCGTCGACGTAATATTATGTCGCCTGAATTTAACTGAATTTTATGCAGTTTGCCGTAACATTACGACATCTGCATTCTATAAAGACACGGGCAAGAAAAAAAAACTTTACTTCGCCAGTAGTTTACGTAAGGTATCTCTGCAGCGTGATATTAAATCAGCGACACTCAAAAGTGTGAAATACTCAAATGGACAGAATTAACTATATATCATTCTGCAAAGGAAATAACATTTGACTGAGCCATTTTCAACTCACCATAATGTTGGCAGAGGGTCGGTCAGAAACGAACGTTGGTAAGAAAAAGTAAGTGCGTCCGGTAATGAGTGAACCAATTGGTATGATTTTAAATNTCGGTCAGAAACGAACGTTGGGAAGAAAAAGTAAGTGCGTCCGGTAATGAGTGAACCAATTGGTATGATTTTAAATAGTACAGCAGAGATGAACAACTGGTGGTCGTGTAGTCGTGAGTAAACGCAACTCACTTGTCTCGACTGTCAGTGAGTCTGCACCGCACTCGAAGTGTTAAATGAATTAGGGACTGAACGGGTAAAATGGAAAATACTGATCCGCCACGGTGGTCCGCGTATGGCATTAGATTTATGGACGGGAGCTCGCGAATTATTGCACTCGTCTGCACCCGAGCAGGTAAGGAACTACTTTCTCTTCTCTTGGTCCTGATTTATTCATCCGTCATTCGCAGTTTCGTCGAACGACGGTATTTATAATTTCATGAAAGGGGGTTACCCTTCCCTTTTTATCGCCCGCACGTCGGCGCGCTGACAAACTTTTTAATAAAAGTTTTTTTTTTTTTTTTTTTTTTTTTTTTTTCCCCNGCAGAAAAATCTTCCCCGCCCCCCTCAGCCCTCCTTCCCCACCGGGATAAAAGAATCGGAAAGAGGGTTCAGATACGATCGCGCGCGGGACAATGCGACCGGCTGCCCGAGGAAATAAAAGAGATTCCAATTAACAGAGAATTTATTATGTAATTTCAGTGGTCCCGGCGGTGAAACTTTTAGAGGGACTCCATCGCTTACACCATTCTGACCCGTTCAACCCCAGGCCAATCGTTCAAAGCCTCCTCATGAATGGAAAGGGCGATTGTTCGAGAAGAACGTACCCCGCTATCATTTTTCAGGTTGGCGAAAAAAGGGGGAAGCGAAATTTCTTCATTGGTTACATATCTAAGGCTCTTTTTTTTATGGGATAACCGCCCAGTGGTGGGGCGGTCGTGTTCCGACAACTGTATCCATCTACCGAATAAAGCTTCGTATTTTGAGATATTCTCCGGATTACACTGCTGAACAATAAAAATAGCGCACACATAATGATGCATCAAATGATACTGAAAATACACGTAATCACAAAAACAGATAAGCAGGACGGTTACATATAAATATTAAGTACGTCATCCAGTCATCTTTATTAGCGTGTTGCACCCGCTCGCACTGCCATACACACCGCAACGCGGTCTGGCATGGAGTCTAGCAGACGCCGGATATCCTGAGGCAGACGGGCCCACAATTGTCGGAACGCGCGCGCTAAATACCGGATACCGTGGCATGGTGGCAGCTGGCGTTTCAACTAAGCCCCACAGATGCTCGATTGTTGACATGTCAGGGGAGCCGGTTGGCTGTGGCGGTGTTCGTGCATGACGGAGGCAGTCCTGGGCAACCCGTGCCCTGTACGGTCCGGAGTTGTCCTGTTGGAATATTCCACCTGGAATCCCGGTCTGAAATAGGTGCATATGGGGGCGTAGGATCTCATGAACATACGGATGTGCAGCCGATGTTCCACGTAGCATGACGAGAGCGCATCAGCTATTCTGGGCTATGGTTTGGAGAAGCGTGTTGTTCGTAGCGAGACTGGGATTGTAGTGTTCGCCATGGGCGCGATGATCATCAGACACCATACCGAAGCGGCACTCATCACTAACCACCACACACCGCCAGTCTGTGGCGTTCCACATTTCTCTGGCCTGGCGCAGCTGCAAATGGAACCGCCGCTGTTGCAGAGTTAATGGCAACAGGCGTAATGGGCGCTAGGATTACAGATCCTCCCCCCCTTCTCCCCCCAATCGGAATGCGTCAGAAAATAAATGGTTCGCGAGCACACACGAGCCACAACACTGGCCAGCATCGTAGACACAGAGTTGCCGTTGGACCTCTCCGCGCCTGGAGCATGATCCGTCGATCTGCTCGACTGGTAGTCGACTTCCAACAGCATCGGACAATATGGACCGAGCGATCGACGTGGTGGGCTGCACGGTGATACAACAACCCTGCAGTTTTCAGCCCGATTGTGAGTCCTCTCTCTCTCTCTCTCTCTCTCTTTCTCTCTCTAAGTCCGTCTATTGCATAAAGCGACGTCATTGGCGTCTTCCCGGTATTATTTTTAACTCTGTACGCTTGCTTGGTATCGTCTGGTTTCTCGCGTCAATGTGGCTCTGACTACACGCCAGTGCACAGCCGTTGATCGGTGCTTGCAGTGCCTCTGCCGCGCGTGCGGTCAAACGCCAACGCACCAACATGGGATCTCGTGCGCACCAGCCCGTAGTCTCGCTATTCACAATATTTCGTGGCTTTCACGTGGTTTCTACGCGGTGCGCTATTTTTTTTGTCCGGCAGTGTATTTGGGGGGTAAAAACCCAAGGTGCTAATGGAAAAATAACACGTGCACTAGCCGTCACATTGCCTCTCACTACAACGGACTAAATTGAAGTGCAGTCATCCACTGGTGCAACATGTAGCAATGTACATTGTGTACTCGTGTTAGAATGCAATTTTGAAAAGACGTGGATTTCTCGAGCTAATAATCAAATACGAAATAATTTTTCAAGCATATTTTTTCATGTACGCGTATTATTTATCTACAACATTTTGATAGATTTTTAGGAAAAAAATTGTGTGGCTAATAGTTTGCTCGTATGTAACATATAGTTCAAATCATAATAATAGTTATGTAGATTATTAAAAACCGCTCTTACGTCTACATGTATGTACACATATATGTACGTATTATGTACGCATTTAAGTAGGTATGTGCGCATTTACGTATATAGTCATTTACGTATGTATGTACTTATAGTAGGATCGCAGTTAACTCAGCGCATTTTAAATAGACCTATGAAAAAACACGCATTTAACTAAATATTCTACATTTGTTTTTAGGACATGATATCGTGCTCCCAGAAAAGTTGGTAACGATTTAAGGAAGATATCCCGATACCTCAACGTCGTATTANTAGGACATGATATCGTGCTCCCAGAAAAGTTGGTAACGATTTAAGGAAGATATCCCGATACCTCAACGTCGTATTAAAAGTCTGATGTCTTATTATTAGACACTGTATTTAATTATTCTCAGTTTCATGCGCATGACAATAACATTTAACTGATCAGAAACTTGTTTGCGTGTCTAACAAGTTCACGGTTAGCACATGATCGACGCAAGAATACAGTGAACGGGTTCGTGGGAATGTTAATTTTACGTGTTAGTGGGGTAGGAGTAAATTTTTAACTAACGGCAAATTTTGCCGACTCTTGTTTTTCAACTGCATATTGTCATTTAGATCTCACATAATACGTTTTAAGTTTGTTNCGGCAAATTTTGCCGACTCTTGTTTTTCAACTGCATATTGTCATTTAGATCTCACATAATACGTTTTAAGTTTGTTTTCACTTTTACAACTTCCGTTTTCATCATCTTCAGGTTGTCCAAGAATTGTGTTACCTAAATTTTTTTATTACAACATTTTAAATGCATTTTATTGTATATTAAAGAAACACAAAATATTAATAATAACTTTAAGACGAAATATGAATGATAAACGAATAAAATAGGTTGTTTTGTTGCTTTAGCCAGCTAAATTGAACTTGTTTTCAATGACAAATCTCTTAGTTTTTTACTCAATAGTTGTTATTTATAGGTATTACTACATCATGCTGCCGGTTTCAACTTTTGATATGTCGTGTTTCAGTTTAGAAGATGATGGAGATGTTTGGCAAATTCATTACATGCAACGATGCATTGAGTTCCGGTGGAACCGAAATTAGCAATCACTCGTTATAAGTTATAAAGACATACGCCAGATCTTGGGCAAATTTAAGTCTCTTCGCGTATGTGAATCAGATGGTGAAGGACATCTCGTACCCTGAAGTACCATCTCTCGTGCTATGCAAGTTTGACTAGCCAGGTTAATTTGCAGATAACCCAGGTAAAATATCGTCAAGAATTGAAAAGTGGAATCGAAGCCAGGCGTCGTGGAAGACCTAACATATCTGCTAGTATTAAAACATACACCGTAGAAGTGGAAAAAAGAAAGAAATGCGAAGTGAATTTATGCATATTCTGCCAAACTGACATCCCGGATGCTAAAGTTTGCAATTTTCATGTCTGCAAATACGGGTGGTAAGTTTATAAAAACTAAGAAACATGGCCATTGAAAAGCAGTGCGTGCTCGTCTAAAAGACGGCGTGTGCGCATTCGCACAGATCACGAAGTATCACCTCAATTTCTTACGCAATGAAACAAGGAATTTTATAATACCTTCAACGTCCACAGGACCAAAGTCAACACGCCATTTAACGTGTTGCTCGTGATATTTAAATAGCTAGTATTGTCGAGGAACGAGTTGCACCCAGTAATGGTTCCACAGGGCAGAGTACGGACATGAAAGAAATTGAAGATGTGTACAAAACCCGCTCTCTGATGCCGAGAATAACTGGTTGCCTACTTCGCAGGCTGTAACACTTTTCTATGAAATCAAACATGCCATTTTTACTCGAAAAGGGCGAGGGTTAGGCAAGTTTTGCGAAACACCGGAAATTTGTTAATTTGCCGGAAATTCATAATCTCTAGTCAATAATAGGGGATTTTTTCTGTGATATACCTTTTTTTTTTTTTTTTTTTTTTTTTGCAGAAATAAGGGTGGAAACCGTCTTTCAACATGATGGGGGTGGGTTACATGTACACGAAATTCACTTTATTAATTATTACTGTTAAAATAATTAGTAGGCGTTACTTTGTTTCTGTCCCACAAACCGTTTCCTAAATATGACAATTAGTAACTTTTTTTTTTTTTCAAACTTTGCCGGCGTCTAACGCTCTTGTTATTTGACCTGGACAATGGGTTGCCTATCTGAATCTTTCTATTTTCACCTCAGGAATAACCTACCTAAGTTTGACTGTATGTTGCAGATACACGTTGTGTGTGTGAATATCTATATATATCCACCTCCTCAGGGCACGCTTGTATAACGCCAGCGACGTTTTAAAGTTTATCCCGACACCGCAGTATGACAAAATAATTTACACCTCTTCTTTCTCTTGTGTCGCATCCACGGGAACGGGCAGGTTTTAGCCGGCCGCGTATTTCACTAAGGCTTCCAGCAGAAATCCCCACCTGCTCGCGAGAGTTTATATAGGTGCGTGCTCGCGTCGACTTTTTTTTTTCTATGTACCACTTGTGGGAGGACTTCCGTAATAATCCGCCACACTTGCGTACTTTCACACGCGTGGCGTGGGGGGTGGCAGAGATGACGGGGGAAAAAATTAAATTCCTTCATCGCTGCGGCGACGCGGCGTGACGCGTCGTTGGTGACGGGACTGCTACAGTATTTCCAGTTGGAGCGGAATACGCATGCGCGCAAAATTCTCTCTCTCCCTCTCTCTCTCTCTCCCTCTCTCTCTCTCTTTTTCTCTCTCCCGTTCTCTCTCTTTTTCTCTCTTTTTCTCTCTTTTTCTTTTCTCTCTCTCTGTTCGTCTATCTTACTTTCTGTTCCTCTCTCTTCCTCTCTCTTTCTCTTTCTCCCTCTTTCCCTATCTCTTTATATCACTCTCTTTCTCTCCCTCTCTTTCTATCTCTTTCACTTTCTCCCTCTCTGTTCCTCTCTCTTTCTCTCTTTCTCTTTCTCCGTCTTTCCCTATCTCTTTCTATTACACTCTTTCTCTCTCCTGCTCTCTTCCTCTTTCTTCCTCTCTGTGCCTGTCTCTTTCCCTCTATCTCTCTCTTCCTCTCTCTATTCCTCTCTCTATCTCTCTCTTCCTCTCTCTCTATCTCTCTCTTTCTCTCGCTTCCTCTCTCTCTATCTCTCTCTTCCTCTCTCTCTATCTCTCTCTTTCTCTCGCTTCCTCTCTCTCTATCTCTCTCTTCCTCTCTCTATATCTCTCTCTTTCTCTCGCTTCCTCTCTCTCTATCTCTCTCTTCCTCTCTCTATATCTCTCTTACGCTCTCTTTTTCTTTCTTTCTCTCTCTTCCTCCCTATTTATTTATCTCTTTCTATCACTCTCTTTCTCTCTCTCTTTCTCTCTGTGCTCTCGCTCTTTCGCGTTCTCTCTGACGAATTGAGATGATCAGAGTGAGTTCTCTCTGACGTCATTATGACGTGTCGCGAGAACGAGAGAGAACGCTCGCTGGGACAGTTGAGAAGAGGCCTCTCTCTCTCTCTCTTTTTCCTTATTATTCCGTTCTTTTTTCTTACTCTTCCGACCTCCTGTCCATACGCGAGAAACGTTCCTATTTTCCTCTCCAAGGTTTACGACTTCATGCCCGTGAAAGAGGAACTACGTTCTATCGAATGTTTTTCTCCCGCCGAAGGCAGAGTGAATCGTTTACCGCAACGGGCGAAGCCCTGTCTGCCAGCCATTCTTCCTCTCGAAAGTTCCGGAAGCGAGGGCTGAAACTTTTTAGGTATAAGCGTACGTAAACCACAAACACGCATTCGCGTATTTAAAAAAAAATTCCCTTGCAACTACAGAACATCACGGACACTTTCTTCTCCAAGTTAATAACTTACCGTGAATACTTTCTACGAATTTATGGAACCATCCAAAAATATGCTAATTATTTTTTATCGTGCTTGAGGTTTCTGCAGTGATATTGCAAAAAAAAATTATGTTCCCTTAGCGTGGGCATTTTACTGTGTCTCAAATAATTACATTTTCTGTCCTGTTTCCGTAGCATAGTTTTATCACGAGCCAAACATTTAAACTTGCCAAATCCCTTGACAACTCTCATATCGTATTTTCATGCGTTAAATTAATATTCACTCTTAAGCTAAGGGCCTATAATTTTAGTTTCATGTATAGTGGAAGCTCATGTAGAGTTCCCTGTTACATGTGGTTTATCTTAACTTAATACATTTGAAGATATATATATATATATATGGGGCATGGGTATCCTAATTAACGTACGGACAATCTTTGTCCGTACTGCAGAGGTGGACTATGCATTGTCCATTCCTGCCACAAGAAACGTCAGGAAACGCGAAGAGATTCCGTATTTTTTTACGTACGGAGATTGGTTCCAATTATTTTCGTCACTGACCTCGTTCCTGTAAATCAGCTGAAAATGTTCGTATAAAATCCTTTTAATGCACTGAAATTCCATGACAGTGTACGTATAGCTGTCGCCGTTGATTAATTTGTTTTGTTGTTTTTACAACTGCCACACAGCTGACAGTATTTTTTGAAAACCCAGATATTTACCATTGAAGCTCACTGCGTATTATTCCGCAAGTTAGCATTACAAGTGACCTTATGATTAGCATCCTTGCACGATCAAGTGAAAATGTCACACACTTAGAACCATGAGTATGCTATTGATAAACCAATTCTCGCTTTGAAGTGCATAAAGCACAAAATAAATATAACTTAAAATCTTTTGAAAAGTAAACTTTTAAGTGGACGTCAAAACGTAGAAATTACTTTTTGCAGTTCGTTGCCAATATTTATGTTAAGTAATTTATTCTGTGACTACAAAGTTTTAACTTTTCGCATGTAATTGAGCATTTTTAAAAACTTTCCTTACAGACTATTTTCAGCTAGTAGTGTGTCTTTCCGCCGTATGTCAAATTAGTATTGCTATGAACTCCAATCACATAGTTCATCAGTCAGTCAAATTAAACTCCGAAGACTCTTGAAAGTAAATATGTAAATAATGTAATATGTTACCTATTCTTACTCTTATAAACGTAAGCAAGCGTTAATTAAGTAAAATAAATTCAGTGAGCTCATTTATTAAAATCGTGTTTTTAAGAGGAAACTAGGACATCGACCTACTTTTTTCTCAATTTCTGCCAACCATGCTTAGAGCATACCAGTTAGTTTGCCTATTAAAATATACTGAGTTATGATAAGGTGCTTTATTTTTAATGTTGCTTTCAAAAATGTTAAAAATTAAAAAAAAAATTTTAATTAAGTTGGTTTTCAAAGACACGTGTAGAATGTCCAGGGTTCGAAACAAAGTTGTTAACGTNTATGATAAGGTGCTTTATTTTTAATGTTGCTTTCAAAAATGTTAAAAATTTAAAAAAAAATTTTAATTAAGTTGGTTTTCAAAGACACGTGTAGAATGTCCAGGGTTCGAAACAAAGTTGTTAACGTGTACATCGATTCGTCATGACGACCAACAAGCGACTAACGTCAACTTATTTTTTCCAACGGGGATTGAACCCGATTCGCCTTGGTGGGAGGTGAGCAGGCTAACCGCTCAGCCACCGCGGCCCCCCTGCAGATGAAGATGCGAGGTATTAACTACAGTTTGTTTGTTCGTTTAATACCTCAAAAACTTAAAAACACTATCAACTGCATCTTACAAATAGGCATGTTTCACGCCATTTCCGACATGTAAAAAAAATTCGTTCGTGACTCGAATTTTAAAGCTAGATCTCTCGCTTAGGAGTTGAACAAGTTTGCAAGTTTCATGTGTACTCCTGCCTTATTTTCCGTCAAGAATCGCCTCTAGAAAAATTTCGGACAATTTTTCGTACTCCTGAATATCTGAATTTTTAACACGTGCTTGTTGCATATATAATCGTTTATAACTACCTTCGTTGTATATCTACGAGGTTGTTATTGTTTATCAGACTTTCATGTTTAATAACTCGCTGTGAAAATACCTCTGACATGGATTAATGACAGTTACCAACGCCTGTGGATCATTGTCCAGCGCGTCATAAGCAGGACTTGTAAATAACCGCCGGTATTCCACGTTTGGTGGGTCTCATTTCAGAGGCAGTTCTTATCAGCGCGTGTTTCGTCCCGCTACATTCAAACGGCCTCCCTGGGAGATATATTTTATGATGGTAACTTCATCAGAGAAGGGGGAGTGAGAGAGAGTAGTTTTTGTGGGGAGGTGGGGCACAGAGAGGGAAGGCAATTCGCGGAAGATAGGGCATCGCGTGCATATCCCGTTACAATAGCAGCTAGAAGTGTGTGAAGTAGAAATAACGGCCGCGAAAGAAGGCCGGAGGCCCTGGAGAGAGCGTTAAGAGAGAGTGTGTCTCTTGCGCGGTGCCGGGGGGGATCCACTTTGCAATTCCCACAGCGTGGCCGAGAATTTTAATCAACGCGCGTGTATGCGGAAGGGGTAGGCGTGGTTTGTAGCCACCCTCGGTTTGTACTGAAGACCGCTTCATGTTCTTCGCTGATCTGGGAAGAGGAGACAATCAATGATCATTGTCACCGTATCACTACAAATATCTGTTGGTGAAAAGCGAGAAAAGGGGGGGGGGGGAATATAAATGCAAGGACGATTTTTTTCATCGCAAGTAAACCTCAATTTCGTTGTGACGAAGTTTAATTTCACTTACTCCGAGATAACNGAGAGGGGGAAAAAATATAAATGGAAGGACGATTTTTTTCATCGCAAGTAAACCTCAATTTCGTTGTGACGAAGTTTAATTTCACTTACTCCGAGATAACAATATCCCTTACGTAAAAACATTTTTTCCTTGTTCAACAATATTCAGTAAAATTTGGTATTAAATTCAACACTTTAGAAATTGTCCTTTAAAAATATCCCTGCCGTCACTGCACGTATTTGTCTAAAACAGTTGCAAAGGGCTCGTTTTAAAACGCTGACTGTGAAATAGGAAATAAATTATTCTACGTCTTATCATATATATAAGGGAATATTGAATTAACTTCTTTTGGCAAGTTGCCGTGCAAAATATATCACTGTGGCACGAACTACGATCAAATATTATTTGCCACATATGTTAAATTTATAATACGTAAATATACGTTTACAATGAAATGTATTAAATTCCACACAGTATCATTGGAATTAAATTGTTACGTGCAATTATTTACTTTGACATATATTAACTAAGTAGATTTTTTTTATATTCGCAGCCGATCACTTTTTTGACTTGTGCATACTAAAAAAAACCTTTTCCGCTGTTTCATTACACGCGAAATTAAAATTGTCATCGGTTCAATGACAAAATTTTAATTACATTTTTAATGCGACGTTCTAATATTGATTTAATTTTCCTACAGTGTTGCCACCTCTTCAGCATGCTATATCAATCAGCATTGCAATTAAATTTTGGCTCATTCCTGCGCGACAATTTGTACGTGGACATGGATAGTGTTCGCGGAAACGTAGTTTTGCCTCTGGATTCAGTACTTGACTCCAACTTGTTGTAATCACTGATTTGCGTTTGGAATAAATCACAGAATAATTGCTATCACGTACCGAGAATTAGGTCACGAGGTGTGCCGAACTATATAGACGCTGCCCGAAATTTTTTGACAACATTCGCGCAATAACGTCGAAGTAATTTTGATGAGAACATCCCGGAAACTGTTTCTATTACAATTTCTCTCTGTTTGCGCAGACACCACAGCCTGTTGATTGAGCTCAATCAGAAATTCTACGCAACGCTGGCTCGAACAGTCGTTGCACGAGGACGTCCGCCATGTGTTACCTGGAAACCCCAGTGTGAACAATGGCGTGAGATATATTTGCCAACTACAAAGCTTTGTGAAATCAATATGCGTTACCCGATGATCTAGAACTGATAATGAGCGCAACGCACACATACCCCACACTTGCACTCGCCTAGAAACTTAATACGTGTACAGCAACGTGGGAAACAACGCAAGTTTACGTGAGTTTACTTCCTGCATTGATTTTTGAAAATAAGGCGATGAGTAGAAAGAATCCTGAAAATAAATGGCACTCGGCCTTTATACTTTTATAAGCTACTTTTCACTGCATCGCTATGAACGACTTTGTTTAAGTTGAGTACCTACAAGACAATTTGCTGCGTGCATTTTGAATTCATGCTATTTCAAATATCCAGATTTCGAAATCCCAAACGGATTTATAATATACTATATAACGAATTATTCCTATAATTCTAAGTTGTACTTCAGTAGCATGATATGTAGCGTACTACAAATCGGCACAAAAAGAAATGTGTTTGCTTATTTTTCTATGAAGTATAATTTTGGCAGTATTTTGTCCATCTGGAAACTAATCAATCTGAAGTGAGTTTCGGGTTTTAATCTTGCTGCTCGTCGTTTTATGTTATTTCAGATGCACAGAACGCTCCCTGAACACTCAGTAAAATTTAAAATAAGCGAATGGAGCAAAAATGTATTTTGTAATTGTGCTAACATTTTTTCGTGTCGTTATCGCATTTACAAGAGGAATCATTGCATAGCGACAAAATAAATGCCGCCAAGGCTGCTTTCTCAGTTCGCTGAACACTTAGGAAAATCGCGCTTAGTTATGCTTGTTTCTTCTGTCTCTGGAATCTTACGCCAAATGTGAATGCTAAGGCCATGTTCCAATCGACACTTAGGTATTTTAGAAATTAGTAATTTAGTAAGGTTCAGTTGTAACTCTGTTGATAGTCGCTTGTTTACCGGTGGTTTATATATCCGTCAAGCTAAGTTATTGTCTGCATAGCATACTTTGGCAGTTTCGAGAAAACTGTTTACACAAAATAAGATATACATTTATTTGGAAAAACGCATGCAGGCAAAAATTTTTGGTTGCGTTTACAATCAAATGCATCACATTCCATTGCGTGCCATTGGAATTAAATTAATATTTGCAATTATTTACTTTGTTGTATATTTAAACAATTATGTTAATTCAAAATAATAACTACATATATGGTTATTATTTTATATTATTTATTCATAATTATGAGTATTATAAACATATATATTTTACATATATATAGCATAGCCATCTCGTGGATTTTTTTCAGCATCATGTTCAAAACAAATATTGTGGCGATTTAGGATTTACTAAATTGGTGTTCAATAAGTTTTGTTACATGTTATTGACTAAATTATAAATATGCAAATATGTTGCAGTTTCAGTGTACTAATTGAGGTCATGTGACTATTTAATAGACCTAATGTGCCAATTGGAACACTGCCTGACACGGTCGCGGGGTACACAACTGCCAAAATTGTGACTGTGAAATATTCAGAAATATAAATATATTAGTAGTACACTAAATATTATCGCTAATTGTGAAAAATTAAAAAAAAAAACATTTGGCTGCGATTTAATGGAAAATATAGGCTTCTATTGTGTTAAAACAGAAATAATTTTCGTCATTCGTCACCAACATTAATGTAACAACTAGTCAAAGATTTTATTCAAATGGACGCATTTATGAGCGAATTCTTTTAAGAGGTAGTAAATTAATAATTAACCCGCTGAAGCTATATTGAACTTTAAATATTATACGTTATTTTACTTCCGGCGTTACAAAAAATTTTGCCAGCTACTTTCCGAAATAAAAAAAAGCTTACTTAGTAAGCATGCGGTTGGGATTTGGCTTAATGTTAAGCATGTCCACTCAGCCGGATGCAGTAGGGCTGTATCGCTGATTCCTGTCATTTCTCTCAGTATAGGTGTTTCACGGATAATTGCGCATTTTCAAAATCAGTCTTTGAAAAAGGTCACTGTCTCTATCTGCATTTATTTCAACGGGCNTCACGGATAATTGCGCATTTTCAAAATCAGTCTTTGAAAAAGGTCACTGTCTCTATCTGCATTTATTTCAACGGGCGAGCGACCAATCAAGTTGGTGAAGACGGAGAGAAAGTAGTTCCAAGTCATAACGTTAAATTTAAAATGTTAGGTAAACTTTTTAAATACTAAAATTATTTATTTTACTTTTTATTTTTTTATTTTTAGTGCATATAGAGGTAAGAAGGAGAAAATTTGAAAATATTTACTCTTCTAGTAATTTCACAATTTCACTTGACCGACGGATGCATAAANGGTAAGAAGGAGAAAATTTGAAAATATTTACTCTTCTAGTAATTTCACAATTTCACTTGACCGACGGATGCATAAAGTTATGGCGAAGTTAATTCTGCACATGTTGGAATACACAACTTGCATACAACCAAGGCTTTCAAAACCGCTCAGTTTACCGTTAACAAACAGCGTATAACTTGTATGGTGTTCACGGTCAAATGCGCACTTCTGAAACCCTTTGTAAGGATCTACTTGACGTAATTTTTGTGGCCTTCTGCCATATGTAAAATTAACACTGAAACGTGCCTACTCATTTTATTGATGCGTCATCAAAGCGAAGCACTGGAATTGTTAGGATTTAAATATGTTATTAAGATATAAATATGTACTGTATTGCGTATAAAATAAGAAACACTAAATTTAGTGGTCTAATATTTAAACATTACACTCGCATACAATGCCAAGTCTTCGAACTACATGCTTGTAGTAATTCGCTGTCAACTTGAAGTCCGCATTGTAAATCTGAACTGTAGTATACACTGAAGAGCCAAAAAAACTGGTATACCTGCCTAATATCGTGTAGGGCCCCCCGAGCACGCAGAAGTGCCGCAAGACGACGTGGCATGGACTCGACTAATGTCTGAAGGTATGCAGGAGGCAATTCACACCATGAATCCTGCAGGGCGGTCCACAAAGCCAATCTGCGCCAATTTGAGAAAGGGTTGCACGTCTGTCACGTTTAATGATTCTCGTCAGTCGTCGTTTATCCCGTTCGTTCACGATCTTTTTCCGGCCGCAACGATGTCGAAGATTTGATGTTTTACCGGATGCCCGATATTCACGGTACACTCGTGAAATGGTCGTACACGAAAATCCAAAGTTTATCGCTACCTCGGAGATGCTTTGTCCCATCTCTCGTGCGTCCACTATAACAGCACGTTCAAACTCACTTAAATCTTGATAACCTGCCATTGTAGCAGCAGTAACCGATCTAGCAACTTTACCAGACGCTTGTTTTATATAGGCGCTGACAACCGCATCGTGTTACTCTGATTGGTTCCATACCTCTGTTATTTGCATACGCACGCCTATACCAGTTTTTGTGGCTGTCCAATGTAATATGCGACTGCAGATGAATTTGAAATCAAAAAGGTTATAAATTCATTGGTGTAAAGCACCCAGTTGTTTATTTTCTTATAACCTTTTATTTTCTTGTGTTTATTTAATTCCAGGTTCCAGCATATTTCATTGGCGTGGGAAAAGCGGTCCAGAATGCAAGTGTGGTAGCGCATTAACGTTTCTTTATTGGTAAATTGGAAAAATATTGCAGTA
The DNA here is from genome assembly GCA_002778355.1 of Clitarchus hookeri. Classification (NCBI taxonomy): domain Eukaryota; kingdom Metazoa; phylum Arthropoda; class Insecta; order Phasmatodea; family Phasmatidae; genus Clitarchus; species Clitarchus hookeri. The sequence continues at coordinate 333,481 of NQII01000291.1, read as the reverse complement.
CCGGAATATATGACAGGTACCCGAGAATAAATTGAGTGGCCAATTGTTTCTTCCTTAGCCTAAATTAAAAATTTCAATATTTATAAATAGTTGTTTTTGTTAATATTTGATAACCAAAACCACGCATATTCAATTGACTTAAAATTGAACTATTTTACGGTTTCAGATTTACACCTTTGACGTTTTTTGGAACACGAAAATTGGATAAAACTAATTATAGATAAATAATTTTCATTGAAAAATAAATCAGTGCGTACGCATTTTAAAATTGAATTAACATTATACGTTTCAGATATCTTTGTTGCTTTTAAATATATGGTTGAGTTTACTTTATTTGTATTTGTATGTTACAGTAATGAAATTGTAATTTCTGCACGTGAAGTGAAGTGANTGCCATTGTAGCAGCAGTAACCGATCTAGCAACTTTACCAGACGCTTGTTTTATATAGGCGCTGACAACCGCATCGCGTTACTCTGATTGGTTCCATACCTCTGTTATTTGCATACGCACGCCTATACCAGTTTTTGTGGCTGTCCAATGTAATATGCGACTGCAGATGAATTTGAAATCAAAAGGGTTATAAATTTATTGGTGTAAAGCACCCAGTTGTTTATTTTCTTATAACCTTTTATTTTCTTGTGTTTATTTAATTCCAGGTTCCAGCATATTTCATTGGCGTGGGAAAAGCGGTTCAGAATGCAAGTGTGGTAGCGCATTAACGTTTCTTTATTGGTAAATTGGAAAAATATTGCAGTACCGGAATATATGACAGGTACCCGAGAATAAATTGAGTGGCCAATTGTTTCTTCCTTAGCCTAAATTAAAAATTTCAATATTTATAAATAGTTGTTTTTGTTCATATTTGATAACCAAAACCACGCATATTCAATTGACTTAAAATTGAACTATTTTACGGTTTCAGATTTACACCTTTGACGTTTTTTGGAACACGAAAATAGGATAAAACTAATTATAGATAAATAATTTTCATTGAAAAATAAATCAGTNTAGGATAAAACTAATTATAGATAAATAATTTTCATTGAAAAATAAATCAGTGCGTACGCATTTTAAAATTGAATTAACATTATACGTTTCAGATATCTTTGTTGCTTTTAAATAGATGGTTGAGTTTACTTTATTTGTATTTGTATGTTACAGTAATGAAATTGTAATTTCTGCACGTGAAGTGAAGTGANGATGGTTGAGTTTACTTTATTTGTATTTGTATGTTACAGTAATGAAATTGTAATTTCTGCACGTGAAGTGAAGTGAAGAGATCTGGGTGGTTCTTAACATCGAGGTCTTGGGAGCCGATGAAGGCGAAGTGAGGTGAGTATGGAACAGTGCCGGAATGCATGGGCGGGGGGAAACGGGGGATCCTCGAGAAACCCCGCCGGCCAGTACCATCTTCCGACACTATTCCCACATGCGAAAATCCGGGAGCGACCCCACCGGGAATCGAGCCCGGTTTTCCTAGGTGGTAGGCGAGTTGTCTGACCACTACACCACCGCGGCCCCAATTTCTACAAGTGATTATGCAGAAACTACGGAATCTGAACAAACAATTTCAAGGAAAATATAATATGCAATGTCTACAAGTTTAACAACATTTTCATACCAGTAAAACTGATGCCTAGTTTTCGTTGTCCGACGCCTATGACATAACGTCAGTTGTGAATGTGGGAAGAGCGAAACTGCTATGCGGGATGATCCTGAACTACTGGAACAGGCGATGCGTGAGGTTATTCCCAAAGCAAAATGAGACGGTAAACGTTATACGGCAAAATGTGTCCTATTATGTAATACAGTAATCCGTGAGGGATGTAGGTGCCATTGAAAATCGATATTTAAAATGGTTTCAATTCAAATTAGCAACACCTACTTGAGATGAAAGAACAATACCGTAGATACTGTTGTCTCGAATCGACTGAAATTTGCGTAACATCACCCCCATTCATAACGAAAAAAAGGGGGGTTACTCGTTACTATCCAACAGATGTACGTAACCCTTGGGTGTTTATTGCTTTTAATGACGTCACAATCATGTGTACATTAATGTACTAAGAATTTTGCATTTGCGTAACTCTCTCAGGTGAACGGTTATCGAGAAAAGACAAAGTTTGTACGGGCAGACAACCAACTGCACCCTTACAAAATTCTTTTGTAAGCGTAGAGAGGCGACACTTAAGCGTATTGCTGTGGACTCTTTATATTGAAGCACTTAACTGTAAGCNTCTTTTGTAAGCGTAGAGAGGCGACACTTAAGCGTATTGCTGTGGACTCTTTATATTGAAGCACTTAACTGTAAGCACATTAATACGATAAAGGGCTAAGAACTTAGACTTTGGCTTCCTTCTAAACAGAACGATGACGAATCTGGGAAGCCATTTTCGCCAAAGTAAACATTGATTAGATAACTATCGCATTCATTATGTTTTTTCTTATCGTTCATCCAGTGAAAACCTGGAATAAATAATTTTATCAAAACTTTTTTTTAGAATTAGGCATTAAAGACTAGTGTTTTCTCAAACTTTTTTTTTTTTTAATAATTTTCACGTTTTCCCACCAAAAATGTGAATGTCAGCGATCNAATTTTCACGTTTTCCCACCAAAAATGTGAATGTCAGCGATCTGGCTATACACATAAGTACGCACGGCCACGAAGTATCATGTGAAACAGGGGTAACAACTGTACAACGACTACATGTCGTCGTATATTTTGCTATACGTTACAAGTGAGGTTATTTTTCTAAAACATTTAACCGTAATAAGTTGAACAAAATAAATTTTAGTTGTTCCAGAGTTGAGAAGATTTTTTTTTAAGTATGAATAAATTTCCATTGTAATTTTTTGTGGTGTTGGCAACGTGACTGCGACCAGAGAAGTTAGTGGCTCGACAGTGCGTGTAGAATGTCGCCCCCTTGTGGGTTCGCGGACGGGTTAACTGCCTGGTTAGNGACACAAGCAAAGCGGCGAACTGGGGCAAGGAACGATCTTCCGCGAGCTAATTTTCGGCTCGGGCCCAGCGGAGGGAAAGTTCTGGAGTGGGGGTGGAGGGAAGGTAAAGGTTCGGAAGGGCCTCGCGTCAGGCGACTGGGAATAGGGGAGGTAATTTATTCCAAAAAAGGAGTTTTATGTGCCTCCGGGAGATAGGGCCAAAAAAAAATAGAGAAATGTCGGAGGGAGGGGCGGAGTAAGAAATTCCTCCGCACTCTACTACACAGCGCGCGCGATAGAATACTTGGAGGACCCCCAGGAAAAAAGTATGCCAAGCCGGGAGAAAAAAGGCAGACTGAATAAGACTTAAGGAGTAGGACGGAATGTCAACACTTATTTATGGCCCTCTTTTTTTTTTCTCCTGGCTGTGCGTTTTCCCCGATTCTTCGTATTAATTTTGCTTCAGAAAGCCGATATCGCTCCAGGATCGCTGCCGGAATTTCTAACCTCCACAAATCGAATTTGTTTCCAGGACTACCATATCTCTAAAAAAAAAAAAATCTAGCTACAGCGGTATTTAAAGGAGTATGTTCCCATTACGAGTTATCAGGGTTCGGACAACGAATTGGCTTTTTTAATTGAATCTTTAAGATATAAAATTCAGTAGGATCAGTTCGTTGTAAGCGGCTGGTCCAGCGGTATCCTGTAATATTACAAAGAACGCCTCAATAAAGCGTTACAAAATATTNGTTCGTTGTAAGCGGCTGGTCCAGCGGTATCCTGTAATATTACAAAGAACGCCTCAATAAAGCGTTACAAAATATTCTTCGTTCGTTCTTGGAATTGTTTCTTCAGCTTCAAGCGTGTTAATACTTCCAAACTAAAATCCTGAGCATTACAAACTATATGTGTATTCTGGTTTATCCGTCACGTCGTCATAAGAACATGCTGATTGGAAATTTTCATAATAGAATTATTTCGCTTCTAGATTACGATATTCTAGTTCTTGTATGTGAGTGCTTACAGAATACATATTTCTTAGTTTAATGAAAGCGCAGTTTTGGTTAATAATTATTACGTATAGTACCCAGTACGTGCGTAATACAATTAAAAAATCCGGGATGTTTTTAACAGAATTATTTATTGTGAAACATTCTTACCAGCGCCCAGGTATACTATATATACATAAATATAATTATATATACATATCATCGGCGTGGTGTAAGAGTGAACATCTTCAGACACAGGCAGTAATGCTTAAAGAGTTATGTTTACTGCATTTGTTACAATAATTGTTCGCGATGGTATGTTAAAGTATATGAGTTGAAAGAACAACCATAATGTAATCCCAAGGACTCTTTCATCAATACGAATTCCTGCTTGCCACAATATTAACAAGTCAATAGTTCCGTGTTTGATAATTTTCTGTACTTGGTAAAGAATTTATGCAAATAATGGTTGGAAATTGTATTGAGGGTGCGCACAGCTTTTGTAAAGCTTCTAGGTTTCATAAACAGCTTACATCACAGCTACTTCAATAAACAGTCTCGCAAGTTTCCGGTGTGTAAACACTTCAATCTTGCAGCGAACTTACTTCGTGTGTTAAAACGTATCTACCGAGTTATGTGGTGTACAAATGGAGATAGAACACTTAGAGCAATATGCATGGTTGGTTTATATTTGAGTCTTAGTAAGCCTGTTACTTAAAAATACTAACGTTTAAACAAGAGCGTACGAACATCTGAAAATTTTGAGAAATCTTTGCGTACCAAATTGTCAACATAGTTACTATTTACGTAAAAGAGTGAGTGATCTCTCGAAAGAGTACTCTTTAAACTGAGACACGACCTTAGGAACGATACAATCCGATTCTGCTTTTAGACTGTGCAACGCTTATTTTAAAAATGGTGGTCGTTTTAAAAGTTTTGGTG
>NQII01000291.1:286000-311486 GCA_002778355.1 Clitarchus hookeri | reverse complement strand
CCCCCCTTTCCTGCCCTCCACAGGACAAGACATGTCCTCCCTCGGGATGAGGGGAGCCCCCGTTTGGTTCCGTAGAAATTCCAACCAATCAGGTAGGCCGGAGGCTGGAAGTCGAGCGAGATTTCCTTTATATATTCTATTCACGGTTTCTTCGCCCTTTTTTTAATCAAACCTTTGAAAAATCATTCCATGCATTACGTGTTTGGTTGTTTCCTGTAGTCCATTCACGGTTATTTCACACTTTTCTGAAGCCCTGCTGAAGTTCTACTTCCAGGATATTCCTCCGCCACATGCAAACACAGCTTAACCGAGTCTATGAAATTACACCAAATGTAATTGGTGTAATTGCGAATACGGTGCGTAGCCCCTACGCACCGCATTCGTGAGCACTCAGTGTAATCTCTTTTTTTGCATAAGAACTATTTTTTACTGGTCATTACTGCACCGCCCTTTCTCCATGCAACCACAGGAACTAGATACACACTAGAGTAACCTTCGTGCTGCAATTGTTCACATAGGAAACACGGTGCAACGTGAATCGAAAAGTTTAGGTGTAAAGAGGTTAAACACAAGCAACAAAAAGACAATATCAGCAATACGAGGCCAATCTGAAACGCCTCCTTACCAATCCCTTTACAAATTATCTATAGTAAAATGTATGGATAAACATAGTTTTCAGAATATTTTGTTTTTNCTCCTTACCAATCCCTTTACAAATTATCTATAGTAAAATGTATGGATAAACATAGTTTTCAGAATATTTTGTTTTTTACGAGATCATTTTTAAGTGCAGGATTCTTAATTAAAAAAATGTTTTACTCGGTTCCCCACCTTCCAAAACNGTTTTTACGAGATCATTTTTAAGTGCAGGATTCTTAATTAAAAAAATGTTTTACTCGGTTCCCCACCTTCCAAAACTGGAGATGTTACTTTAATATTTTTAAGTCTCTCTCTTTGACAGGAACATCAGTGCCAGTTGAGTATTGAAGGAACCATTTCGTTAGAAACGAAACATGCAATATACAAAAAGGTATGCAACATAACGTGACATTAAAAAAAATTTACAACCGTTATTGTTAGGCCCGCTTAAGTAATTTGGTCATTAGTGTTTTGGGGTACCCCTGGACAACAACAAAACCACATCTGACACTAATTATATATATGTTTCTAAGATCAAAATTTTGAGTCTGTTTTAGTCCAAATCACTTTATGAATGTTAGTTGCACGTGGCAGTTTTCAGTTTTAACACAAAAATATTATGAAGCGCTCCATCCCAATCATGCAAAGACGATAATCAGAGAAAAAATAAATTCTTAGCTGACATTCTGCCGGAAGCAATTTTTTGGCGATTTCAGAAGGAAAGCAAGACGGGAAATTCCACCACCCTGTCGGTAATGGAAATCAGTAAGTTGCCATCGCAAGAATCACGCCACCACTACAGTTGAACCGCTAAACAAAGAGTGAGTGAGCGGCGGCTCTTAACAGCGAGGTCTTGAGAGCCTATGAGGATGATTGATGCGAGTGGAGCAGCGCCGGGATGAAGGGGCGGGGGGAAGCGGGAGATCCCCGAGAAAACCCGCCGACCAGCGGCACATCGTCCGACAAGATTCCCAAATGTGAAAAATCCTGGAGCGACCCGGCCGGGGATTGAACCCGGTTCGCCTTGACGGGAGGTGAGCAGGCTAACCGCTCAGCCACCGCGGCCCCTATGGCACAAAGGAAAGCTCAACAATGCTTAGGGGTTGGCTTCGCTGACCGTAACAAGATCTTACAGAAAGGTCTCCGACGAGTCGGTACTACTTTTGGCCGGTGTGTTACCTGTAAACTTAAGAAGCCTTCCTAATAATAATTTTAAAAAATGTTTACCGCCTCAAGGCCACGTCCGGCCGTAAGGGAGCGTTGCTATGGAGACGGAAAATAGCGCGAACAAGCTTCGCGTGTGTTCTGTTTGCTCAGAATCTTAAACGCTGATACAAGAGGTTTTAATACACCAATCTGTTCATAAAAGATACAGCTTTGTCGCTACAGTTTAAAACACTGGTTTAAAGAAAGGAAAAGTATCGTAAACAGCGATTACCGCAGACACTGACGCTTTTCGACTCCAACATTTTTTTTTTTTTTTTTTCGATAACCGAATTTATGAACGGGCAAGAAAATGTTGAATCTTTACATTGAAATATTCCACAGTGTTGTAAAAAATTATAATATACACAACTGTTTACAATGAGATGCACGTGAAAACTGGGGAAGCCCCTTAAGGCTCAGCTTGGCCTATTATGGAAATTCTTNAACTGTTTACAATGAGATGCACGTGAAAACTGGGGAAGCCCCTTAAGGCTCAGCTTGGCCTATTATGGAAATTCTTTGTTTTCGTGTCATAATTTCAGTTTCAGAAGTATAATTGGAAATGTTTGACTATAGAAAATTTATAATTTAATAACTGTTTAATATTTTTGTATCTAATTTTTAGTGTCTGTTATTTCCTGATTGCAGAAAGGGAGATACTTATTAATGAAATATAAAGATGGTTACAATTTTCTCTCAAAGTCAGGGGGGCAAACCAAGTTCGTTAAGGGATGGAGGTATTAATTGAATAAAAGAGTTAAATATAATTTTCTAATTTTATGTACAACTACTACAAACAAAATTATCTCCACTCAACATCTCACAATACATTAATATCACTTGCTGTTTTGTGAATATTAAGGACTTCTCTTTGTGTGCTTTTCATTTTATTAGTGTAACTTGCAAAACAGTTAGGCCTTTACGTTTGGGCGCCAATCCTTGTGAATATAACCTTTAGTGTGTGTGAATATACAAATAATAATATTTTTGTGTGAAAATAAAAGCGCATTTTAAATGAATAATTATGTAGTGATATGTCGGGCGTGTGTGTGATGCTTATCAGAATTCCTTCTTCGCCGCCTACTTTCTCTTTGCTCGTGGCGCCTAGCTAGATGGCAATGACGCCAAGCGAATCGGATTCACTTTGTTTTACACAGAGCGTAGGGAAAATGCTTTTATCTTTAAAATGCAATGAAAAAGTGTCTGAATCTTTAGATGGAAACCACGTAGGTAACTAATGTGACACTCTTCACGCATTAGCAGTGATCATTAACGAATTCTGAGTTACGTGAAGACACGTTACCCTTCAAACAGACACACACAGACAAAGCACACATTTTCATACAATTTGTATGAAACGAGTCACTCAAAACATAAAATGCCCTTGAGAATAAAATATTAAAACTACTTTCAAATACTGTACAAAACAAAAGTCATTAATTTGGTGAGTGAAAATTGTAGTTTTATTTTAGAAATTATACGTAAAAAAATTGAGAATTCAATGATAAATGAAAAATTATTCTGTGCGGAAAATCCATAAATGTTAATGGAATCAATAAAAATTTGCTGTCTTTCAAATAAGAAAAATCAGTCGTAATATACCTGAATACTAAATCACCTCTCAAAAATTAGGAATCAAAACTGATTAATTTACGCGGGAAATTAAAACTCAACTGGCTCATAGTATACTCAGAAATTAATCCTGTTATAATGTTCATGGTTTTTCACGGCTACAGAAAAAAATATCTTATCTGCTGGCTTCTGGTTAGTGTCTGACCAAATAGTTACGCCCTTCATTATTTTAAGAAAGTAATTTAAAATTCCAAAAATCACGCTTTTGAAAATTCTAGTTAATTTGATAACCCAAACTGTTTAAAATGATTTCATTACACATACGTAAAAGTTCTAAGCGCCTCCCGTACACCTTTCCTAACATTATGATGGGCGGTCATTGTAAAATTAATGAATTCTTGAAGAACAAAAGTTATAACTTACCGCTGTCCATAGCGTCTAGGGGGAGTGTGTCGATCAAAAGGTGTTCACATGGTGGCGTTAAATAAAAACGGGAAATTCCACGATATTTATCACTTCCTGAGATGTTGCACTTATCTTCCCACAACTGTAATTAAACACATTCCTCCGTGGCAAAGCATGTTTGATTAAGACAGGTAAAGTGCAAACAGAAAACTTTGACAAAATTATTAACAATTCCAAAGATAATTGAGCTCAGTTCGCATAGCGAAATAAAAGAAAAGAAATGGAACTCTCCAAAATAAATTAAATGTAAACAAACAAGTAAATAAATAAGAGTTTTTATCTGACATCCTCAATTACAATTGTAACTATTCCTGAGGGTAGGGGCTTTAATATTACGTTCAAAATAAATAAACATCCAACTCAAAACAAACTAAAACATAAACAAACGGCTTTAAATTCAGAAACCGCTATAGTGTTTACAATTAATTACTTAAATCAAGACAATTAAAATTACCTCGAGGAAATTAACGTAATTAAATAATCAAAATTAGGTGCGTAACAATACGTTCCTGATATTTGCAACTAGCAGATATCACATTACGAAAATTAAGCACAACAATATTAAATGACTCGTAAAATTATGAAATTTTCCGTAGTCGTACATTGTCAAGTAATTACTCTGATATCGAAATGATGACGCGTAAAAGAAGAATTTCTGCAAAAGGGGCAAAGCCGAACCTTAACTGCGGGAAGTGTATTTTCCGTGGCCTGAGAAACGGTTAAACTNTGTGTGTGTGTGTGTGTGTGTGTGTGTGTGTGTGTGTGTGTGTGTGTGTGTGTGTGTGTGTGTGTGTGTGTGCACCCAATGCGGCATACAAATGAGAAGGAAATCCTTCCCGTAGCTGTGCCGGTGCTGGAGGTAAACGCAGCCGTCGTGCTTGGTTCTTGAATGGAGGACGTGCTTGCCTCTTCGTGCGCGAGGCTTTATTTCGCACACGCGACGCGCGACAAAGCAGGAAGTTCGCCGTTAAGCTGCGTGCGGAGTCTGGCGTTTCGATTCTAAGGAGACAATATTCCCTTGCGACGACGAACTTTCGCGTCCCGCGGGGGTCGGCGTGCTGTCGCTAGACTGGGAGTCTTAGTGCCCATGACTCGTTGCGTGATATTAATAGGAATATTTGCACCCCGACATACTTAACACGAGTCACAGAGTAGTTAATAGTGCTTGGGACATATATTGACGCTAAAACGCTAGCTTTATTCCACAATGTTATGGAATCCAATACAGAAAATTGAAAAATCTTTAATCCTACATAATGGTGTTTACTACCTCTGTTAGCAAATTATATACATATATGTATATATATGTATATATATATATATATATATATATATACACACACACACACTAACTAATATTGTAAATGCGAAAGTGTGTTTGTTTGTTTGTTTGTCCTTCTTTCACGTCACAACGGAGCTACAGATCAACGTTATTTTTTGTACAGAGATAATCGGAGGGCCGGGAAGTGATATAGGCTAATTTTTATCCCGAAAAAATATCTTATTCCCTCAGGAAATTTTTTTAGTAAAATTAGCGCTCGGGGTACAATGCTGCGTCAATGTAAGTTGTTAGNGGTACAATGCTGCGTCAATGTAAGTTGTTAGTGTGGGACGACGTCGTAACAGAGCAACGTAACGACGTGATTTTTTGCACAGGGATAGTTGGAGGGCTGAAAGGTGGTATTGGCTACTTTTATCCGGATAAAATATCTCATTCCCTCGGGGAAATTCTTATTAGAAAATGAAAAAGTACACATAAGGAATAACAATGCAACGTCGCAACCGAGCAACAGATCGACGTAATTTCTTGCACAGGAATAGTTGGAGGGCTGAAAGGTGATATTGGCTACTGAGAAAATATCTCGTAAAATTTACAAACGATAATGGTGAATCAAGTTGGAAAAAATTTTGCCGCCAGCGGGTTTTCTTGCAATACGCTGTCTAAACCGTTAAAGATGGAGCAATATCACGTAATAAATAATTGTGTAGAATGAAAAGACATAAAAAAAACTCCGTGGTAGCATATATCTATATATAACAGACAAATACTAATAAATGTTTGTAACATTTAATTAACCGAGACGTTTAGTTTTATAATATGTATAGAGTATTGAAGGTTAACCCTAAGTAAAATTCCACTTTATTTACAAAAAAAAACTAAACAATAATTCTGTAGTACACGCTAGTGTGTGTGTGTGTATATATATATATATATATATATATATATATATATANGCTTGGATTTACGTATTTTCCTCCATAACTCAATTTTCAGAGTTAATATTTAAAAGCATAGCTATTCAAGGCATAGAGAACATCTTAACAGTTATTCCTAAAGTCAAATTATTTTTCTTACATGATTAGTTTCATGTATGTGACCGTAATCAAATATTACCTAATTATTTAATAATGACACTCCGACATGGAAAATACAGCTGTAATTGAAACCATACAAATGAAAAAAAAATCTTTAAGTAGTCCTTTGTGTCATTTTTAGTTTTAATTTTCTATGTCTGGTCGTAAATTTTCATTATTCATATTTATAAGAAAAATTGAATGTGAATTGATACTACCCCTGTAAGAAAGTGGCTGGTTTACTTCAGTATTAGCGTGTGTGGGAGTTCCCTACAAACATGGCCGCTACTCTTCTCCAACCCTGCTGATGCAAACGGCCTTGTGGCCTTGAAAGCTAGCGACAGGTCTCGCATGTTATCTCCCATCTTTAAGACCATATTTGACGTTACTTTTTTAATTACATTACCTGAAAAATTTTTACATTTCTGACAAATCACAAATGTACAACTATCACGTTGGGCGCCGTTTGTTACATTTCAAATTAAATTCCAGTTGAATACTTTTAATCCATTAATACGTTGGCATTTTCATATTCTGAAATATTTTTTATTAAGTTAATTCTTCTTTCAACAAAATTAGCACAATGATTCATTCACATCTTCTCAACTACAATATTATTACGTATGGAATTATTAATTCTTCATCCTTCACAACGTGTCAGTGCAATTATTTTAAATATTAAATCATTAAAACATTCTTTCTATAATACTCACGTCCATCATTGGAAGTGGTGAGAATTATTCTGTCAGAGAAAATTAGTTCTATCATACTTCTACCTTACTTATGTTGTCTCCTGTCCTCCAATTGGCTGTCGTCTGACAATGACACATCTCTCCGACAATCAGCAATGNGCCTTACTTATGTTGTCTCCTGTCCTCCAATTGGCTGTCGTCTGACAATGACACATCTCTCCGACAATCAGCAATGGCGGCACGAGAGACAACCAGGATATTTTTATTTAGTACTTTTGTTTAATAAAAATTTAATGCTGAACATCCTCTAGGAACGAAATGAAAAATAACGAACAAAATATGAATACCCAATGCTGTCTATAAACAAATAAAAAATAACTTACACATCATCTCTATGCCAATAAACTAATAAAATAACCAAAGTTTATACTGATAACTCATATAATAAAACGTAATTAGGAAATTATATTAAAAGAAGTGACTACATAAGCAAGTACTCTTCAATCATATCTAATTATCATATCTGTGATCAATGGCAAACATAACACCTAAGAAAAACTGCAATGTTACAAGATTTTTATACACAAATGTAAATATTTGTAGTCAAATGCTTATAATTTTCAAACTACAACACCGAAAAGTCAAAAATTTCGGAATATGGGAGCCCAAGTTTCTATGCTCCTGATTATCTTTTCCAAATAAATCACATGTCATGTGATCTATATCATATACTAAACATTATAATTAAGTATCAAGGATAATTAACTATGTGCACTCGGGTACTGGTATCCTGATTAACTTTAAAATACCTATGGTTTTTGTCAAAACATTTTTATTCGTCCAAGAGATGCGAATAAATAGTAACACCATTTTCTCCCCTACGAATAAAAATGTGTTGGCAAACACGTCAATACCTATTTTAAAAATAGAAACATATGAAACAGTAGTGAAACAATTACAAATATACACGTGCCTTAGCCGGGACTCGAACACAAGAAACCACGTGCTGGCGTGCAATCAACTGCATTACAAAGGTAGGATTCGGATCACCATCTTCGGGTGTATTCAGTCTAATATTTTGAATGATAGGGTTCACTAACCAAAAATATTTACAGGGCTGTCATTTTGTAAATAAGTGTTTGCGCCACTTAAAACACGGAAGTTTTCATGGCCTACCGTAGCGCTACTTGTATGAAGAATTTGGTGAAAATCGGTTCATTGGTCGCCTATAAATGGCACAAAAACATTATTTTCTCATTTGGTACCATCTTACAAAATCGCCAAAAAAAAAAAACATGTCATATAAAGGTTTGTTCTAATAGACACTGTCAGCATAAAACTTTTGGTTGAGTTTGGTTAACTTGTTTAATCTATATCACAAACTTTTCAAAAAAAAATTATTTGGCCACCATTTTGTATAAGTGTTTAATCCAACTTAAAAAATGTAAGTTGGCCTGACCTTCTGTACGTACAAACGGTGGGCGTTCGAAAAATAATACCTAGCCTTGCGTTGTTTTCATTCGCAGTGAAGCACAGCGGTAACGTAAAAACCATTTGGTATAGTCCCTTCGCGGTTTCTTCACACTTTTTAAATCCAACCTTCGAAAAATTACCCCGTGTATAATGTGTCCGGTTGTTTCACAAATATATCACTATTACGAGCGTTCTATATTTGCGTTATCATGAAGGTAACTTACTTCTAATTAAATTAAACTTTTACATATATTATACCTTTAAATTGAAATATTTAATCTATAATTATTNTCGCCAAAAAAAAAAAAACATGTCATATAAAGGTTTATTCTAATAGACACTGTCAGCATAAAACTTTTGGTTGAGTTTGGTTAACTTGTTTAATCTATATCACAAACTTTTAAAAAGAAATTATTTGGCCACCATTTTGTATAAGTGTTTAATCCAACTTAAAAAATGTAAGTTGGCCTGACCTTCTGTACGTACAAACGGTGGGCGTTCGAAAAATAATACCTAGCCTTGTGTTGTTTTCATTCGCAGTGAAGCACAGCGGTAACGTAAAAACCATTTGGTATAGTCCCTTCGCGGTTTCTTCACACTTTTTAAATCCAACCTTCGAAAAATTACCCCATGTATAATGTGTTCGGTTGTTTCACAAATATATCACTATTACGAGCGTTATTTGCGTTATTATGAAAGTAACTTACTTCTAATTAAATTAAACTTTTACATATATTATACCTTTAAATTGAAATATTTAATCTATAATTATTATTAATAAAAACCGGTAATAAATAGGTGTGTTGGTAACGCTAGAAATAAATGCTTTTTATGCAGAGTAATATTACATGTAATGCGCACGAATCCGGTGCATTGTCCCTTTGGTGAGATTTCCTGTATTTGGTTAAATCAAGCGAATATCCAAGAAGTAGAACTTAAGTAGGACTTCAGAAAAGTTGGGAGGTAACCATGAACAGTCTATAGTGAAATTACCGCATTAAAAATACCGCAGTCAGAAAAGCTGGCTCGGTGACTTGCTTATAACAAAAGACTAAAGATGAGGTAGACCGATCTGATTGGCTGCGCACAACCAATCTCCGTGTCCCAACATTGAACTGCTTTTTCTGCCAACACGTCTAGCGAAAACAGCACGGTTAGAAAACTGATTTATAAACAAATGCTTTGAGATGTATGTGTACTTCCTGTAACCAATTTCTAATGCAGTTTGGTTGAATTAAAATTGCTAAAAGTACTTTATTCAGTTATGAATACTTGTCATTTAAATATTAAGATATAAACAAACTACTTCAATCACTGTTGACCATGTGACTTTGACAGTTGTGTTCCTTTGTGGTAGGTGTTGACCATATGACTTTGGCAGTTGCGTTCCTTTGTGGTAGGTGAATGTTGAGCACATGAGCAGAGAGCGGTCTACCTCATCTTTAGTCCGTGGCTTAGAAGAGCGCTGAACGGCACAGCAGGGCGAAATTTCCGTCGCTTCGGTAGTCTGCGCCGAACTTACTTCCAGCTACGCGTCTTGAATTCCATTAAGGGTGGAGGTAAACTTGTTTCGCGGCTGACGTGCAGTGACAACGTTAGGTGCCTTGCTTGGATCGTTGGCTGTAAGGCGCCTCACCTACCTCAAACTACTTTGTGCTTTTCAAGCTCTTAAGGGTATCGGACCCCCAAAAATAAATTATTTTATAATTGTACCAGACGTTTATCTCATACGCATTGTATGTGATGACATTTTCTTTGAATAAAAAAATTTTACACTTTTATATTTTATTGAATAATTTGATGTCAAATACCAAATTATTCTGTTTTGCTGTAGCCTTAATAACAAATACTAACTAATCCCATGGGCTACCGCATGACACATATTTTAACACCAAATAACAAGCCATACATACATATATATAGAAGTTAAATATAAGAATAGTTTTGCATATTTTAAACTTTTTTTTTAATGTGCTAACTGTTATTTGGTGATTACGTATGTCAAGCAGTAGCCCAAGGCATTTAGATTAATTTGTAAATTTTTTCATCTGTGTAACTTAGTTATTGTTTGTTATTACGGCTGCAAGAAAACAGGAGAATTTTGTATGTGACATCAAATTATTCAAAATATATAAAGTGTAACCTTTTTTATTCGAGGGAAATGTCATCACATACAATGTGTACGAGTTGAACGATGTTTGGTACAAATTTTTGGCGGTCCGACACTCTTAAGGAGACTTACGAGTGGGACAGTTCCTGTGAAATCACTGTTTGCACGTATATACGGGTTTCAGTAAGTAAATATTCTGAAGATATGTTTATCTGAGGAAAGACAAAATATTATTTATTTAGAATTACACTTTTTTTAATTTTATTTATTACTTAAATTTCAAAAGAAAATAATTATAAAAAAAAGTGTTTTGAGTGTGTTTAGAGAGAAATACAAAATGGTAACTGGAGGAACTGAATATGGTAACTTTCATCGTTTGTTATTATATTCCAATACTCAAAATCTAATTTGCAAAGAATTCACTTATACGAGTGCTTTTTGAAGCTTCTGAACATCACTACACGCTTCTTTTTAACGGCCTGGCATGGCCTTGAGGTGACGAATGAAAGGAACGGTTATTTGTATAATGTGATATTAGAATTGTGCATAAGGTGCAGAAAATTTTTTTTGTTGACTTAGAAAATATTCGTAACATATAAAATATTACGAACAGCGTATTTAAAGCTCAATGACAAAAACATTCACGTCAAATTGTGTGTAAGTAAATTATCTTTTAAATTATAGTAATTAAGCTATCTTACTGCGGATCACCTCCTGTAAAATTGTGCTATCGTTAGTAAACTAACGCAAGTATTTTATGACCAACCTGGGATTAGGCCGTCATAACGATGGTTGTAGACCGTGATTTCGCATTATTTTGTATCTAATTATTGAGTAATAAGAAACATCTGTATTCAACTCGTACTTTAACATTCTGCTAGGCGCTTTGCTTGTTCCTAATGTCCCAAGATGCCTATCGGCCAAATCTAAAATTCATGCTTGTAAATTTAAATTTATTTGAATGTCTGGTATTACATTTTAGTGATGGTTTTGTTAAAAATAATAACTGATACTGGGCTTAAAATTTTATTCAATTTTCATTGTAGTAATATTAGTATTTTGCAATTGATGTTCTTAAATTCAAATTGGACACGTAACAATTAGAAATAAATTATTTTAATGGTCACAAAATGTTAAAATAAATCCAGATGAAAATGCGTTTTAATGATTTCTTGTTTGTTCACCTATAAAATACAAATTAAAAACTAAATTTTTAATACATTATGAAACATTTTTTTATATGCCGTTGTGCTGAAAATACTTGCATTATGCTTTAATCATATAATTTTCAATTGGAGATATAGGTAATAAATACTTTGACTACTTGCGGTCAAGCAGTTATGTTTTGTCACGGTATACAACTTCCCTATCTTCTCGTTAGAAAATTGTACATACACATCCTATCTGTTGCAACTGTCGCGTTNTCCCTATCTTCTCGTTAGAAAATTGTACATACACATCCTATCTGTTGCAACTGTCGCGTTTAAGAGCAAGGCCAACATTTGTAAACGCTAACAGACAACTCTCTGAACGTGCCCTTTCTACATAATTTGTTAAAATTTGTGTCATAGCTATCTCCCCCGAGCTAATGAGTGCAACNTTTAAGAGCAAGGCCAACATTTGTAAACGCTAACAGACAACTCTCTGAACGTGCCCTTTCTACATAATTTGTTAAAAATTTGTGTCATAGCTATCTCCCCCGAGCTAATGAGTACAAAGTGTGTATATTTTCACTACATGCTCCATGCTTACTCTTTATTTACTGAAACTATCTAACGTCCATTCCATAATGTTTCGTATGGGCCTCTAAATAAACTATTTTATGTGGCTGAATTTGGAACATAAACAGCTGTCCTATATGTTTTTGTTGGCAGTGTTACTCATTACTGTCCTTAAAATATTTTAGTGTTGATAAAATGTTTAATTATAACGAATGGTAGACGATAGCTAACCGAAACAATCACAGGCGCACAGATCAACGGTAAAAAAAATACCACGTGACCAAGAAAACATGTGCATATATGAAATTATGAAGTCAGGACATGAATTTGTGCATTTGGTTAAATCAAGTCAACATAATTTTTTAGCCATATGTATACAAGAATTTTAGAAAAGAATAAACATCTTCCTCAGTGTAACTTCCTGTTTAGGTTATAATCTTGTACTTGATATGAACTAAATGGTGTCTAAAAAATGTTAAATATTTTTTTTTATATTTTTATGGTTTTATGGTTTTGTTTAAATTGAAGTTCAATAAAAATACCAAATTATTTGAGATATATAATGTGGATTTTAATTTTAAACCTTGTACCTAACAAATCTTTAAAATAATATATTCAAATCTAACATTTGCTTTCAGATAAAATGTTTATTTAAGTCACAGAAATGCCGTAACGCCACAAATAAAATTTATTTAAAAGCTGGTACTTTTTTAGATGCAATTAGGGCCTAACATCTAACTACTTTTAATTTGACATTAAATATTAAAACATTAAAAAAACAATTTACCCTCGAACTACACAATTAAATTGCAAAACAAATTCTGCTTCTTGGTATTCTGGTAACTTCACAAATTATTTTCAAATGTAGATAAACGTGTTAATTGAGTAATATATTATTATTTGTATATCAAATGTATAAATTTAAAATTTCTTTAATTCCACCTATTAATTTTGGTAAATTACAGAGGCAATATTGTTCTCTGATCCTGCCACTTTTTCATAAAGTACAAAAATTAAAATATATAAAATTCAGAAATAGTATCTGTAACTAGGCCCTTTAAAATCTTTCATTTTCTAATCATGTTTTTCTCTTTGCGGTACCCAAGGTCTTCCTAAACTGCGGTTGGCCTGGGTGTAACAGAGACAGCCCACACACACTCGCGTAACACACACAGGTCGTTACTTCAGATAAAGTGCCTCGCTCGTTCCTCGCTCGTACATCCAGCGTCGCATTCATGTTCCGCGGCTCGAGGGCTTCCAAAAACACTTTATTTCGTGAGGCGGGGCGGAAATAAAAAAAAAAAGTGAAACGATCTTTCCAGGATATCACACGCGCGGCGTCCACTCCCTGCCCACTCTGGCCAGAGCTGAGATTCTCGCTGATTTACGGCCCGCCGGTCGTAAGATTGCGNGAGGATTCAATTGAGATAAGTTGCAGCGGAAGGGGTTGGCTGGTCGGAGGGGAAACTCTGTTCGGGATCCCCTGGACGCGTGATGTATGCGATGACCCCTTCCTCCCTTCCTCACTCCGGTGCAGCCGTGGAGCACGGGACTAGCGTGGATTTACGGCGCCTGTAAGTGCGTGGGGTTGCAACCCGCCGAGCCGCCGTGTTCCGCGGGACTGTTCCTCGAGATACCCACGGACTGAGGAAAGTCACGAGGATGAAGCAAAAGTTTTAAGGCAATATTTCACGGTAATTTTTTATTACATTATCTTAAAGCGACATATATATATAAGACCCACATAAATGTAAATATTTGTAGTCAAATTATTATAGTTTCCAAAATACAGAAGATGAAAATTTCGGAATATGAGAGCCAAAGTTTATATGCTCCTAATTAACTTTGCCAAATAAACCACATATCTTGTTACCTATATAATATACACATCATGTTAATTAAGTATAAATGATATTTAACTATAGATACTTAGCACTGGTATCCTGTATTTCCGAACGACGGCAATCAGATGAGTGGCCAAGTAACTATTTACAGTTGATTTAACTAAATTTCTGTTGGCAGTCTAATTTATTTTGGCCCAACACACAGGTTTTGTTAATTGAAGCGTATTTTTTTTTTAATTAACAAAACTACGTTTGTTGCTTTTAAAGTTTTGTTTACTAAACAAAATATTTTGTCGGGGAAACTAAATATATTTTTGGGCATATACAAAAAAATATATTGTTGGCTGGAACAACAACACCAACTAAATTGAAGATTTTTTTCCACGGGAAAGAAAGACTTGAGCACATAGACTTGCCAACTTTTAACTTATTCCTGGAAATTGAAAATTATTAAAGCTGGAACTGAAACACGAATTTTATTGCAGTCGTTACATAAAGTATTTAATACCGAACAGCGAGTGTCTAAATAACGTGAACAAATGTCTGCAAACACCGCTAAAACTTAAGGCAATGGGATCGCCGCAATCGCATTGTATTAATGAGATTATAGACTTGATACGGGGGGGTGACTCGAGAAAATCCTGTCGACCAACGGGAAAGTCAGCTACGGTTCCTCGCAAGTGAATCTCTGGCTTGTCCCTGCCGGAAACCGAAGACCATTATCTGTGTGAGGAAGCCGGTGCACTAGAGACATTACCACCGCATTCCCAAATTTCATTCAATTCCTCGGTACGTAAACATGTTCGCTGTTTTTATTGACAGGGCGATAACCAACGCGGAATTTTAATAAAAGAAGAATATTAAAAAGAACAAGCCAAAATTTACCTGTCAACGAACGCCATAGGAAATAGGTACAAAAATAAATTTAATAAAGACACATATTTACATAAAAGTAAATTAAAACATGAAAAATAAGCATTACCATAACCACGAATTAATCTAACAGGTGATTAAAAACCTAAACCATCATCAAAAACCAAAAAAGTAAGTCATATTACCATAAAACAATGCCAAGCATCCTAACCAACATATAAAAATAAACCACAGCAAACACAAAAAAAACGCACCACGTGTATACTTGACGTGGCACAAATTACGAAGGCTCGTCATTGGTTGATGAAGAGCCACGTTATGTGTCGTTTTTACTAAGGGCCGGATAATTGTGGCTTTTAAGGCTCCTGCCTGCCTACAGCTTTTTCCCGCGTTTGAGGTGCAGAAGCGTGGAAGCAACGATAAGGGTGACACTGCCACGCGCATCTATTGCGCCATCGCCACTAAGCACATGGCTCTGAACTGGTGTGCGGTGTTCTAGTCGCACTACGTGTACCTAAGGGACTTTCAACGGTGAGCCCATTATTTTATTGGCGGGAAGTCTGTAGGAAGATTCACTGCAGGGTCCTTGAGCACTGTTGTATGTATCAACAGCAGTTCGAAGACTCTGCCCTCGTACAGTCACCTCTTCACAGGCTAGTTCGTAAATGTCTATACTGGCCAAGCCCCTGTTCGTCTTCCGCACGTATTGGTTAGGCATCCTAAAACAATAAAATAAGCCCTTTGTATGCAAAGCCACACCAAACAATACGTTTACAACCAAAACAAACTAGTTTTGATTATACCGAGGAGAGTTGTGACAACTTGTCACAACTCGCCTAGGTGCGCAAAACGCGCGCTTTAGCCAACTCATGCTTATAACCTCTAAACACGAATTGAATTTAGATAAGCAATGCCACATTTTAACAGTTACCAATACGCTACCCTTCTCAACGTTAAAAAGGCTGTCTTCAGCATGTATATAACAGAAATCTAATAAGTGGCACACACAAGGCTTGCACACTTCACCTCATGGAAAGTTAGTTGTCTGGGATCATTACGTGTAAAATTTACGTACTGGGAATAAAAGAATGATAAAATCCGTTCACAAGTACTTGAGAATATCCCTCATGAATTAGTTCGTAACCTGATGCTAAGAACCGAACACAGACAAATATGGCGTCGTGGCCAGACAGAAGGTGGCCACTTCGAATATGCCAGAGCGCATGCGCAGAATACAACGGAAGTAGTTTTACAGTCGCAGCAAAGTATTTTACTGTGGATAACATGAATTCTGTTGCTGCTAACTAAATATTTCATGGCAGCCAGTAAATGTATTTTTTTTTCAATAAATAAATGTGTTAGGGGCCACTTAATAGCTTTAGTACTTATCAATCTACGTGTTATTGGGCATCACGATCTGTTTTTTTACCAACAACAAAATTTCGCTTTGGAATGCATCAACCAAACCGTTTTTGTAGTCAATTCTTGAAAGGTGTAATATTGCATTGCAATTATCCTAATACATAGCAATTAATACGATATGCAAATATTGGTTACA
Organism: Clitarchus hookeri; assembly: GCA_002778355.1. Lineage (NCBI taxonomy): Eukaryota > Metazoa > Arthropoda > Insecta > Phasmatodea > Phasmatidae > Clitarchus > Clitarchus hookeri. Next base: position 294,978 of record NQII01000291.1, on the reverse strand, counting down.
AACTTACTTTTGGCATTTTCTTCCGAGCTGACGTCGTAAACAGAATGCCGTCCCGCACAGGTCACCGGCGCGCACTGCGTCAAGCGGGGGGTCGACAACGAATGAGACGTGCGACGTTGCCAGCTCGCTAACTACTATAAGTTCTGAGAAATCGGCTTTGTCACAACTCACCTCTGTCACAACTCTCCTCGGTCTCCCCTACTATGAATAGCCTCTCTATTGTATACAGATTTATCCTGAACTTAAGGTACAAAAACTGTTGTGAGATGATCCTCTATGGGAAATAGGGCATAAACAATATGGCCCATGACCTAGCGTGATTGTTAAGGAAGATAGACGACCTTGAAATGTGGGAATTAATAGTATTTACTAGAAAAATTTCAGAAACGAGCATGTGTGGAACTTACCTAGCGCACAATATATTAACAGAGGTATTGTTCTATCAGAAGTTTAAGAGCCGGTTTCGCAATGTCTGGTTTTGTTCTTATTAAGGTCTGATTAAAAATTACGTTATGGTTAGCGACATTGTCTGTTTCTCAGTATGTGGTTATAATCAATGTTTCAATAACCTATAATTGTCTTATACACAAGAATACGTTACGATTGTTGCGCTAACCAAAACATTTGTGACAAATATGGGGATCATTCTTGGGTAAATTCAGATTGTGCCTGTGGATTTAAATGGTTTCTTATGTCAGCAGAGAATGTCAGTTGGTGATTTGATGATGATAACAAAAGTGTGAATTAAATTAATCGTTCATGATTAATCAGAAATAAATAACTTTGATCAAATTTATTATACTTTTTTGTAATATTTCATGCACATAACACAAGTGTGTTACTCGTGGGTGTTTATCGATAGATATGATGTAATTAATCACGTGTACATTAAAGGAACACACAACGTTGCCTTGGTGTAACTCTCTCAGGGAAGGGATCTTGAGAAAAGTTGCCAACCAGGTATGTACTTCCTTATTTCCTAATGACAGGCAATTTTATTACCCGCTAAATGTTCACATATAACAAATATGAAATCAGGCTAGCGCTATTTTTTTAAGGAATTTGTGGGTCTCATCTCACGTTGTTTCTGACATTTTTAATTCCCAATTCATAATTGTGTCTCTCTCTTAATAATCACTATACCGCATTTTAAGAAATAAATTGTTTCACAAAGTTTTAACAGGGCCTTCAGGGTCACCTTTTATTTCTGTTAAGTTCTTAATCATTACTCAGTTGCGATACATCGGAATTATGGTATCGTTGTCGATGTATCGATACATCGCACAGCTCTCCTCGCCGTCTCACCTGGGATAAGGTTATTTCTACTCAGGTTGGGAAGTTCAATGATTTCAGTTTGGCAACTAAAATGTTTCGCCACTAGGTAAGTGTTAGTGTCGCATGTGTACCAGACATTTTCTATTTTTACGTTAAACATAAAATTATTACAATAATAATAAATGAAATATAAGTAACTACTTTACTAAGTGAAATATTTCTCTTTTATTATTTACGTAGCTTAAAATTTTAATTAAACGTTACCTCTTTGGAACTGTGCGCACCTAGCGGCGGAAATTTTCCCCATGCCAAACTCTCCCACAAGAAAACTCGTTTTGTTGCTAACCTGAGTATAATTAATCGCAGGTTGGCTGACCTACATGTAGTTCGACGCCCCGCCGCCAGGCGCCGCGTCCCTCGTGTCCCGACTTTAATAAAGCCCCTGGCCGGAGTGACGCCTGACGTCTGCCACCGCCTGTCACATCACCACCCACCTGCTAATCACTCCCCGCGCTCTGATTGGCCTCGCCGGCGTCACCCGGGCCCCACCCCCTTCCTTCGTCATTCTCGTCAGCCGTCGCCTCTGCGTCATACGTGTGGGGGCGGGGAGCGATCCCAACCCGACACTTGCAGCATCCGGTTACTGCACCGTTTTAAGCTGCGGTTGCAATTTAAAAAAAAATTACGCAGAAAAGAACTTTACAGTGGCGACGGTTACCGCACACGTAACTACGCCTTTTGGATGTACGATTCACAATTCGCCTGATAATTCTTAAAGATTTAGTAGTCCGGGCATAATTATTGTACATTCGTTGTTTGAGGGTTTTCGCGTATCTCGGCAAATAAAGGTCCTGGAAATACAATTTTTTTGCCAGAAAAGATAAAAAAAAAAAAGTTATCTAGGCCCTTGCAGTTGTTTAAATAATATTAAATTTATTCTAAGAAAAACCCGTTAAAATAGTTTTAAAAAATCGCATTTTTTTTTTAGCTTCCTTGCGCAGTTTCATTCATAGGTAAGAGGAAAATAAAACCGTACAGTCGTAGTTTTATCTATGTGCTTTCAGCACGTGTAATAAAATCTCACTGTCGCAGATCTCATTTGCACAGGAAAGCGCAACAGCGGAANCTATGTGCTTTCAGCACGTGTAATAAAATCTCACTGTCGCAGATCTCATTTGCACAGGAAAGCGCAACAGCGGAAGCGCTGTACACGCAGGTTCGGCGCCTTGCGCGTAGGGGCGACGGGCCGCTGCGCGCGCGTGGGTATTGTCGCCCTTATCGCTGTGCCTCGAACGCGGAAAAAAAAACGTTTTTGGGAACCGCGTGCTCTTAAGTTCAATCATTCAAAACTTGCGAGAAGCCTAACCCGTTTAAACTACCTGTGTGTAACACAACCATATTTAAGCAGATCATACTTAGAAGCAGACATTTTCTAGCAGAGAAACTTATTTTTGGGGACATACATAATCATAAACATGCGCAAACACTTGTCTGTTTAGTATATTTTAACCCGATGTTACTGTAAATAACACTGTGCCACCCACAACACCAAATTCTCTATTCTGATTGGTCGCTGCAACACACGTTTTACTTAAGGTATAACATACAACTGTTTCTTTTGATGCTGAAGGAAATCCCAACACCACACACGACCTGTCAAGTTCCATTGTAAATCAATACATATGATAACACGTTTTCAGTTCTTCTGTACACGTCATAACGCATAATTTAACGCTTAATTTTTCTATTCTAAACCAATTCTCTAAGGCTGATTTAATTCCATGTTACATCAGGATTGCCTACAGGCTTCTTTAAATTGTCCATATTCAAACTGAAAAATGTCGGTACCGATCATAATATTTCTGGACATACAAAAATGTACATGAAATATTTTTTTAAAATCTATTAGAATAAAAAATATATACATAAACATTTTCATCCTTTATAGAATACTTAAGAAATTTTACCTGCTCATTGACGTATATTATTTTTATACAATCATTGTTTGTTAAATATATCATTAATATATTTACTGTAAAAAATATTAAAAGTAAACTCCTCAACATCCCTAGAAAAAAAAAATTATAAAAACAAGTTTCAGAGTAAACAAAAAAGTCTGATAAAAACATGGTATCTTAAAGTAACACATTCCGATTTAATTTTTGATACTTAAAAAACTATAAACCAATTATAATGTAAACACGAGATCGTACTATCAGTTTAATAAACCGTTCGTTTCGTATTTAATACCTTCGCCGCGCATCGGTATTATAACTTCTTATTACTCAAGGTATATTTTCCACAAACTGTCAACAGTACTTTAGAAAAAGTATTTTTCTGTTTGTACTGTTCCATAGGTCCCGTAACAGGACTTACATTCCACTCCGAAGAAGTTCGAGTAATGTGCAAAAACTTTGTACAATTACGACGTAATGACATTACCTGTGTCTGCCCATAGCACTCATTGTAGTAAAGTACTGCAGTTTAAATTGTAAAAGTTAATATAGAACTTAACGTATTAAAGACCAAAATGTTAAAATGGCAATACAAAATCGTTTTATAATGTTGTAGCTTTGAAAGCGGTTTTGGAAACCCCCATGTCATATTCGCAGTCGACCAATACAAGAAAAATGTTAATGATTTGTAAAGCCAGGGTTTTATATTGCAGACTCACATAACGTTGTTTCAAGCCCTATTTGTAAAGTGATTAATGGAAATTCAGTTATAGGCCCACCGAGTGAATCGGCCACCCCGTAGTTATTCGTGCGTATGCAACCCGCGAATCACAACCGTGTGGTAAGAAAACCTGTGATTTTGTCACTGAGTCCACAGCACACGCAGTTCATTTATTGTTCTTGCTAGGTTGGTCACAGGTATTATTACACTGTGCACAGTGCAGGCTTGTGTTTCTGGCCCACTATTCAATGCGGAACGCAGTTCGATACTTGTTCCGTTTTCCCACTGAATATAAGGCGTTTGTGGAATAACATTTACGTAATTTAAACAAGTTGTAATTGTAATATAAAGATAGCCTCAGAACTGTAATTCCTCAGCGGGTGGCATATGTGCAAGAATGAATTGTAGCTGCTGATTCATCCAGCAGTGGGCAAGAAGCTAACATTTGATAACAAATTTTCACAATAGATTCTCGGTTTTCGTCACGATATTTGAATGATAAATTATGCTACATTAATCCACGTTGACCCCGTTTTAAGGTGGAAAAGAAGTTAAGGTTTTAAGTTTGTCCACTTTAAGGATAACAGAATAGCAGAATATTCATAATCAATTATGGTCCTTTAAGTGTATGTGACCTAGACGTTGTTATGCGTTTCCGAACCACAAGAATTCGGGCTCAAAATCCGGATAAGCCATTACGTGTGTGAGCTTTCTTTTAATGTAGGTTAAGGTGAGTGAAGTTTACAGCCATCCGGCGTTAACAGCGAGGGCGTTAACGAAAACTATAAAATGAAATTAACGTCCTTTTGGTGCTAGTAAACCATGTAGTTGAATGGCTTCGTGTTACTCTGGAACAGGTAATCTATTTCGCTGTTCCAGCCTGTAACAACTTTCAAAGTTCGTCCTTCGACTTCGCTACAGTACGTCGGATTTATGTGCGTTGTCGCTGGAGACAATTTGCACTAACCCTAAATCAAGCAAAGGGAGGAGGGGATGTTCAAAGTGCGACCGAGAACACTTTGAAGTGAAATTTGAAAAAAATTAGTGAATAATTGAAGATGTTATAAACTCTCGGATAAGGACGACGAAAAGTATCTCTGATAAGGAAATTAATTTACCTAATAATCGATTAAAATATCACGATGAGATGGAAATTTATAACTAGCTTTTACACAAATCCCTAGTGGAGAAATAACCCATAATTATAGGCTGTTCACGATTAAATGAGCGCTTTTGGAAACCCTGCTGAAGATCTACGTATATGCACATTGTGTATTCTTCCGCCATATGTAAAATTAACATTGCCATAGGTCTGATCACTTTATTCATGTGCCGGTAAGTTCGAAATTCCNTTCTTCCGCCATATGTAAAATTAACATTGCCATAGGTCTGATCACTTTATTCATGTGCCGGTAAGTTCGAAATTCCGCTTTCCGCTTGCCTCGGTGCGTCAATATTCTGCGCAAGTATAACAAGACGGAGAGGCTACAACCAGATCCGACCATCTCCAAATGGTACCCTAGCCTGACTTATTCCTTCAAATAAAATCAAAACAATGNAGGCTACAACCAGATCCGACCATCTCCAAATGGTACCCTAGCCTGACTTATTCCTTCAAATAAAATCAAAACAATGTGTTAGTCTCCTATGGCAATGTTACAAGTCATCACTCTACAGGTTCGTTTTTCAATGGAAGAAATATTGCTAAATACGCAAAACATTGAGTTTATTGATCAGTATAAAAAGACGCTATAAAATATACTCCACAATTATGATCATCATAAATTGTATACTAAGAACCACCATAAATACTTTACATATAAGATATAGAAGTTACAATTCCTTAGCGAATGTGGTAGAATACTTCTGCATTTTGTTAGCAAATTCAAACAGCCGTGAGGCGGCAACACCAAACACAATGTCTTAAAGCTTGGCCGTGGAGTGGCTTACGTTTAAGTGCGTATCGTTCCGCGATTTCATCATACTCAACATTAAAGTTGTTGTTCTAAAAATGATTATCTGCCTGACCTACTCTTACATGTATTTCTTTATAAACACTTATCTGAGCACGAGAATGCCGTTTTCCTCCGCTGGTCATCTCCGTCCATAGCCTTAGCTGAACCTCTTCATGCTGCCTGGCCTGACCACCAGACCTCGAGGAGCGGCTTTTCTCGACTCTTTGTAGTCGAAAAACCGACCAAAAAACGTTCAGAAATGCACAATTTAGCAATGATGTCTTAAAAAATGTAAGTTGACGGACGAATAAGGAAGACGAATTCACAAATGGCGCATGCGCGGTCTACCACAACGCCGTGGCAGTTCGGCAACACAGCCTGCAACTCGTGACGTCACATCGCAGTAGGGAGCCATACTTCAAGATGGCCGCCACGATGCTGGGTCACTGACCGGTGGCGGGCGCATTCCATCACTTCCACGTGGCAGGTCGATTGCCGCTACCGTAGCNTAAGGAGACATAAAGAAACTAAATAAATGTTCCCTCGTCCAGGTTTTTTTTTTCTACGGATTCCGATATCGTTAATTTAAGCATAGTGAATTTTAAGAACTGAACACATTAAATCCAAGTTTCTACAATTTGTCTACGGTTGTAAGTTTTTCTCGCTCCACTATGCCCACTCTAAGAATTTTTCTGCAGATTTACCGCATAATTGTGTACACATTCTGAGAAAGCACGAGTGATATTTTTTTCCGCTACTTCCGTGGTACCTATATTTTCTACATCTGAAGAGCGGGTGTTCTAAACGTTCTAAGTGCCATTGTTTGTGAAAATAAGTTCTTCCCAGATTATAGTTCTACATATATACCAACGCCGATACCCTCAATACTTTCTGAGTACCTCCCGCCATTAGTTTGAATTGTACAGGAAGTCAGAGCTAGCATAATTTGTTCTTTCCAAATGATATATGCACCACGAAGGCTAGATAGAAGGACTGTCAACCTGCATTTTGTACTATTAATTATTTTTCTAAAGGACCTCATAAGTAAACAAACATAATTTTACTCTAATGACCTCCTTTAAACTATTTTACAATCATTGTAGATTGTTTTATTTGAATTCACTGTGGATTTTCTTAAGGGGTATGAATCTTTATAGTATTCGTGTTAAGTTTTGTGCAGTTAAAACACTTAACATTTCAGTACACATAAAGGTTTTCTACTAATAATGTGTTCTTCTAATTGTGTTTATTGATTTTTTGTTTTAAAACTTTTTATTTATTGTGATAGTTCCACATAGAACAATTTTATAAGTCTGATTATCTTGGCACTTATAGCATTTCACTGGACCTCCTACTAGCACTTCAGGCCCTGGTTAAGTCAGAACAGCGTAGCACTTGTATCGTTTTGGTGGGTATGTTTCCTAGCACTTACAACATTATAGGAAAAATATTGAATAAAAATCTTCCAAATAAAACCAATAGGCCAATATTATGCTCAATAGTTTTTAAAAAATCACATATTCTTGCTGGTACAAAAATTGTGAAACTGCTTTCAAAAGCAGATCAGCTNGCTCAATAGTTTTTAAAAAATCACATATTCTTGCTGGTACAAAAATTGTGAAACTGCTTTCAAAAGCAGATCAGCTATATTGTTTTTCGCTGCTCCTGTACAATTTGGTTCAGTGCATTTAGAACATTTCGAACGGCCGCTCTTCATTTGTTCAGGAGAGAGTTAAAAACGTAGTGCAGTTCTCAATTCATATGTATATTTGCAGCTTGATAGAAAGTAGAATTTTTTACACTGTGTATAGATTAATAATTCCATTACAGTTTGGGAAATTTGCCAGTTTGTTTTTTTACAGTGGGAGTTTTTTTTCTTCTCAGGAACAACAAATGTTCCGCTGATGTCCCGTGCGTGGCTACAATCCTTCACAGCCGTGGCGTTGCCCNGCTCAATAGTTTTTAAAAAATCACATATTCTTGCTGGTACAAAAATTGTGAAACTGCTTTCAAAAGCAGATCAGCTTTATTATTTTTCGCTGCTTCTGTACAATTTGGTTCAGTGCATTTAGAACATTTCGAACGGCCGCTCTTCATTTGTTCAGGAGAGAGTTAAAAACGTAGTGCAGTTCTCAATTCATATGTATATTTGCAGCTTGATAGAAAGTAGAATTTTTTATCCTGTGTATAGATTAATAATTCCATTACAGTTTGGGAAATTTGCCAGTTTGTTATTTTACAGTGCGAGTTTTTTTTTTCTCAGGAACAACAAATGTTCCGCTGATGTCCCGTGCGTGGCTACAATCCTTCACAGCCGTGGCGTTGCCCGCCGATCGTAATTTGTGCTCGCGGTCCTTCTAGAGCCGTCGCCTTTTGAAGTGGTCGCTTTTCCACCCGGGTTTTTGCTTTCAAATCCCGTTCCTCGCAACTTCGCAGGTTACCGCAGCTGCAGGCCGTTCCGTTTCACTGCGTCGCTGATTAAATTTGCNGTTCCTCGCAACTTCGCAGGTTACCGCAGCTGCAGGCCGTTCCGTTTCACTGCGTCGCTGATTAAATTTGCAACCCCACAGGCACGTAAAGCGGGAAACCAAGTAATGCTCGTTCAAACGAGCTTCCTCGGACTAGCGTTCATTTCACTCGTCTTGCCGCGCGAATTCCGTTCTACTGAAATTCTTACAGTTAAATTGAAAATGTAATAATTTTTGTGTGCCAACAAGTTGCAATCTCAGCCTGTAAAAGCAATAGAAATTTCCCTTGATGTGCGTCGGAGATAATTTCACAATCCATTCTCAACTTTGACGTGTGACGCCTTTTGGAATAGAAGCCTCGCTGACCCCCTTTGCGAGCGCCTCCCCAGTTTACACGTGTCACGAGGCAAGTGGCGGATCGCAGTTACACGTGTCCTTCTGCTTAGGCCTCCCTACCACCCTCCCACCCCCTACGCCCCTAGCAAGCCCGTGAGATCTGTTGAGCGCAGAGATATCACGAGATAGAGAAATGCAGTTCGCCTAAATTCAGAAAACACGCACCGCGGAGAAATAAGCTGACAAGCTTTGAAAGATAACCACCTCT
>NQII01000291.1:217227-285977 GCA_002778355.1 Clitarchus hookeri | reverse complement strand
CCCCCCCCAACCTTCAGGAACCAGGGCACGTGTTTTGAAAGGCATTTTTCTGCTTTCTACCACCTCACCCCTTCCCCCCAACAAGGCGACACGTGCCGACACTTAAGGGGGAGGCTGGCGAGCATATAAACCCCTTTACGGGAGAAGAGGAATTCAATCAATTATTACCGCCCAGAGACGTTAGTTCGAGGAATCAGGCAGTTCTAGAGTACCGCGCGGAGAGGCAGTCAGTCAGTCGAGAGGCCGGGAGTCGGACTCCCGGCCACAACAGTACCTCAGTACGTCAGTAGAGCAGTCCAGGGGAGACGACGACACACAGCGGGCATTTTTCCAAGGCCTACCACTTCGATGGAGCTCAACCACAGTGGACATCATACCAGCAGAGTTAAGTATACAGTACGCCGTCCAGAGAAGCCCCCCTCCACTACGAAGTCGACCCAGTTATTACGAGTAGCCAAATTATTAGAGTACCACACCTCGGAAGTGTTTCTGTAGATTGTTTGTGTTAACCTCGAGACAATATATCTATCCTTCCCACTGAAACAGCAAAAGACTACATTATTGCAATACCCTCAAACTTCAAGGCACATTATAGTCTGTGCTCGGAGGTATTAACTACGACCCTACACGCCACCCTGTCTTCCACAGTGGCGTAGCGTCAACTTTCTTTTCGTAACTTATTGTAGTGGACATATTGGGGTCACGTTTAATAGTTTCATCAAAAAAATGCGTTTTTCAAAAACTCTACAGCGTATTTCAACATGCCAATTCTCTCTCTCTCTCTCTCTCTCTCTTTCTACCTCTCTCTTTATATCTCTCTCACCCGCGCTCTCTCTTTATCTATCTCCCTCTCTCCCTCTCTCTTCCTCTCTCTCCCCCTTTATCGCTCCCTCTCTCTCCCCTCTCCCTCCCTCTCTCACCCCCTTTATCACTCCCTCTTGCTATCTATCTCTATCTTTCTCACACACACTTTTCCTTATTTTGCAGTAATATTATTCTGCAGTCGTTTGAACACTTCAGTTTTTTCTGATAATTGGATTTCGTCGTCGTTGGTANGCACCCTTGCTTTAGCTAGATGTTTTTGCTTGTGGACGTGGACTCGTACGCTGTTGAACACATCCGTACACTCGCGGGAATTGTCATGAAAATGTACAGCTAATATACGGAAACGCGTCCCGTAATGACGGGAACCAGAACTGAACTCCATAAACACAAAATAGCTTAGGATTTGAGGAACGAACAATGCCGAGTCTACACGAAGTGCTCTTCGCCAATTTAACCACAAAATTATCTTTCTGCGGCAGTTAAACCCATTTCTCCAAATATCATTAAGTATCTCAAGCCGCCTGCAACATTCAGTACGTAACACTTAAACACGCTCAAACGTTACTTGAAACTCGAAAAATTGTTGTCACATTACCAAAAATCAAGTTTAAAGTAGCTTGCATAACACGCTGTTACAAGAGGGTTGTGAGTGGTAAGCGTTATTTACTCTGAAATTTCTTATTCGCGTTCAAATCTCGCTCCAAGATAAAACCTTTCAACTTTTTTTTAAAAATACTTTTTAAACACAGTGAAACACCAGAATAACGAAAATTTGGGAATAGTTTTTGATATCTCGTAATACCAGCCAAAAGTACAGAAAGACTAACTGTGCTGCGTTTCATATAACTTCAGTAAATTCTGACAGACACTGTGACCAACCTACAGAGCATGCAAACAGTAAACGTCTTCATTTGCAAAGTAGTGTGTCAACCGATGATTATTGAGAGATTTAGGCCCATGTTGATATGTTTGGTGGCCATTGCGATGGTTATGAGACAAATAGTACACGGCATTGAAAATAATGTAGCACTTTAATGATACTTACAACATTTTTGTTTAAATTATGCTTTTAGAATAACGTAATTTTTTTTTTAATTCTAAAGCATGGCTTTTAAAACATTTTGAAAAATTTTGGTAGAACATGTAGTATAAATCACAGNTTTTTTTTTTAATTCTAAAGCATGGCTTTTAAAACATTTTGAAAAATTTTGGTAGAACATGTAGTATAAATCACAGTTATGTGAAACATATCCACCTGGTAAATGCCAGTGTGGCCTCTTTCGACGTGAATTATCTATACGGGAGAAGTAGTAGAATGAAGCCGACTTTGGAGCAAGAGCTGGAAGCTGGAGAGCTCGGATCTGTTCATCCTCTGTCATTCCGGTCGGCTGGCAGCAATTTTCTCCTCAAAAGTTTTATTTTTTCCTCAGAGCTTTCTTTTTTTCCTAAAAAAAATCTTGTTTTTCCCTCAAAACAGCACCGATCCCCCCAGCTGCAAAAACAATTACCCGAAAGGCAATTTTCTATCCATCGGACGAATTTGGGGGGATCGTTTTCCAGGGCAGAGCAGTGGTGGAAATATTGGTTTTATAGGCATAGAATATGTCAAATCGATACCAGGGGTCCAGGGTCCAGAGTCAGACCTAACCATCAGCCATCTTGGTTCTCTCAGCCATCTTAGATTCAAGTGACCTTGACCCTACTGACCTTTCACCTTGAATCCCAAAAATTCACAAAAAATTAAAAAAAAAACTAATATTTATAAAAATTATTTTAAGAAAATATTTTAGAAAAATATTACAACCTTGACTTTTGACCTTGACCCCAGTGACTTTTGACCTTACTAGTCCAAAAAAATTCCCTAAAAATGCATAAAGAAATTATTAAATATTTATAAAAATTAATAAAAAATAAAATTAAAATTAATTTCCAAATATTAAAATTTGTTTTAAAAATTACTAAAAATGTATTATTATAAAATTTAGTATTTATGAATTTATGTATGTTTGAAGACGATGCAAGCCACAGACGATGTGAAATCGTGTATGCCATATACGACTACATGCATACCTTCAACAACTGACCACAAATTACATGGAAAACAATGCTGTTATTGTGCCAAGTCCTGCTGCAAAAACTGTCTTGGCAGTTTACTCGAAGTGATAACTTAAATAAACACATCAAGGCGGATAAATGTAGTGTTTTTTTCGCCCACTGAGAAACAGCATGTGATGACTTCGTTATCTCATGTTAATACACTACATGAAATGCTTGCATACGACGAGGGAACTCGCATGATGAAGTATTACGACAACGACTACATGCATTTTATGCAAGGCGATACATTGAAAGAACATCTGCAAGGATACGTCTACTGGGAGTCAGAAAGTGTTGCTGGTAATACCTCTTGCTGCATCGATGGGTACCGATTCCACAGGCGATTATGATGAGGCAGTTAGTGCTAAAGACGCAATGAGTGCAGTAGAGTCGGTTTGCGCAGAATCTACCCTTGCAAGACGTTCGTGTGAAGTCGAAGAACTTCAAAATAAACGGTATTCGGCTCTACATACTGATGGGCAAACAACTCCTGCTACAAAGAAAAGTAAATATAATATTGAGTTTAAAACAGGAAGTGAAGGCGATCACGAAGACAGCATAGATGAAGATGAACATGAAGACAGTGATGATGTTGAAGACGATTATGGCGATTTTTTATATTTACTGACACAATCCTCCAACATATTCGCTGCAATGAGCGACACAAAGAAGGCAGAAGACACCGAGAATACTGGCTACTTATTTCTCGAAGACCCGAATGAACTTGTTGATACACTCAGATATTTTATTGACCTTCAAAATGTGGGTATTTATCGTGCATTGTTGAGATATCTTAAATCATTCGTAAACTGAAGGAACTGGGATATATTGCATGAGACTGTTGGCTACTATCCATGATCTACAAACTTTTGAGAAATATAAAGATAGAATGGACAAAATAATAAAAGAGAGAATGTATATAATAAGTAAATAATTAAATTTATATATATCCATAGTAATGTATGCTCTGCTTCTCTGAAAGAGTCTGAACCGAGAGAGTGGGTGGATGCTGACAGCTTGCGTAGCAACGAAATTGAGAAATTAACGCCACCTATGTGTTGAAAATAGAATCCAACATGGAGGGTGCCGACAGCGCAACCTTTACTTTAAAATCATAAACAAATATGGCTGTCAACTGGTGGCTAAATCGACAACTTCACTGGTGGGTAATTAGTACACAGCGACACTTAGGCGTTGAAAACATATAAAAATCGAATATGGCACCCTCCAGCAATGTATAAACAAATGACAAACGAAAAACCAATATGGCGACCTCCAGCAATGTATAAACAAATGAAAAACTAAAAAACCAAGAGGGATGTCAGCCAGCAATGTATAAACAATTAGCAAACTAAAAAACCAAGATGGGTGCATTCGATAGAATGTGTATATGTGAGGGTTGGTGGGGAAAGGGAGACCTCCAGAAATGTAATTTGTTTTAAATAAAATGTTTATAATATTTTTTTATCAGTTTGTGTAATATTTTAATACTTATCTTATTAAATTTTAATATTTAAAAAGAATATTAATTTTTTATAAACTTTTTTATACATTTTTTGTGATTTCTTTGATTTTTTGCATTTTTTAAGATTTTTTTTTTTGTTTCCAAGATTAAAGGTCAGTGGGGTCAATGTCAGAAGACAAGGTTTTAATAATTTATAAAATAATTTTTTTTATAATTTATAATAAGACAATTTTTTGGAATTTTCTGCGAATGTTTGGATTTAAGGTTAAAGGTCACTGGTGTCAAGGTAACCTTGATCCAATATGGCAGACAAGATGGCTGACAGAACCAATATGGCTGATGGTTAGGTCTGACTCCGGGCCCTAAACCCCTTGTATCGATTTGGCATACCCTACGCCTATAAAACCAATATGGTCTCCACTGCTCTGCCCTCGAAAATGATCCCTCAAATTCGTCCAATGGATCGAAAATTGGCTTTCAGGTGATCGTTTTTTGCATCGGGGGGGATCGGTGATTTTTCGAGGGANGGTGATCGTTTTTTGCATCGGGGGGGATCGGTGATTTTTCGAGGGAAAAACGGGAATTTTTAAGGAAAAAGGAAAATTTTTAAGGGAAAAGAGAAATATTAAGGGAAATTGAATCGATTTTAAGGATAAAAGGAAATTTTTGAGGGGGAAATGGCCACCGACCGATCGGAATGACAGAGCATGAACACTTATGAGCTCCCCAGCCCCCAGCCCTTGACCCGAAGTCGGCTATATATATTACTGAGAGAATTTAGTGCTGGTGGTGTAGGAATATTATGTCTGCAGTTAATTATTTTTGTATTTGCTTATTTCATTAAATGTAGTTCGTTGTAGGTGTCTTTTTAGAACAGTTTCCTCAGTGAAATGAAATATCGACACGTGTCTGCGCTTCGTTTGGTTTGTTTGTGCGCTTTGGTCAGCCATTTTCCTTAACCATATTGAGGTGCAAGCGACAACGTATTTACTTTCTGAATTTCATTTTTTTTTTTTTTTTTTTCAAGAAATCGCTGAAGTGTTTTGTTCAATGAGAAAGTCCGCGAATAAGTTATTTCCTACCAGTGGTATCAGTAGTCAACAAAAGTGATTTTAGTGAATTAATGTCCAAGGCTGGCAACATGTATAGGAATTACGAAATGAACAGTAAGTTAGTATGTTTTGTAAATGATGTTTCTTGAAACTTGTTGTTACTTTATTAGAAGTGTACGTGGCCTTCAAAAATGGTTTNGGCCCGAAGTCGGCTATATATATTACTGAGAGAATTTAGTGCTGGTGGTGTAGGAATATTATGTCTGCAGTTAATTATTTTTGTATTTGCATATTTCATTAAATGTAGTTCGTTGTAGGTGTCTTTTTAGAACAGTTTCCTCAGTGAAATGAAATATCGACACGTGTCTGCGCTTCGTTTGGTTTGTTTGTGCGCTTTGGTCAGCCATTTTCCTTAACCATATTGAGGTGCAAGCGACAACGTATTTACTTTCTGAATTTTAATTTTTTTTTTTTTTTCAAGAAATCGCTGAAGTGTTTTGTTAAATGAGAAAGTCCGCGAATAAGTTCTTTCCTGCCAGTGGTATCAGTAGTCAACAAAAGTGATTTTAGTGAATTAATGTCCAAGGCTGGCAACATGTATAGGAATTACGAAATGAACAGTAAGTTAGTATGTTTTGTAAATGATGTTTCTTGAAACTTGTTGTTACTTTATTAGAAGTGTACGTGGCCTTTAAAAATGGNTACGTGGCCTTCAAAAATGGTGGTTTTTTTTGTCCTAGTTCATTTTATTGCAAATCCAACTATTTTTACGTGTTAAGTTAAATTTTATGGAAATGTTTACATTGCGCATTTCTCATATTGGTATGTAAAGCGACATATTTATTGCTTTTTGTTTTTGCGGAAGGTTTTGAACTGCACGTGACCTAAATAAAAGTAAATAAGTAAATAATATATCAATGTAATTCATTATTCAAAAAAATCCAACTATTTTTATGTGCGAGTTTAACTTCAGTGAAAATATTTAATATGTTGTGTTTCTCGTATCGGTAAGGACAGCGACACAGTTATCGCGTTTTGCTCTTTCTGTGAAGTTACAACTTTCAAGTTATATTAATTGGATTATTAATTCCGTACGAGCAAAACTTTCCACTGCGTCATCAAAACAATAGACAGTTCGAGTTGCTCCTCTTTCTCATGAGAAAACCACATGACAACCCCGTCTCACGAAAGACTAAAACTAGAGTTCCCCGCCTCACCAATAAAATAAACAGAGCCCAGACCAGTACATTACTCGGTCATGACAAAAACAAAAGAGGTGAGAATGGCGACCAGTTATAGTATACTTAGTACTGGACTGAATTTGTCAATATTTCCAGTGCGTGCCACTGGAGTCGTGGACGTTCTTCACAAACATCGTTTTCTTCGCTGACGGAACAGCTTTGGCGGTGGGATACATTGAGGCCACGCACTACTTTTCGAGAACTGTCGAGATTTTTCTGAAGTTATATGAAACGAGATAATAGCGAATTTTCGGAGAGCTTCCGTGAATTCGCGGAAAAAGTTCTTTGAAGTTTCCGGAAAATACGTCACTGAAGAAGAAAAAAACCCACGCGTCCGTGATTTCGTGGAGATTTCTGGAGAATTTTTCGCCAGCATTTCTCCGTGATTTCAGGGGAATGTTTTCCTCGAGGTGTGTAGTGACTTTTGCCGCCACTGTCGTTTAGCCCCGGAGTTGCGCGCGCAACGTGGCGTGTCGAGAGCGAAATCACTTTTTAAGATTTAAAATAAAAAAAACATGTAGAGAGCCGGTGTTTAGCAGCGAAGGAGCGTAAGAGGCGACAAGAAATAGCGGCGACAAGGTAAGACGAGGGGTCTGCGAGAGTAATCCCCCTGCACTACGCCCCCTCGTTATGCCGGCGGCCGGGGTAATCCGCCCCTCCCAGGCCATGGTCCCATCCTTCCGAATCCCAGGGCTACCTCGAAGGGAAGGAGGTCATGAAGGGACCCCTGCAGCCTTCGGTTGAAACTTCCATTCACAACGTTCGGCCATCACACAGAACATACAGATCGGACAGGACCTGTACCCATCAAAAGTTTAGGACTATGCAAGATGTAAATGAAAAATTCAACTTGACGTGATATACAACGTGTAACTAAAAAAAACCACCTACAAACTCCGGGAAGTGATTCCTGATGAAAATATAAGACGCTAGGCGCCCACAAAATTCGAATTTTTAAAATGGTTTTTGTTACAAATATCAGGAACCACTTGCGATTTAAGCGAGAAATCGGTGAATAGTGTTTGGTGGAACGGAGATCTTACACCTGTGAGAATGTGGTTGGCAATATCATCACCCTTCGTCAGGGAAATAGAGGTGCTGGTTCGTAACAAAACACACGGTAGCATATTCAGCAGATCTTCCTAAAAAAAAAAAAGGTTGAAAGTAGCCGTGAATAGACAATATTCTCATTTGCGTCGATTTTGTGAGATCTGCGAGGACTGGTATTTTGAAGGAAACAGAGCGATATATATAGAGTCAAAGCAAATGTAACACGGGTTATGCAAAAGACAGTACGATAATCTCTCAGGAAACTTTCTTCATTACTCAAAAAGACTTAATATTTTTCTTATTAATTAAAATTCTCGCCATTGGAAAAAAGTAGAGTGCTGTAAAATAGTTGGCAAAAAAATTATGCTGAGTTATAAAAAGCTTTAAAACACATACTCAACTATATTACTTTATTCCTTAGGAGAAGTTAACGCATTAAAATACATATGTTGCAGTTATGTATCCTGACATCATTTTAACCTTTCTAGAAGCGTACATCAAGTTCTAAGAATTTAATTATAGTTTTAATGAAGGTTAATTTAATCGTGCAGATGTATATATGTTGCACACTTCAAGTCGAAAAATAAATTCCCATGTTTTCTTAAACAACTTCAAAATGCATTAACTTAAGCTAAGCTGGAAAGAAAACGTTTTTTCGCCTTAAAACATCTTTCTTGTCATTTGCAGTTGTTCCTGAGAGGAAGAAACGATTAAGTTCTTGACAAAGTAAACAGCAAGGATGCCGAGGCCTCGCAATTTCTTGATATCTGGGCGAAATTTGAGTCGTCAGCACTGCGATCAGATCATCTTATTATTAATTTGGTTTTACTTGTGGCGAAGATAAGTCTTCCGCCTTCTATTACGCTTAACTTCGTAATATTAAAATTTAACAATAATTTGTGATCTGATTATCACCAAACACGTAATAAACATTACTCTATGGGCTATTCACGGTAAATTGAGCACTTTTGAAAGTCCTCTCATTTGAAATAATAGTCAATAAATATATTTTATTTGGCCTTAAACGTTAACTTCCGAGTGCGGTGGAATTACACACTGTTTATTACTTACATGGCAATATTTATAAAAAAATATATATATTATTATAAGATAAAAGTTGGCTGAAAGGAAAAAGTAACTAGTGCCTCAGAAGTGCTCACTTTACCGCGAACAAGCCTATGAACTCATTAACAAATAATTAAAACGAAGAAACTGTCGCGGAAATCTATTTAAATTATTTCAACACAAATGGGCGTACTGGTATGACCTCCTGACCAACTACAAACGTACAAATAAAAACGAATTAGTAAAAAGGTGATATTTAAACATAACAATCATTATTTGTAATAAGTGCATTTGATTATGTTTGATATCAAATGGATAATTTATGAGGAGGAGTCGGAATTCAAAGACAAGCGAAAATCACGCACAAAAAGTAAATAAAGTAATGAAATAAATTTTTTTATAAAATAATTTACGCTGACATCTTCGCGGCCTTGGATTAGTTACATAAGGTTTTACTTCCAAGGATGAAATTCATATTTGTTACGTAGCGTCAGATATAACCAAGCTTGAATTACCACTACTGCAGTAATGGCTTGTTCGCTGCTGAGCACTTTGTAATCAACCTTTGAAAAAATGGTTGTTTTGCCCTTGCATATGTTGCTGGACACTGAATTTAATATCAGTTTTGTGTGCCTATGGCATATTAGTAACATTCAGTGCTGGGCAGAGAAATGGCAACATCTTGAAAGAGAGATCAAAACGTTAAGGAATCAGTTACACATTACCAAATCCATCGTTACTCAGCAGCGAAAATGTCTTAAGAAGATGATATGGCAAATGTAAAGAATAGCGGCTTTTCCGAAAATAGAAATAAAAATCCCAAAAAATTGTATGTTTCGACTCTACTAATTACACAGAACACGAATTTACTAGCGCCATTAACTTAATATGCTTACAAACCACAAAAACCATAGTGGGGAGAGCTATGAAGATCAGAAAAATTGTGGAGTAAAATCACTAAAAAATACACCCACAAAAAATTCGAAAAAACCTCAATTTTGCATTTGTCTACCCAATTTCATAATATATGCCCACCTAACCTAACCCTACGATTAGTAAATCAAAATTTTACATTTTTAATCTAACCTGAAATTGTCGTGTTTTAATCTAACCTAGGATTATAGGGTTTTAATCTAACCTAGGATTGTCGGGTGTTAATCTAGCCTAGGATTATAGTGTTTCAATCTAACCTAAGATTATAGGGTTTTAATCTAACCTATGATTTTATTCTAATCTATGATTATAGGGTTTTAAAGTAACAGTAAAACATATGGGAAGTATATTAATCAACTCACCTAGGCGTGTACGTAGGAGGCGTGTACAATTCCACTGTCCTCGGCCAATTCAACCACCGTCATGCATGACTTCCACGTTACCTCAATCGACAAAACACTATTATCTACTAAAACGTCCAAGTAACACCCGCCACATGGACGACTGTCACGCACAGAAGCACTCGTTCTTGCACCCTCCATTCTACAATCACAAACCTTCGCACGGTCAGATTCATACATGCGCAACACACACACACACACACACACCACCACCACCACCACCACCACCACTCGCCACGAACCGCACTGTCTCGCATCTAAATTGCAACTAACATACGGTGACGTCTACACATCTACAGCCAATAAGGTGACGGCGAGATGCGCATTTGTTTACGTTACTACAGCATTGCTTCGCCAAACATCATGGCGTCCGACGTAAACAAAGCGGTCGAACTGCTCGTTTAATAACTTTTTTATTTTCGACGTTGTGATTATTTTATCATTACGCCGACAGGTAAGGTCTGCAAAAGCCATTTATATAACGTTTGTGGGTCTACTATGTCTCCTTCAAAAAATCCGCTATTCTTTACATTTACCGATTATATTCCTTAAAGGCGGTTCAATGTAAAGTGAGCACTTTTAAAATCAACCTTTGAAAATTGTCGCTGTCCCTACCTGCGTGTATTTTTAATGGGCACACGTAGTGGCATGCGCTCAGTAAAGTTGATAACAACGGAAGGAAAGTAGTTCCATGTCTAAGGGTTGAATTAAAAGTCTCCGGTTAACATTTGTCAATATTGCAATGATTAATTTTTCTTTCTGATTTTTTTAGTGCTTATAAGTATATAGATTAGAAAAATTGTAGAATATTTACTTTTACTGTAATTTTACGGTTTCCCTTTACTTGCATGTCTCAAGTGATCAGGTCTACGGAAATGTAAATTTTACATATGGCGGAATGATACACAATGTTCTTACATGTAGATCGTGAGTAGGGCTTTTAGAAGCGCTCATTTTACCGTGAAAAACCTTTACTGTTACGTACATAAAATGAATAGAGACAAAGATAAATAATTGCACTGCTTTTTGCAAGTTTCTGCCAACTTTACTGGCAGCATGGCAGTCAATGTATCTGTGTGTGTGTATATATATGTATATATACATATATATACATATATATATATATCTTTAAGAATTTTTGAAAAGTTATTTTGAAATGGTTAAGTATTTTTTTTGTAAAAACAAACNCATATATATATATATCTTTAAGAATTTTTGAAAAGTTATTTTGAAATGGTTAAGTATTTTTTTTGTAAAAACAAACCCCTCAGTGTGTTTCAAACCTTGAAGCACAGGTACTTTCTTTACCTTAATGGCCGCAGCTAAAAGTAAGTAAAACACTCTTGGGAAAGTAAGAAAACGAGCAAGGAGTAATTATTTCCCAAGCTTTCGTGTTTAGTTTCTTTAACGCTCCCTAAACAAGAAACATTTCAAGGTGGGGGATTCTTCAGCTCCGTTGCTGCAAAACATTCTCGGCGAGCCTCTGACACGCTTGTGTGATAAGTTCTCCCGGGTTTAATTCCCAGCAGCCTCCGGGGGTTTCTAGCAATGGCCGAAAGCGAACTCATTACGTGGTTCGCTTTCCTGCCTGGATGGGAGGGAATGTATTTCAGCCATAACCCAGAGTACACTCCCCAGCCCCTCCCTTCCTCGTGCTTCCCCTATGCAAAGCTCCGGTTTTAACGACTTGCCACCAATAAAACTTTACAGCCGACGTGTACAAACGTCGCTGGCCCTAACGCTTACANCTCCGGTTTTAACGACTTGCCACCAATAAAACTTTACAGCCGACGTGTACAAACGTCGCTGGCCCTAACGCTTACAAGCCAGTGGAATAAGCGGTCGTAGGAGAGATTGTGAGGCGGGCGCGTGGGTTAGGAAAACAAATTACCCCTGTTATAAACGAAGGGGACGAAATAAAAAAAATTTCCCTAGCTTATATAAGCTGTAAAAATATCACGATATGGAACTACATCATCGTTTCTTCCCCCCTTGTGCCTATTATACGGGATGTCCCACTACTAGCCCAACCCGGGTTTTCGTTAATAGCGTTAACAATAACGAAGGTATTGCAACGAAATTCTCAACATACGCACTTTTGTTCTGTGCGAAATGGGATGGCGTCATACGTAACAAGAACTGGAAGTAGCCACCATCCACGTCCAACCCTGAATAAGAAACTGCGCACCGAACAACACATTTTTTTTTTCTGATTGGAGATGCTTGTGATGCACAGGGTAGGGATTTTCCGCACCATGTTTATGTACTCAAAACTCTTAAAGTGTATTAGACTTTGCACTAATCAAGCATCGTCGGAAAAAAAAATTAGTAATCCAGAATACTCGGATTTGCATGTATGAGTGCCTGCAACTAACGGCAGTACGCCACTCGTNAAAAAAAAATTAGTAATCCAGAATACTCGGATTTGCATGTATGAGTGCCTGCAACTAACGGCAGTACGCCACTCGTTTCACTTTGTCAGGGTTCTTGAGTTCGCGGACGACGGAAATACGGTACGCATATCTGGTTTCCTGAGGAAGATGCTGCAGTGACTTCTCTGTAGAGGCTAGAGGCCAGAAGTAGGAGTCCTACATACTCGACTTAAACGACACCAATCGAGAACTGAACGACGCAGTCCCACTCGCATTTCACAATACTATCTTCTTGCTACGCCTTCTTTTTGGAGCGTCGAGTTCGGCGATGTTTACAAAAATAAACATACAGTAATGAAATGCATCTGCGTTTCTCAGTAATGTCATTGACGTACGCCACAGTGGCGCGTGGTGCTTGCTCACTCCTGTACATTCTCGGTGCTCGCAGCGGGAGCCAGTAACCACCGTGCAGCCCAGGGAAACTGGATGCATTCCGACCACTCACAGGCGAGCAGCGAGGGGACCAATTACACGCGTCCTCTCACCTTGCAACAGTTCACCACACGTCATTGGTTCACGAACTTTTCATTTTCACTCTTCAATTGTACCGCAGTTTTTTTTTTNTGCAACAGTTCACCACACGTCATTGGTTCACGAACTTTTCATTTTCACTCTTCAATTGTACCGCAGTTTTTTTTTTCCACACCCCACCTCCGACTTAAGTGATGTACGTTCAAGAAGATTATAAACATGGAGATCGCTGCATTAGAAGCATTTGGGCATACGTTAGCCTTCACCAAGAAAATCATCTCATAATCTGTAAACTGCTGACCCTGGTGAAATCTGTCATTGTTTACAAAGGACTGCATTAAGTTTCTAAGCTATTATTGAAGAAAATTCAAATACATCCATTATTATTATTATTATTATTATACGTAGAGAAGTTGTGGGCTCAGTGGAGAATCGATCGTGATCTTTCAACAAGCTGTAGCCATTGTAAAAGTTAGTAAAATTTAATTAAATCAACGTTTCTTCATGACATTATTTATTGTTAGTGACCGGCAAAGTTCGCGTCATCTTCCGGTGACATGAAACAATTGAGCACAATACGTTGTTTCATCGGCCGCTGCGTTGTAATCGACGTCACATGTCTGCTTGATCTCCTCAAAAGAGATTGGCCACTCCACCGCTGAACCTATATAGTTGGCCAAAGAGTTCTACGAAGCGTGTCAAACGTATTTTCGGCCAATGACTGAGGTTGGTCAAACGCACAGTATATTGGAGTTCAGTCTGTCCTTAAATAATAAGGCGAAATTTTNGCAAAGTTCGCGTCATCTTCCGGTGACATGAAACAATTGAGCACAATACGTTGTTTCATCGGCCGCTGCGTTGTAAACAACGTCACATGTCTGCTTGATCTCCTCAAAAGAGATTGGCCACTCCACCGCTGAACCTATATAGTTGGCCAAAGAGTTCTACGAAGCGTGTCAAACGTATTTTTGGCCAATGACTGAGGTTGGTCAAACGCACAGTATATTGGAGTTCAGTCTGTCCTTAAATAATAAGGCGAAATTTTTCAGGTCTCTCTTTATTGTACGTTATTTTCGTTGAGAATCTTGTACGAAACGCTTATCGCAAATATCAATAGGAGACACTGCGCTGAGGACATGAGAACTGATAACTGCAAATATATTGTATAGTATGCCACAGGTCGCGAAAATTTTCTGATGAGTGGAGTTTGGGAAATGTTTGTAAGTTCTTAGCTATGCTTATTTTTACACGTATTGAAAACTAAGTAAGGCTTCCAAAAAAAAAAAAAATCAGACAACCGTGAATAGACAAGCGAGTTTTTGCTTTCAAACATTAGTGTTGATACGCTGGAATACATCATTAAAACCTTGTTGCATTGAAAAACAATTTTCTGTCCACGCTCACCAAAATGCGCCTCGTCAATCTGGTCTCGCGAGGAAATGCTAAGCCGCAATGGCGTGTATTTAATAGACGCTGGGTAAGCGCTGTTTACCCTGTGCTATTGCTGTAATGTGTATTATTTACCAGTCCCGATAATCCATATTTATCAATATTTAAATTTGCGCGCGTGAATTCTTGCTCCCGCGAGGAATCGAAACAGAAAGCAGAACGTCTTCAAAAATTACGTGAACTTGAAAACAGAAGTGTCTCGGCTTTGACAGAAAAGTGCTTACTTTCTTCTTCTACCACCAGCGAAGAAACAACTGTATCTGATTTCGAAGTCTTGCCAGAATCTTCAACAGAGCAACCACCACAAAAGCGAGCTCGAAAAAACATAATTAATTGCCACTTAGCTGCTAGCCTTGACGTCTGTAAATTAAGTGACAGAAAAAGCATCTGTGGTCGTAGCATCTACTTTGAAAAGTGCAGGATGTGACTCTTTAGAGTTTAATGTTAACAGATCTTCTATTCGTCGACGACGTTTGAAAAAATCGAAAAGCAATAGCAGAATCTCTCAAAAGCGAGTTCAAACCTGATTTGCCATTAACGATTCATTGGGATGGCAAGTTAATTGAAGATATTATTGGACATGAAACTGTAGATCGTCTGCCAATTTTGGTATCAGGACATGGGGTCGATCAGCTTCTAGCGGTTCCAAAATTGGAACGTGGAACAGGCGAAGCATGTGCGTCAGCTGTCTTTGAAACAATAAATTCACGTAAAATGTTTATGTTTTGACACTACAGCTGTAAACACTGGTTTAAGAAATGGAGCCTGTGTTCTTCTGGAACAAAAAATGGAGAAAGATATGCTTTGGCTTGCTTGTCGACACCATATATTGGAAATTATGTTATAAGCTGCAGTGTGTCCACCGCTCGGATCGTCTAGTGGTCCTGATATTCAATTGTTTAAAAGGTTTAAGAACAACTAGGACGAAATTGACCAAAGCGATTATAAAACAATAATTTCCGATACCACGTCCTCAAACATCGTAAAAATTGTTGCAACAGACATGATTTCATTCGCTCAGAATCAACTTCAATTATATCAACCTCGAGATGACTACAAAGAGTTATTGCAACTCACGATTATTTACTTAGGAGGATTTCCTGAAAAAGGCATTTCATTTAGGAGGTCTGCTGGTCTTCACCGTGGTAGATGGATGGCGAAGGCTATGTATTGCTTGAAGATTTTCCTGTTTAAACATCAGTTTAAACTAACGAAAAAGGAAGAGAAAGACGTGAAAGATATTTGTATTTTAACAGTCATGATATATATAAAATACTGGTTTCAAGCCCCTGCCGGATGGTCAGCACCAATAAATTGCTTACAATTATTGAAAGACCTTACAGCTTTTCAAAGTATAAACCAAACGATGGCCAATGTTGCCATGAAAAAAGTACTGGGTCATTTATGGTACTTGTTGGAAGAGCTGGTATATTTTGCTTTTTTCGACGATGGACTTTCAGTTCAGGATAAGAAAAAAATGGTAGGTGCACTAAAAATCGAAGGTGTAGAGGGTTGTCCAAAAAGAAAAAGCATTGATGTCAAACACATCACCGAAAAAAGCATCGAAGATTTTGTGACTAGTAACTCCTTACGATTTTTCCAGATACTGGGTATGTTTTTGAATAAAGACGTTGAAACTTGGGAGGATGGCGTCGATTTTAAGCCTTCGAAGAAAATCGTTGCGGGTAGTAAATGATATTGCTGAGCGTGGTGTTGCTTTAATGGAGGAATTTAATAATCTGATGACAACAGATGAACAGCAAAAGCAATATTTGCTTTTGTTGGTAAAAGAGTATAGGAAGACATACCCTGATACAAAAAAATCAACCCTTGTATCCTGATTATAAATGATTTTGATATAAAGAGGTATCTTAATTTGTAATCTAAAAAACAATTTTGCATGCTAAATGTTTTATATTATTAAATACAAATTAGTGATTAATACAGTGTTTATATATATATTTTTTAATTCAAACCCAGGTAGCGACCCCTAAATATTGTTACAAAATTGTGAAAAAAAATACTGAAATAGTTTCTTAGGGTAGAAAATCAAATAAGATGGTGCCCGGTCAAAAATTAAAAAAAAAATTTGACCCATATAAGGACTACCCTAATATATATGTGTATATATATGCGAAAATATATACATAAATAAACGTTAGCATGGGTAACATACTTCGAATAATGCAAGATATATACAAATACGCCGCGTGCATGATGTACATAGTCGTGAGTAATAGTAAAATACATATACGTATAGTAATACAAACGAACACCACCAGTCTGACACAAGGGCCGGCGGCCCGAGTCATCGCTAGCATGGGTAACCCTTAACAACCAGGCATATATTGGAAAATAAAGGGTATATA
Organism: Clitarchus hookeri; assembly: GCA_002778355.1. Lineage (NCBI taxonomy): Eukaryota > Metazoa > Arthropoda > Insecta > Phasmatodea > Phasmatidae > Clitarchus > Clitarchus hookeri. The sequence goes on along the minus strand of NQII01000291.1, from coordinate 269,127 downwards.
TAATTGTACCGACACAATGGCATGCGTAGTCGCAGGTTACATTAAAACACATACGCGTTAGTATAAATAAACACCGTCAGCCTAACGCGAGGGTCAGGGAAACCGAGTGTAAAAGATACGAAACCGCCCTGTACATGAAAAACCAGTCACATAACAAACAATAAAGGACTGGCATATACGCAAGTACAACACGAGCATGATACCACAACGAGTCGCGATATGTATTTCAAAAAAATACCCGACGAAGCCACAGCCCATAATAGTGATATCAGTGTTGTTATCACGACAAAATGAGAAAGAAAAAGTGATCATAAGAGCCAACCCCAAAATTGAGTACAATGCGTCAAGTACGATACGTATTACGCGACTTGTAAAGACTGTATTCCTTTGCTTGACACAAAACAAAATACATTTAAACTATTGGTCTCGCAAGACTGACATCACTGCTACGCGCCGATGCAAACAGATATAAGAAATAATAATTATAAAAGTAAATTGTTATAAGTAGCGCCAGTGACTTTTCGCGCAAAAATCGGAGCACACAGTATACTTCAATACTATATATACACCTCAGCTGTTGTTATGCCTCCATTGGCTGCTGGTGCCGTGTCCGTCTTTGACCAAGCCACTCAGGACTAAGTAACTCCGACACTGACCCTTCGTGATTCGTGCGCAAACTGTTAACACGGACCAGATCAATTTTTAGCCAATAAAAGAAACTGGACGCCCCTACAGTGCTTTGGATTGTATCTTGTCTCGAAATTTTTTCGCAAAATATCAGTGCCCCTAGTTATAAGCAATTAACAACCAATGTTCTTGCGCGAGAATCGAGCACTGTACGTTATGTTAGGCGAAAAAAATTACCGTTGTGAAGTGCGGGAACGATAAGAGGCCAACACTGCTACACATTTATGAAGCAGATATAAAAATAAAATTTAAAGGAATAAAGTCATAAGCACATGGCAAACCAGCGCGATCACATACTACACAAGCGTCGTTTTGCTGTATGCTGTGTTATACGATGCTAGACAAGACCAGCTCGTCTCGGCTGATACAACAGAATAGCAAACGACTTCCTTGCGAACCGATTGAAACGAAACTGTTAAATTCAGAGTATGGCCGACACTCGCAGCACTTGCAGCAGAACGCATCCGACCCGACCGACGTTGCGCGATCAACTAACATCTTGGGAATCTGTAAGGCTGCCCTCAGGTCTCGCCAAGTCGAAGGGATGGCACAGAACACTTGCCAAGAGAGAGACGCGTCAGGCTCCAGGGTGGCAGACCAGCCGAGTCACATATGCACTCCCCTTTACAAGAGAAATTCAGTCATACAGTACAATGTAACAGTTTATGCTGTTTTAAATGCTATATATACACGTACTTATTTGGCCACTGAAGACTGGGTACATGCCCGTCTACCATTGTCTTTTGATATTTTCTGCGATTTTAAAATTTTCTTAAAAGAACTGCGAGTCTTTTTTGTTATTTTAAGTGGTAGATTTTGTTCGAGGTGGAGGCTAAAGGTCAAGGTCAAGGTCACATAACGGCATGCAAGGTCAGGTCAAGGTTGCCTAACATCATTCAATGTAAAGGTAAAGGTCATGGTTGCTTGGCATGGTTCCTGCTGTTGTGATTGAGGCAAATGGATTTTCCCAGCGTGTTTCCATGATTATTTTAGATACAAAATATAGCTTTAAAATATGTCGTTTTTTTATGGTTGGTATTGGTTGCATGGTGGTGCACTCAAGCGTACGACGAGATAACTACGGAATGCGACAGATGTGGAGTTAAGTAATTTGAAACAAGATGGCGGGCAAAAACAAAATGGCGGGAAAAATCAAAATGGTGGCCGGAAACATGTCGGCAGATCCGCAGCCCTGGAAGGATCATCATCCTACTTGCTACTCATTTTGTTCGTACAAGGAAGGTTTTTAATGTGCTACACACATGTAGAATGAAGATCGTGTCAGTTTTATGTACATTTTATTCTATTTTGGATGTGTGACAGCATTGCAATGTCTAGTGTTTGACTGCCATCTCCCTGTAAGGTTAAGTTGTGAGTTGTGCTGTCCAGGACGGAACGGGGCCCTCAACCCGGCACCAGCAAAGCGCACAACCACTGCGTTATTTGTACTGTTTTGAAGGCTGATTGTACTTCTTTTCCTTTTGAAAAGAAAAAGAAAATTTGGACGGTGGGGAGAGCGACTCCAGCTCTGGACATAAACACTGCAGGAAAATCTTTCGTTAGACATTTTAATAGTAAATTGTATTCGCGAAATTAGTGGTTGATGGGCTGACCATTACTTTGTAAACTATTTTGTTGGCTGTGTATGCTATTTGCCAAAGAAAAAAAAATGTGCGGAGCAAAACCTTATTACAGTGATATGCGCAATTTGCACAAAGCTTTAAAGAAGCATTGTTCGTCCCAGTCTCGTTTGCAAACAATCATATTGCGAGAAAACCTTTGGCAAAATTTAGGATTGACCACTTACTTGATGAACAAAAAAAATACGTCATCAACAACACAACGGACTTGTTAAAAAGAACAGAGAAATCGTGAGACGTTTTGTAGATGTTGTTTGTTATCTAGCAAAGCAGGAACTTCCTTTCAGGGGTCTCAACGAAGAACATGATTCAAGAAACAAAGGGAATTATGTTGAACTGTTGAACCTCATCAGTCAGCATAATTTAACTTTGAAACATCATCTTGAAACTTTCTCAGTTTTTTTACGGGACTGTCAAATCTAACTGAATGACTTGATCTCTGGCGTGTCCATTGTTGTCAGCGAAAGCGTAATAAATGAAATTGAAAAGTTGCATTTTCTTCTATTAGCCTTGATGAAACAATGCATATAAGCAATCAGGCCCGACTTTCCTGCATATCGCGGTACATTGGGGAGGATGGTAAAGTTCAAGGAAGGTTAATAGGGTTTTTTTGATGTATCTGAAAATTGCTCTGCTGAGGCCATTTACAACGTTGTCGGCAAATTAGTGACTCATTACAGATGCGAGAAAAAAAACTGGCACCTCAAAGCTATGATGGTGCTGCTGTTGTGGTTGGTCATTTGAATGACCTACTACAAGCCATGAGACAAAAGTTTCCGCTGGCAATTTTTGTTCATTGCATGTCTCACAGGTTAAATTTGGTGTTGTCACAGCCTTCATGCTCAGAAAATGAATTCAGAATTCTTTTCAGTACATTTTGAGTGAATTGGCGGCATTTTTTTTTTTTTTGCGAAATCCACAAAACGAACAAAGGTCCTTGATGATGTAGTAAATAAGAGATTGGCAGCACGAGTTTCAGCTACGCGCTAGAATTTTAAGTCGCGTTTAGTTGGCTCAGTACATGAATACCGAGACGATCTTATTTGCCTTTTGGAGAAAATCAATGACCCCGAAGAAAACTGGGACCAGGAATCTGTCATAAGTGCCACTGAACGACTTCAATTTCAATTTTCTTTCGAAGGTTTTTACTGACATTTTCCCTCGTACAGATGTTTTGCACAGTATTTTTTCAAATTAAGCTACGTGCCACTGGGAACTGCGCTGCGAAAGCAAAGGAGTTCTCTAACCTACTGAAAACAAAACGAAACTGTTTTGAAAGTCTTTGGGAGTAAACAAATGCCGAACCAGAAGCTGAAGCACAAGAGTTGAACAGGAAATGCTTTAAGTACAGTGATAGCCATGAGTTTAACACATTTTGTAGGCGTCTGTATTATGAAATTATTGACACAGTTATTCAGCAAATGGACGACAGATTTTTCCAGTTTAGAATCTCTACAGTTTCTAGAGCTTCTAGACCCGAGCAACTTAAAAAAAACACCAAGAATGTTTTCCCGAAACTAGTTTGCAGCCTGTCTTAAATATGTATGGTAATATTTTTTGATGTTGCATTGCANCTGCGCTGCGAAAGTAAAGGAGTTCTCTAACCTACTGAAAACAAAACGAAACTGTTTTGAAAGTCTTTGGGAGTAAAAAAATGCCGAACCAGAAGCTGAAGCACAAGAGTTGAACAGGAAATGCTTTAAGTACAGTGATAGCCATGAGTTTAACACATTTTGTAGGCGTCTGTATTATGAAATTATTGACACAATTATTCAGCAAATGGACGACAGATTTTTCCAGTTTAGAGTATCTGCAGTTTCTACAGCTTCTAGGATCCAAGCAACTTTAAAAAACATCAAGAATGTTTTCCCGAAACTAGTTTGTGGTCTGTCTTAAATATGTATGGTAATATTTTTTGATGTTGCATTGCAAGCAGAACTTGTTGAAGTTTGTATATCCCAGGAATTTTCAGGCAAAAATGTAAGTGAAGTTTTATTTTTCATCCTTTCTAACAGCTTAGATATAGCATATTCAGAAGTGGTTAAGTTGTGCAAACTGACACTAACTGTTCCCGCCACTAGTGCCTCCACAGAAAGAAGTTTGTCAGCTCTGAAGAGAATAAAGACGTAGAGCCTCAGNTTTCCAGTTTAGAGTATCTGCAGTTTCTACAGCTTCTAGGATCCAAGCAACTTTAAAAAACATCAAGAATGTTTTCCCGAAACTAGTTTGTGGTCTGTCTTAAATATGTATGGTAATATTTTTTGATGTTGCATTGCTAGCAGAACTTGTTGAAGTTTGTATATCCCAGGAATTTTCAGGCAAAAATGTAAGTGAAGTTTTATTTTTCATCCTTCGTAACAGCTTAGATATAGCATATTCAGAAGTGGCTAAGTTGTGCAAACTGAAGCTAACTGTTCCCGCCACTAGTGCCTCCACAGAAGAAAGTTTGTCAGCTCTGAAGAGAATTAAGACGTACAGCCGCAACACACAACAAGAAAGACTTTCAAAATTGCCGTTACTGTCAATTGGAAAAGATCTGTTTTGTGACATGCAGAGTGAACAAAACTTTTATGACCGTGTGTGTAATGGATAAGTTTTCAAAGAAAGATGGAAGAACCGAGCATACCTATAAGTAAGTGTTGTTGATTTGCAGTCAAACTATTCATTAAATATAACATCCATAGCGTGTGTCGTATATGCTTCGTGTGTAGCCTATTTAAAAAATTGATAATCTTACATATCAGTAGTATTCGTAAAATTGAACTGTCCAAGTTTTAGTATTTGTACAAGAGTTATATATGTCTTTTCTTGTTTATATAGTATATATGAACAACTGATAAATTGATTGTTGCAAATAATATGACAGATATTGCGCCCTTAAGCTCTTATGTTTTTTTTTGGTGACTGGTATTATGTTATGTTCTTATCTGCACTGTTAGATATTTTTTTATTTTATAGATGAAACTATATAAATTTGTGCGTGCAGGTATGTGTGTATTGTTATGTAACGATCTCTTGCAGCTTACCCACACAAAAGTTGCGCCACTGCTAAGCCGTGCGAACGAACGTCGGCGATTTCTGCTATCTCCATAAGCACGGCATTTGACTGTTTTGGCCGGGAGGTTGCCTGGGACCTAGCTATCGCTTTCTTTGTAGATATGTGATGGGGCTGCTTTCCAAAACGTTACTGAGAGCGTAGAATGAAGTAACTGAGAGTAACAGCCGAGGGAAGCTGAAGTAAACATGGTTGTTGGAACGAGCATGGTGTAAATAGCATTCTACGTTTACAAATATGTACTGTCTAAGCAACCAATGTAGGTATATTCAAAATTATATTTGTCCCTTTCCCCAAATTCCTTCTTTTTCAAAATATCAGTTATATACATAAACAGCTATACTTGCGATAAATTAACAATAAACATTACGTATAAACATTTAAATTTTATAAAAGTTAGCAATGAGATAAACATACAAATTTTATCACTCGTCATTTGTAATTTTCCCGTGTTTGTCCGTAAAAATAATGTCCACATTTCCTTTCAATTTGTTTGATTCTACTACAATTTCCACCATTTTCAGTTTACCCCTCGTTTCTCGCTGAAATAGTGAGTGTAAAAGTTTTACTCTTGCCTGATGCTCATGCTCTGGGTAGAGAAGAGCGGGGAAATGCCGGTGTACCTGTTTCTCCCGAGCCTCAGAAAAAAGTTCCCGCAAACGAACATAGTGCTGCGCTAGAACTTCTTCGAAGTTGGTTTTGTGTCGCTTTCGAGTGGCGTGCGTTTAAAGGAAAACGAAGATACGCAATCTAATATTTCTCAACACTTCCATGCTTCTTGATAGAGAAAAAATGTAGAAGTTTATGTTAACAAATATTTTTTTTTTAATTTGGTTTGAACAGTAACGTATTATTTGATACCTGAATCACTTGCAAAAGCAGTAACTAGTATCTATTGCTTATAACTTTGTGGGTCAGTTTGAGATTCATGTAAGTATATAATGTACCTGCGGTTGATTTTATTTTTCCTTTTGAAACCAACCTAGGATACACAATGACCATTAGAGTAGATCCAAAGCTGGACTTTTAAAACGCTCAATTTACCATGAACTCGACTTTTCAATAAGCCATTCTTGTATTTGACTTGTTTTACTTTAATGAATTATTATCTCAGCAGCAGTCAGGCTCCTCAACGTAGGATGTCATATTGTGAATCATTTGACGATGTTTGTCCGGGTGGTTCGACACGGGAAGAGGACCACTGAACGTTATTTTCGCGTTAAAACTTGCAAACCATTTAATTCGAAAGTTTTTGACGGGATGTATCAAATAGAACTGCGCCTCATTGTTTACGAGCACGCCGAGAGAAACAATATTAGCCGCCAATTCAATAAAGCCCCAAGGCTTGCTGGGAAGAACTGGGTGAGTGGTTTCATGCCACGGAATCCAGAACTCAGTTTGAGAACGCCGGAACTCACGAGCATAGATAGAATGACTGCGTTCAACGAGGAAGAGGTTAAGATATTTTACAACGATTTGGAAAGAGTAATGGAAAAAGGTTTTACACCCGACAGAATACATAGTGACGAAGAAACTGGCATTACTGCAGTACAGAAACCAGGATTCATTATTGCACGCAAAGGTCAGAAACAAGTAGGGATGGCTAGTAGCTGGGGAAGGGGAAAGAGCGTAACTGTATGTTGCGCAATGAGTGCCTCTGAAGCCTTCATACCGCCCATGTTTGTATTTCCCCGCCAGCACCTTTCTCCATTGCTAGAAAAAGGAGAACCAATTGGAACTACATATCAGTGTTCAAAATCTGATTGGACGAACGACGAATTATTTCTTGTGTGGATGAAACACTTTGCGATAAAACACGAAATCTTCACTGGAAAAATCCAACTCTTCTGATAATGGACAATCATAACAGCCGCACGTCTCTAGAAATGTATAACTACTGCAAAAGAAAAATGGTGTTAGTGTTGTCTCCCTTCCACCTCACACTTCACGTAAACTTCAACCTTTAGGGTGTTTTTTTGCTCTCACGGAATCAGCATTTTTTTTTTCGGGAATGCGACTTGTTTATGAAAAGCCACGTTCGCCAGGAAATCACACATTACGATTTAGCTTCGCTTTTTAACGAAGCCTACACGAGGGTCGCTACCATGCATAAAGGAATATCTGGCTTCCGGTTAACGGGTACTTATCCTCTCCAGCCTGGCATTTTCACCAAAGACGACTTCTTCCCTAGTCAAGAAAACCCGAGCAAACCTACAGTCGGTTCACGACCGGAAGAAACTTTTGAAAATCTCCCTTTGAAAAAACACCCTAGCCGTTAGCTACATGCATATAACATTACAAACAGCGGCGAGCGCGGATACAGTTATGCCGTTAGGTTGCCAGCACAAAGAGAGGAAATAGTTCCAAAGTTTTAACGTAATTGTTAATTTATCGCTTACAAATGGGCTTTGAAAAGACTTTTATCGTATTATGCCTATTATTAATGACATGATGCTAACGTATTTAGATTTCAACGTCTTTTGCATAGTCATATGATCCCGTTGAAGAGAATGAAAGTGGCGCCAACATATCAGGCTTGAAAGTTGTGAATTAAGATATCAGGCCTACGACATTTGCGACGACGTCTTTTGCTGACATATCACCTGTGCCAGGGCCTTCAGGGGCTTGCAGGAGAATGCTGAAGGGAGGCGGAAGCAGGACTCAGTAATATTCACCTCCACTCCAATGAAAAGTGTGCTGGAGCTAGCGAAACAAAAAAAAATGATAAGAAAAGGAAAAAACAACGATGCGAAATCTCTGAAACAGGCCACTAAAAGAAATGCTTTTCAAAAATGTAAAAAAAAAACACTGATGTTCTTGCCACAAGACGAAATCCGGAGAGCAAGAAAGTCTGCAAGCGACACTCTAGTGAAGACGAGGGAAGTGCTAATGACACGTGCGACGAAAGTTTACAAGACCCGAACGTCATCACCACTGAAGGTCAGCGAAATGACCTGCGCTCGGTGTGCGGGGAATCCGGGCGTGATAAAGAGTTATGGCACAGGTGTGTAACGTGTTCAAGCAGAGTTTAGTGGCTGGGACGCAGCCTGCAATTACAAATGCGACTTCCGTTCCCGCCAGTGAAATGAATATAACTGAAGTTGAGGATTGAGCAATACTCGCATTTGTTGTTTTATTTTCATGGATGTAGCAGACATTTTAAGTTGATGCACTAGTGCACCAACACTTTTTAATGTCTACTACTTTTTTTATTTTAATTATTCAAGCCTTTCTTTTAATTTTTTGATAATCTGACAAATGAACTAAAGACTTCAAAAAAATCTAGTTAGTTCTGAATCAAAGTGTTGATCAATAGGTGTTAAATTATTTTCTGCGTATAAAATCATATCTTTTTAGGTAGTTCATTTTCAGAGATATGTTCGGAGTGCATGATGTTTAGGCCTAATTACGAAATGTATGAATACTTTTTTGAGTTGGGTCTAAACACTCTGTATTTTGTTTCATGAGCACTCATTTACTGTGAAGTAGTTACATAAAATATTGCCTACTCATGTGGATTATTGGTTGGAAGCACACGTTAACAAAAGTAATTTTTTTAGCATGTTTTTTCCAGTGCTAATTTTTTCAATTTTTTTTTCTTTTTTATGTTTTGTGTGATACATGTTAACCAAAAAAACCAAAAAAAAAAGGTTTTCACTAATTATATTCTCTTTTATGAAGAGATATTAGCTTGTTCATGGTCCAACTTGATTATTTGAATCTTTATTTTTGTGTTTTGAGACTGAATGTTTTATTTACTTACTAGATGCAATACATCTCATAAATAATGTGGTCAGATAACACAACTAAGTTAATTTGCTATCTTGGGCACCCTTTTTAACTACGCTTCAAATTTGAATAAAATAGAAAGAAACCATTTTCAAAATATATACATAGTTTGCTTTTGTGTGCATTTTTTTATGGAAAAAAAACGCATACGTGCCATTACCCCACAAGAGTGGGCAATGACCCGCTGTCTCAATGTTACTGTTTTGAAATGCTGGTCCGCTCGATGTGCCATTTCGCTGATTGTTATGAAACTAACATGTACATGAATGTTTACAGGAAACAAAATCGAGTTCTTTGAACGAAAACTGAACAATTTTTACATTTGCATTTGACGATTTATTTTTGAGTGTGGGCCATTTCCCCACTCGCCCCTATTAGTAGTTTTGGGACACTGCGAGAGCGAGTAAAACATTTGCTCGAAGTGTTTTGAGACAACCTAAGAGAAGTTTATTCGCAGAGTAACGTTTTGGAACTCCGCCCGGTAGTGGAAGGGCGATTAGCGATAACAGATTCTTTGGTCCAGTCCACGAGCTTAGAAGGAAAAGTAGAAACGTTGACGCACTTAAGGGCCCTGTTTATAATGTAGGTGTCAGTTTCTCTACCAAGTTCAATCAGGCAACATCCTCTACGACATATTAAAAATACTCAGAACAACCTATAATGGAGATGATGGAACATGAACAACGAAAATTTCGCCTTTGCTTATACTGCACGCCTGTTCAGTTCTTTGCAAATACAGACGAGGCATTCAATGGATATGCTATTCACAATAAAATGAGCACTTTTTGAAGACCTCTGATTTGGAATAACAGTCAATAAATATATTTGATTTTGGCCTTAGACGTAACTTCCGAGTGCGATGGAACACACACACTGTGTTTATTACATGCATGCCAATATTTATTTTTAAATGCTGTTAAAAGATTAAAAATGGCTGAAATAAAAAGGCATCTGGGGTGCCAAAAGTGCTCACTTTACCGTTAACAGCCTATAGGTGAATGTATCGTCCTTCCAGGGCATGGTGGACCAGGAACACCAACCCGACAAGCTTTGTGGTCATTTTTTTTTTTTTATGTTAGTCAAGCATAATCCACTTTATGTTGATAATAATTATTACGATTTTTTAAATGAACTTATAAAAAACGCAAACACAACCACAGACAGTATATGAAGATTTCATGTCGTCCACACTTTCTTTGTAAGTATATGATTACACATTATTTTGTAGACGGGCGTGATGAATTTATAAATCAAAACACTAAAATGATAAGCTACCATTGGCCATACTAGTTTTGCCTGTTTGAAACCTTTAAATACACATATAAGACGAGTTTATTTGAATAAACAAATGTGTATTGTACTTACAATATTTATTTCACAAAGCAAGTTGCTGAAATATTCTTTAAATAGTTATTTTCTCATGGCACAATCTCTGTTAAGTAAGAATTTCACATAACATTGGTTTTATTTAATTAATTTTAAATTTTTAAACGGTGCTCTAAAAACTTTTGGGAATAATTACCGTTTAATTTACGACTTTGTGGACTTTTAATTTTGGAATCGTGATACATCAAAATAATTACAGCATGGCATGCTAGACAGTTGAAGGTCATGATGTTCCTACTAAATCTTACAAAATTCTAAATACAAATTACAAAAAACTAAACTCGAAACAAATTAGAACACGGCCGCATTTTATCGTGAACAGTCTATCGGCGCATGGCCTAAGCACAGTATCATTTAAATTCACGAGACAGTATTTTTTACAGGGGAAGCAATTTACGCAAAAATAGGCCCACGCGAACAAAAAAAAAACAGATATATAACTTGAAAATGCACTTGGCCGTTTCCCCGGCCTTCGCAAGTCGCTACAGATTATAAATTCCAACCGTCAAAACAAATTTAATATGTAGGTAACTGGAAAATACGAATAGTTCTACCGGTCTTCAAGCCCAAGATGTCCCCGTATCCTTACCACTATCAACCGATCCGGCCGGGGCCACAGTGTAGTGGTCAGACCACTCGCCTCCCACCTGGGCGAACCATATTTAATTCCCGGTAGGGTCGCTCTCGGATCTTCGCATTCAAGAATGTGCCGNGTTTTCTTTCTCCGGAATCTTCAGTTTCCCCCACCCTTGCACTTCACCCTTGTCAGCTCTCAATACCTAGATGTTAAGAACCGCTCACACCTCCCCATCCCGATCCAACCACCATACTTCATCTTGCAAGCCAGTCGTCTGAATTTCATCCTCGTCCCCATCTTTTGCATGTTGCTGATTTATCAGTAAATTTGTGAATACCTATAGTGATTAAATTAAAGAATATCTGGGTTTATTCGGCACAATACGCTAATCCGGCCATCTTGTTTCATCTTGCAAGTCAGTCATTACTCTCCATCTAAACTGTTTCTCCTTTGTTTATATTTGGTAATTATTTCGAATTTTGATGCTGGAGTGTTGGTTAATACAGCATTCTTAGCTGGGGTTGTTAAGCTAATACATTTTTTGAACTAACTTCTAACAAAGAAAAGCATTTTATTCTGTAACTGAGTATTTTAAACTTTTGAATAAGCTCGTTTATCCTATGTATTTGAAAAGCATATATTATTTGCCTTTTTAAAACGACTACAGTTTGCTGCTCTAAGTTGTCAATGCTGAATTGTTACCTTCAAAAGAAATTTACAAATAACACTTTCTTTCTTATTCAGGAGGAAGTCTTTGAAGATTACAACCCTGTTTTGGACCAAAAATATATAAAAGGACAGGAATTCAAGTACTCACAGCATAGTGCATGTTCTGGACCACGTTAAGTTTGTATTTGTAGAGTCTAAAAACCTTAATTTATCAGCAATTAAATTTTTTTTACAAATAAATCTCTTGTATCAATGTGGCCTGGGCAATAATGCACAGTGCTTTTTGTTTCAAGGCGATGCAGTGAAATATGGCACACACATGTCGAAAATCATTTAACATGTAAAACCCTATCCTCCTCTCGGCCGGTCCTGCATTAGGCAGTCGCATTAACATCGGAAACACAGACTGTGCCTATGATTATTTGTCACGGGCAGTGATTTTTTGTAATTTTTCGCCTGCAATGGTGGCCGGTGTTTTTTGGGAACTACCACATGCACTTTGTCACTGGTTAATTTACTGCCAATCACAGTACATCAGAACAGCCACCTGCACTCAGTCGATCACGAAAGGGCGACCGCCACACTGGTCCCTCGGCAACCATCTCGCACATGCCAGCTGTGCAGGGGGAAAAACAACGTTTCACTTTGCCATTGTGAGATCACTCAAGGACAGCAGAAGCTTATCCCTCCAAACCACACATTTACNAAAACAACGTTTCACTTTGCCATTGTGAGATCACTCAAGGACAGCAGAAGCTTATCCCTCCAAACCACACATTTACGCGTAAGTTTGCACCTTATGTGCGTCGCACACCTAGATCATACATTCATATCAGGCTATTGTTTTATTTGGCAAATGTCTGCCTTCTAAAATAATATTACATATTACATTTTAAAAAATTGTGGTTTTAGAGACAGGAACAAATAAACAGTCATTAATATTAGTTTCATTATAAACTTCAATAATTGTAATTCAAAACCATATCCTATAAGTTTACTCGCAAGATTCCATCCAGCTCAATGCATATGCATTATTTGATGACAAAAGGTGTGTTCTACCCGTACACATATCAACTGAAATAAACTAATAATTCAATACAACTAATCCTCAGGTTTTCCTACAAGCAGCAAATAAAAATTATACTTTGCAGTTTTTATTAACATTTTTAACCACAAAGGTAGATCAAGTACACGTCTGAAATATTTTATGAGATGATGTACGCTTATTTAATTAAATTAATATTTCATTAAAAATTCATGCACTTTTAATGCAAAGTTTCGATTTTTTTTAGGAGTTGAATTGGTTAGTTTCCATTTCACACGGGTAGCGATTTTACCCGGAACTTCGTGAANGGACTTCGTGAACTTGCAGTCTCTGAATACAGTGATTTCGATATAAAATAAAATTAATGATAAAATGAAACAAGCATCGATAGAAGTAAATAAATGAACCATAAGGATCACCACACAATTCAGTACAGTCACACACAATTCTTTATTTGACAGTCATACATTTCATAACATTACATTACATACTATGAAATAGCAGAGACAAAAATGACAGATGACAAGAAAAAAAAAAAAAAATAATAATAATAATACATACTTGAGAACAATAACGAAAACATTACAACTAGCATTTTGGTGCCTACAATTTAAGNAAAACAACGTTTCACTTTGCCATTGTGAGATCACTCAAGGACAGCAGAAGCTTATCCCTCCAAACCACACATTTACACGTAAGTTTGCACCTTATGTGCGTCGCACACCTAGATCACACATTCGTACATACATATTAGGCTATTGTTTTATTTGGCAAATGTCTGCCTTCTAAAATAATATTACATATTACATTTTAAAAAATTGTGGTTTTAGAGACAGGAACAAATAAACAGTCATTAATATTAGTTTCATTATAAACTTCAATAATTGTAATTCAAAACCATATCCTATAAGTTTACTCGCAAGATTCCATCCAGCTCAATGCATATGCATTATTTGATGACAAAAGGTGTGTTCTACCCATACACATATCAACTGAAATAAACTAATAATTCAATACAACTAATCCTCAGGTTTTCCTACAAGCAGCAAATAAAAATTATACTTTGCAGTTTTTATTAACATTTTTAACCACAAAGGTAGATCAAGTACACGTCTGAAATATTTTATTGAGATGATGTACGCTTATTTAATTAAATTAATATTTCATTAAAAATTCATGCACTTTTAATGCAAAGTTTCGATTTTTTTTAGGAGTTGAATTGGTTAGTTTCCATTTCACACGGGTAGCGATTTTACCCGGAACTTCGTGAACTTGCAGTCTCTGTATACAGTGATTTCAATATAAAATAAAATTAATGATAAAATGAAACAAGCATCAATAGAAGTAAATAAATGAACCATAAGGATCACCACACAATTCAGTACAGTCACACACAATTCTTTATTTGACAGTCATACATTTCATAACATTACATTACATACTATGAAATAGCAGAGACAAAAATGACAGATGACAAGCAAAAAAAAAAAAAAATAATAATAATAATAATACATACTTGAGAACAATAACGAAAACATTACAACTAGCATTTTGGTGCCTACAATTTAAGCNAATAATAATAATAATACATACTTGAGAACAATAACGAAAACATTACAACTAGCATTTTGGTGCCTACAATTTAAGCATCAGAAGTACTACACCAACCAATCAGTACATGTTCAACTCGGTGAACAGCAAAGTTGATATTCTTATTTTGAAAATGGCAGTGACATTCATTCAAGCGTACTCCTTGCTTGATGTAAATTTTGGTGAGATTTGTACGGATGCAACTATGCCCCTCTCTCTCTGCCTGCTGTGATGGGGACGTGAGAAATACCACTGGGTATACTAAGGTACTTACAAATAGCAAAAGTTTGATCAGTGTGGGACAGTAAAATTAATTATAAATATTCACAGACTTGTGTGTCATGTTGCTTCACTACTTTCAGTTGACCCCTTGCTAAAATGAGACGTTGTTTTTACAATTAACACTTTTATTTATTATTTGGTGAAAAATTTATTCAGTCATCTAATAAATTTGCTACTCAGAAAAACAGTAAATCCAAAAATTGGTTAATCTGAATGACTGAACTTGGATTCCGTTTCCACAAGTTGTGATTGCCATCGTAGTTTATTTAAAACAATGGAATTGTAACGTCTCTGGAAAATTATAGTTCCTCTCAAATAGCCGGGAAAGTAAATACGTTGGAGCCAATATTTGCAACACATCATAACCTCAACAGTAACCAAGCAACTCTGCTCGTAAACAAGTGCTCCAGACTGCATAATAACGCAGTTTCACAAAAAAGACTGACACTTTGGGGTTAACTGAAATACTGTCTTAAGTTGAACAATTGTTCCCTACATATGTATATTTTTCATGTATTACTCAATAAAATTAAATCTTCACTTATGTTTGATGGATAATTTTCTGTACATCAATAAGCAACACTCAAATTTTGAAACACTGTATCAAATCTGATTGAATCAATATGATGAATGCAATGCAATGACGTAAACACACATGTATGATTATGCTGTAATATTTTCTACCTAGCTTCTTTGTATTAACTACTCTGCAAGTGATAATAATCAATATTACATCGGAGTGTTCACCTTGCCGTGCATAAGTTTTCCTTACCAATTACACTACATGTGATGATTTAACACTGTGTCAATAATGCACTTACTACATTGTTCCTCGTCCCCAAACTTACAAAAAACTAGACACTGCAGTGCCGAAACACTTTAAACGCCCATTCCAAAAAAAAAAAANCCTCGTCCCCAAACTTACAAAAAACTAGACACTGCAGTGCCGAAACACTTTAAACGCCCATTCCAAAAAAAAAAAACACCCAAAAACGAAGAAATGAAAACCGAACCATGTTTTACAGCCACCGACAACACGTGGGGATNAAAAAAAAAAAAACACCCAAAAACGAAGAAATGAAAACCGAACCATGTTTTACAGCCACCGACAACACGTGGGGATATTCCACGACCACCAAAGGACTGTGTGTGTCCGGACCTGTGACGGCGAGCCGCGCGTGGCGAGGCCTCTCGCCTCTCCGCCTCGGCAACGACAGCAGACCTAGTGCAAGGTCTTGAGCAGCGTGTTGACCTTGTCGATGCTCTCCTCCTTCTTCTTGTTCAGCTGGTTCTCGAAGTCGAGGAACTGCTGCCGGTTGATCTTGCCCGGGACCAGCTTCTCCACGTACACGGCCTGCTGCTGCGAGTACAACTCCTTCAGCTGCCTGCAACACGGTCCATCACCCCCGTTAGTCCATTCCAATACGCGACAATTCCAGGGCGACTAATGTGTGGCTTTTTCGATTAAAAAATATGCAATTGCTGTTGACCAACAGGCATTTTATTTTACTGTGATGCAATTTTCTCCTAGAATTTTTCCTAATTAACACACGTGTCAGCACTGCAGATACCTGTGTAAACCTTCCCCCCCCCCCCCNGCTAAGCCACTGATCATTTCCAGCTACTAACAAGCTGAAGTATAGTCTTAACAGACAACAGCATAAGTTAGTCAGAAGATTAATTTTGAATATTGCAAACCCGTTCAATTTTTAACTACCAATATACAGCTTGCATATCGCAAACTTCCCCGACATCTAACTCCTGTGTCCCAAATTACCTGATTTCCATGATCTTACCTAGTTTCTAAATTCCCTGTTTTCCGTTGCATGAATGCATCTCCTTGGCAAATGGGTTTCTGGAGATGGAAAAAATTACTCTGAGAAGAAGAAATACGTAAGGAATATGCCATGACCTTGTCTACAGTAACCAGCATTCACCCAGAGCAACTTAAGAAACCCATGGTTGGGAACCAAAACGGGGTCCTACCCAATGCAAGTCTAGTAGCTCCCACTGTGCCAATTCACTCAGCATGAAGTAATCAAAGGCAAAATGTTGGACATTCACTCATTACAGAATGAAAACTTTTGTAACGAAAATTCGAGTCGCATGTCTACTCGCGGTAATGTTGACAGTAAATCTGAAACATTTTCAATTTGAAAGCGTAATTGTCAAATTGGCAGCAAGTGTATTCAGTTTCCAATTTTATGTTCAATAAAGATCAAAGCTGGTGTAATGTTAAATATTTTTAGGGTTCGAACAATTTAAGTGCCACCTGAGAGAAACAGTGGTGCCATTCGTTACTTCTAAAGGTTGTAGGTTGTATTCTGCCTGCAAACTCTAAAGTTAAAAACGAAATTTGCAAAATTAAAATGTACTGAAATTTTTTTTAGCACAAAGGATACTCTAGCAAATCAATGAATACACTTCCAGTACCCAAAACTGCACTGCAACATCTGGATATCAAATCCAATCCCAAAAGTAAATGTTTGTTAATTAGTAATTCCTCACAATCCCTTCAAGCACGAAATAAAAACTAAAATCCACTGGTGTGTGTTAGATATGCTATATTTATAACCAATGTTCCTTTATTTGGTACAAACTACATATCTCCATAACACTTAACGTCTATCTACTTTCTTATGTCAGGCTGAAAAAGAAAATGCAGTACTGTCGAGTTTTCATAAATTCTATGAAAACATAGTTCAATTTAAATGATAATTTCAATTTAAAGTACAGGCAGTCCTCTACTTTCGCGCATTCGACTTTCGTACAATTCGCACTTTCGTACATTGGTTTCTTACACCATAAATTCGACTTTCGCGTGTTTGCTTCGTTCTTTCGTACATAACCTTTAGTACATAACCAAAAAAAATATCGCGCGCATGCCTCCACGAGAAACGTAAACATCAAAGATATATGGATTGTTTATATTCTGTAGGTTTTGTCTTCGCAAATAATATTGCAGCAAAGTTGACTTATACTACGTAGAGACCTCTGGTGTGGATATACGGAACTATGTTTCCGATATAACTGAACAAATATGCAGTTGTATGTCTGATGTGTTACTACGCTATGGCGCTATGCCGCTCCTGTTTAGAACTTCCGTTGTTTTTATTATGGTTTTTAGTTTCCTTTGAGGTTAATTTTATATCCTTTTTTTTTTTTTTTGTTAATCTATTGGCGCACGTACATAATTATTACACCACGCAATGAATAACAAACGTAAAAACGAAAGTAATGAAGACTCGGTGTGTAAGAAACAAAGAAAACATGTTGTAAATAGTGTACAAACAAAATTAGACATTATCGCGCAATCGGAAAGTAGCAAATCACTTGCGGCTATAGGACGGTCTTTCAACCTGAGCCGATCCACTGTGCGTTCTATTGTAAAAAGTAAAGGAAATATAAGGGACTATGTTATAAATTCGGGAAATCTTTCTTCTAAAATAATTTCAAAACGGCGGGGTGTAGCGGTGGAAGAGATGGAACTGTATTTAAAAGTGTGGTTAGACGATCAACACCAGAAAAATATCCCTATCAGCCTTGCAATAATTCAATGCAAAGCTCTCAGTTTGTTTGAAGATTGGAAAAATTAGTCAAATGTTTGTGTGTGTAAAATATGTCTTTTCAATTGTTTGAACTATTAGCTATATATTTAAACACTTTTAAATAACTTTGATGCATGATCTTGTTTCTTTGTGTGTAAATATATTGTTTTGAATATTTTTTTTTTGTTTAGTAAGTTTTTTTCCCCATCTAGGAACGGAACCTCATTTATCACATTAAAATAAGGGTTCTACTTTCATACATTTCAACTTTCATACACAAATTTAGGAACACATTGTGTATGAAAGTAGAGGACTGCCTGTACTTCTTTCATAATCCTGTCGGATGTCATTATTTAATACTTCTTCATTATAAAGTATTATCAGTACGTATTACGCACAAAATTGAAAGTCATCTGGTGTACTTTGTACTAAGTTTCTACTTTAACGTTTACACTTTACATGATGCTCACTTGTCAAGCTTCTGCAATTCAGAAACTTTCTCAGCAACTTCCGACGCATCCGCTTTCAACTTCACCAGCAAGTCTGCAATTTGGCCTGTTTCTGCCTTGTAGTCGGCATTGATGCTCTTTATTGAAGCCTGTAACAAAAAATAACGTCAACATTAACATTTTATCACACAATGCTTCAAAAATATTCTGTTAGTCCTTCTAAAAATCCAAATTCGAAACTACTACTGAAATAGCTGAATTAATGATACGAAGACAAAATGAAAATGACTCTGGCGCGATACAGCATTTATAAATCTGAAAAAATTATGTCTGCACTCATTTTGACGAACCATAAAATTAATAGGTAGGGCTGAACATCTCATTAATAGCAAGGTCATTAGAAAATGGAGAAAGTTGCTCAAAGAAGCAGGAGTGGGGAAGAATTCGACCAGTAAGGAGCCATTCCAACATATGCCAGGGTGATTTCGGGAAACCGTGGAAAAGTGAAATCAGAAAGGCAGGACTGGAAACGCAACCCACGTCCTTCCAAATGCAAGTCCAAAGGTTGAGCATTGTGCTACTTCACTCGGTAATAAAAAGAGAAACCGAAAGGATGCAAAATGCTCAATTTCTAATTTACATGTACAAAAATGTTTTTATTCATTTGTCATACCTATAATTTCATTTAATATCTAATATGTAGAGTCTAGAAATTTTTGCAAACCGCAAAATAATGCAAAATATGGAGAAATTATGTTTATTAGTGAAATTCTATATATTTCCTGTGTTCACTAAATAAGAATGAAATTACCCATTTTAATGTATGCAAAACACCAAAGCTGAGCTTCATTTACAATGAAAACAATTACAAGCATTTAGTTTTTAATAGTTGTGGCTCTACCGTACGTGTGCACCAGGTACCTTGCCAAAGTGCTCCATTTCAAATGTACCTAACGGGGCAGGCAATGGTGTGGGTTCTGATGAAGCAAGCTCTTGCAGCTGCGAAGGAGTTGTTGTCAAACCTTGCCCTACCTGATCCACAGTATGGGAGGTCGTCTAATTGTGTTTGAGACGTACATGCGCTTAGCGAGGAAAGCGGTTGTAGCAAAGAGCTGCAGCACACGAAGTGGATTTAAATTAACAAATTATCTTGTCAGTTTATAAAATGAATAGACACGGTGGCCTGCACTAACTCCTAACTGAAACGAGCCGTAATAGAAGTAAACAACGGTAATACCAGGTGAAGGAGACCCGGGTCTAAACTAGACAAGAGCAGATGCAGCTAGGTAGCTATAATACCAACTGACCCTAACTAACTATTTTGCCAACTCCCAGATAAAGTTTTATGTGTAATATTTATGGGTGTGATTTCAAGTGTTTGTACAAAGTTTTTTGTTGAAATAGAACATTGTGGATTGGTTTTTTGTAGGAATGCTGTTGTCCAGAAGGGGGCAGTGAGTGTTAAGGGGGATAAATACTTCTTCGGGGGTTGAAGGTCTGGAAGATCGGTGAGCCCGCAGTCCTACTTTAGATTCTGCAAAAAGGGTTTCAAATAACGCTGTCTCCTGCTTTTCCTTGGTGGGCCAGCGTCTAGTCACCCTAGAAATGAATACTCGGAGGTGAGGTAAGATCACGTGCTTTATTTCATGTGAGCTGGTACATTTCTGTATTTTTAACCGACGAGTGGTACAGCGTAAAATTTTGTCTGCAAGATTTGCTGTAAAATTTGTGATGATCGGGGACAGTTTTGAGGCGTGCCAACTTATATTTAATATGCGGGCTGCGATAAGAAGAAAGTGCTTATGCTGCCGCCTCCACCGAAACTTTAAGTATGACCTACAGAGAGCTTGGTAATATCAATTTACATGATTTTACGTGTGTGTGTGTGTGTATGTATGCTACAAACTTTCGTACGCTATTTCGAATTACTAAATTATCCTGAAGTTTAAGAGACACATTTGGATTTTAAATTTTTATTCAGAATTTAGTAAGGGCATTAATTTTGTTTCGAACGTTATCCAGAAGCCTGCAGATGGGTTTCTTTGTTCTAAAAGTTGTCATTAAAATTTTACTATTAAATGTGGAGAAATAAATGTGCCAGTTTTTGGATCCTGGCCGACCTGTTACCAGAGCCATTTTTGTCATGCTGTGTCAGTCAAAGCGAAGCCGGCTAGCGTCACGTCATTTCGGCTAGACACCACACACACATATATTAAGTGGCACAATAGGTTGCATATATCTGTGGGTATCACTCGATCGGGAAGACAGTCTGTTTATTAATGTGGATTAAATTTTTGTTAGTTTTTCCTTCATAGACTATCAAAAAATTTAATTTTTGCTTGACAAAAAGGAAGCCCTATCCAATCTTACAGTATTTGTTTGACGACGAAGGAGACTGTAGACACCCTTCTATGAATTTTATTCTGAAGACGTCCGATTATCGAATTAAACTAATACACCATACAGAAATCGATATATCAACCTGAATCGCTAAGCCGAAGCGCTGCTGTGCAGCAGAATCGTAGATAACTTACATTTTATTTATTTTGTGGGGTGGATGCCAGAGGGAGCTGGAGGGAACTGGGAGAAGCCTCTGGGAGTTAGACTGCAGACAGCAGTTGGCACTGGGTTGCAGTTCACGCTAGGCTTAGAGGCAGTAGCTGCCCTCTTTGCTCTTCACCTTGCACCACTCCTGTGAATGTATGGCATTAAGGCAGGAACTAAGTTTCGCAACGTTGAGGAAGAGCAGGCGACGAAGATCCCTTGCTAGATGTAAAGCCAGTCGGGGCCAAGCCAACCACATTCGGACCCGTTTACAACCACCGGCTGTGTGGTGGCTGGAGCAGTGGGTTACCCTGGATGTCTGACATCAACGTGGGTGTGGTCCATAAGGGGTCAGACCTCCAGAACCAGTCTTATCACTCCTTCCGGCGAAAATAATGCGGTCGATGGGGTGAATTGGCTGGCTGGCTGACTAGCTGCATTACGTATCTCTCGTACTTCACACACACTGATGTGCACTATTTGCATTAAATTCACATTGCTGATTCCAGTGCATCAAATGTAAATAATGTTTTCGAAAGAGAACAACTTGTAAATAGATTACTAGCAATGTCAAAAAATTATCGCTGTACTTAAAATTCGGGCGGGCGTACTAGTGATGTTAAGATCGATCACACAAAATTGACTGCAACTGTGAAAATGTGCATTACATGACTAGTTAAATATTTTTTGTAAGTTTCTACTGAAATAATATTTTGATTCAAATTAATGAACACGTTCCATTTAAGTTTAATTGAATTTGTCAGAGAAACAACANCGTACTTCACACACACTGATGTGCACTATTTGCATTAAATTCACATTGCTGATTCCAGTGCATCAAATGTAAATAACGTTTTCGAAAGAGAACAACTTGTAAATAGATTACTAGCAATGTCAAAAAATTATCGCTGTACTTAAAATTCGGGCGGGCGTACTAGTGATGTTAAGATCGATCACACAAAATTGACTGCAACTGTGAAAATGTGCATTACATGACGAGTTAAATATTTTTTGTAAGTTTCCACTGAAATAATATTTTGATTCAAATTAATGAACACGTTCCATTTAAGTTTAATTGAATTTGTCAGAGAAACAACANTACTGAAATAATATTTTGATTCAAATTAATGAACACGTTCCATTTAAGTTTAATTGAATTTGTCAGAGAAACAACATATTCATGCTCTAATAATAACACGTGCATGATTTGCTATAAAATTTTTATTTGACGAAATGGTGACATTTTAAAGACAAAATAAGCTCATTTTATTTTACATACTATGTTGTATTTGTTTTTATGCACAGTGCCTTACGCTTGCACAGCTGGCCGAGTATAAAGAAAACAGACGCCATGTTTGGGGAAGTGTTGGCATTTGCTAACAAAAGACATAATAAGCAGTCATAGTAATTTTAGGAGAGAAACAGCTTGCGGAGGCATTCAAATCTTGAACGCACGCAGTCCCAAACCATACCTGGAAGGCACTGACATCTTTGTTGGTCTTCAGCTTGGCCAGCTGGTCGTCAAAGCGGGAGTAAGTAAGCGCTCGCTTGTCCTGGTGGCCCATCAGCTTCTCCACGTATCCTGACACTCGCAGCCGGCTCTCAACACCTTCATCCTTCAAATATCACACTGTATTAGTTAACTATGAAGTATAATAAAGGAAACATTACACAGCAGGACCCTGTTATACCATTTCTCAATGACCCTTATATAAGGTAAAACTGTACAAAAGGGTCATTTTGTACTGAAAAACATGTTTGTGGACCAAGAGAAAGCAGTTTATTACGCAGGAAAATATTATACGTCGGGATGTTGTAACAGGGTTTCACTGTAGTACAAATATTTCTGTGAGTACTTGAATTCCTGACCTAGCGGCATACTTGCAAACTTAACTAACTTTGGAGAACAAAAATTAACTGTACATGTACTTTATTGTTTGAAATAGTGTGTGGCTCATTAACCTAAATTTTCAACAACATTAAAAAAAAAATTATTTTTATCAAAATTGGCAAAATCAATTGAACATTTTCACTGAAAACAGGTGTGTATATGCATCAGCAATAGGGAAGGTGTGCAATTTATATAAATACTAAGCAGCAGCCAAGACCTACCTTAGTGATGGAGAAGTCAAGCCGCACGTAGATAATGACCAACAGAAACAGGAGGTAGAAGGCTATGACGACTAGGAGCGGTTCTTGCAGCATCAGTACTCGCGGGAAGTTGTACTGCAACTACATCATACAAAACCTAATTATAAATCACACTTTTTTTTTCTCTCAAGACGTTCATGTGTGTGGACATGAGTTGCGTGGTAAAGGGTCTCCTATGTTCCCAACATTAGTACCAAAATAACAGACTAGGACCGAGGACTGTACAATAATAATGGCGTGTGGGGAGTGCACCCGGGGCAAGGCAACACCCTCCGAGTGACGGTCTTTCCAGCTGGGACCCGTAGGTGACCATCATCCCCGGGTATGACATGAAATGAGATCCTAGAATGGAGCGGTGCTGGAATGCAAGGGCGGGGGAAACGGGAGTACCCCGAGAAAACCCGCCGGCAAGCGGCATCGTCCAGCACGATTCCCACATGCGAAAATCCGGGAGTGAACCCACCGGGGATCGAACCCAGATCGCAGTGGTGGGAGGCGAGCGCCCTGGACACTGCGCCACCGCTGCCCCCGACTGTACAAAAAAAGATTGCCGTCCCATCACAAGACAAATCCCTCAGAAGCAAATAAAATATGTAAATTAAAATGAAAATCCTGATGTTTGTTAACATATTGGTGTATCAAAACAGTTGCACGACTCTTTAAATATGTAAGCGCTAGTTGTCTACAAAGTGCGCGTCTGTCACCTCAAAGTCCTGTATGTGGTTCTCGACAACGTTCCTCTTCCTCAGAGTGATGACTGGCCGGCCGGTCGTGTCCAAGTACGTGTAATGCAGAGAGTCAGAAAGGCGCTCCATCGGGTACGGAGTCGACAGCTGGATGTCGTGGGAGCCTTCCGGCAAAACAATCCTGGTAGTCACCGTTTCCGCGTACATGTCGTCGTACACGTGGTCCACAAATCGCATCTTCATCAGGTAGTCATCCTCTGCAGAACACACAAACCATTGTCGTTCAAACAGCTTAGACCTAGATTATAAAATGGCAGTACTGATATTTAACAGCTGATATTTAACAGCCAAGTTAAGCAGTTTTGAAAGACATGCTGGGTTTCTTCTTCCAGTCCATTGACCACACACATCAATCAAATAATGTGAAAACAATAAAACCAAATTACTTTACAGCACCAATTCTCGCTTTAATGTGGCTTCTGTAATCTACAAAATTTGATTTCAACATGCTCTACTAACTGACAACTAGTTAAGAGTGTATGTATAAAAATAGAAAAACATAATCACACATATCAAATATCTTTCTCTTTTACTATTTTTTTTTATATTTACATAGATTAGGCAAACGCAACATAAAAATAAATAAAAAGAAAGTAAGTACCAGCAAGTTTATATTTGCAAACAGGAACACATCTAAATAGTTGAATGAAATAACACGAAGATAAAATTCGAGTTTCAGTACAACTTTTACTCTTCAATACTACAAAAGCCTATTTTTCACTACAACTGAAAAAACAAAACCGTCATCAATAAATTCCTGTTCATATCTAGCATATTTTATCATATACTCATTGCCATCACGTGCAAGTCATATAATATTTAAATGCTAGAAAAAGTAATAGCTCGACTTTTATTTCATCTCAAAGCTGCAATCCTTGTTTCAATGCTCTTTTCATGCGAAAACAACTAGGTATGCAGCCTACGCCAGAACCCCTCCTTCCACAACAAATTTGCGCAGGGTGATGATTTCTGTCGGCCACCCCTTCCACATTGAAGACACATTTAAGTGGTTCAGGCAGGTACGAGTTGCAGCAGAAAATAGCCAAGGAGAGTATTTCTCCTTCCTTCCGCAGACACATTTCAAAAACACTTTTAGTAGTGAAGTTGCACAATATACATACATCATCCATGGTAAACTGAGCACTTTTGAAAGTCCTGCTTAAGATCTACTTGTCAGAGAGTGAATTCTTCCATCTGATTTAAAATTAACATTGCCATGGGCCCCATCACTTTATTCATGCATTAGTCAATCGAAACTGTGAAATTATTAGAAAAGTAACCATTTTCACAAATGTTTACCTAGGACTTTTAATTGAATTCTAAGACATGGAACTACTTTCCCTCCATCATTACCAACCTTACAGTCAGTGAGTATGATAAAATATATGCAGTTGGGAAAGTGATAATTTTATGAAGTTGACTTCGAAACTGCTTAATTACCCATGAAAAGCTTATACGTAGTCTGATGGAAGGGAGGCTATCCCCACCTTTCACTGCCCAGGGGGGAGACAGGGAGGATGCAAGAATGCCGTGTTATGTAGTTGCTAGGCAACCAATTCCCCTCCAGCCAGGTGTGTAAAACCTGTATGCCAATACAAGATTTTCATACAAGCTCGGGCGGAAGCTTCCACGTCACCTGCTACCTGAGCCTGCATGGAAGAAGTGATGGAGCGTTCTTTGGAATAACCTATCCAATGATACTTCTTATCACGCGATACGAGTGAATTTTTTATGATTTTACTTCTGCAACTGTGGTTTGTGAACGATCGTAACTCATGACTTCAGCATTATGCGTTTACGCACAGAGTCTAATCGTTTTGTTGTTATAACTAACCTTTTATTTTAAATAAACACAAATCTTAACCATAATTTTTACACAATGCCATTTTATAATCGGTAAACATTTATGCATTTTTTATATTTACTATTTATTTGTGTTTAATAGTCTTGTGCTCTTTCTCAAAACAAAATTAACAAAATGACTACCACTGTATCCCTGAATAGCTAAAATTCAAATCTTGTAGGAAACTTTCCATTGAAAATTGCACACCACTAATTACGAAAACCTCTATGAAAATGGCCAGCAGATGGCCAAATATTACGTAGAACCATCCCTATAAGTAGTAACGCAGATTTGCGTAGAATCGCCTCAGGAATCCTCCACACTCAAGGACAGGAAACAAAACCGCACCTGACCATGACAAGCTAAAAAAAGGTTGTACACAAAGATAGTGAATGGAGGAATAAAGGTCGTGCCTAAAGATGCCGAGTAACTTAACTGCAATGCATACAACTATCAAGAACAATAAGAGAAAGTGATTCCTACTGGAGTTGAAGAGATACTCGTAGCTGGGCAGATTGTATCCAATGACGTAGTGCGTTTTCCACCCTCCAAAGAGCGGGAACCTCGGTCGCAAGTCCAGCTCCACCGAGTCGCTCAGAACCCTCATGTTTGACGTTGAAATGTTTCCGATCTCATCACGGTAGTAGACATCTGTGGCGGCCGCAGGCAAAATGGTCTGCAAATAAATATAGCATTATTCACGCCATAGTTACGGGCTGGATAAAGAAAACAACTCCCTGCACAGGAAGAAACAATACCCTAGTCAGGACACTGAAATGCTTTTAGTCATTGGAAAAGTCAAGACCATATGGTGTGGACATCTGGTTGCCATGGTGAATCTCATACGTATTTTGAAAACAATTTATCACTGACATAAACTTAATGCAAATACTTAGTGAGAATCAATGATATGACAGGGTGGCTAGCAACTCACCTTGTAAAAAATTTCCCTAACTTTCCCTTGTACTTTATCTTTATATAATTCTTGTAAACAAAACATAGGTACACTACAAAATTTAAAAAGTTTTATGTTACTTAACTTACACTCTATTTTGTTCCACCGATGCACCAGCATAGTAAAAAATGTTTATAAAGCTCTAACAAATCGTGGGAAAAAAAAAAATGTGTGTGTATATATACATACATTATATATATATATATATAAGCACACACACTTTGGCAGGCAAAAGAAGTTACCTAATGTGTTATAGAAATTATGAGTAGCACGATAGCATATGGGTATGACAGACGTTCTTGTGTTAAACATCTATTATATTAGTATAAATTTTTAACATACGGAGGCAGACACCCAAGCTCTCACAGGCTGGCACTTAAAAATAAACAAACTGTACATACAAACAGAAGGATGACAATCACGACTGTGCCATGAAACACAACAGCAAATATATGAAGTGAGAGTGAAAAGATAATGGCATCATTGTAAATAAAAAATGGTTAATACATGTAAGCATCTCAATTTAATGCAAGAGGCACAGAGATTTTATTGACGTTATACCTTGATAGCCTTGATGCTAGACACGCCACTCTGAGACTCTCGCTGATACTCATAACGAGAGAACGGCCCCTTCAAAATGGCTCCAGTGTGCTGTACGTCGATTGTTTCCTCAACAGCAATGTTCCCCCAATGTGATACCTCAATCATGCGATCGAGGTTAATGATCGTCAAGAAGGGGGAATTGTTCTCGTAGTGGATGCTCATTTTGTCCTGCAAAATCACAAAGCAATTGTGAATTAAAAAAAAAAAAAAAATACTTTCTTCACAAAGGTTGAAGTTGTGCCCTGTTTCTGTCCATGAAATAAAACGAGCATAACAAATTTATTGAACAATTTTTAATACCCTTAAGAAATTTCTCTATGTTTTACCAATAAGCTATCTAAAATGTCATGCTTTCTGTCTTCAACAAGTATTTTAGTGCTATCACTTCTTCTATAGTTCAAGAAACAAATAACACAGCAGCAGTCATAATGCTCGAAACCATAATTATTACTGGGCAAAAAATTCCAGAAATTTTACATTACTTGAAGTAACGTTACTATAGTACAGCATTAAATTCCATTAAAACAAATTTTCTCAAATAATACCACTAATTTTTTTTCTTCCAAACTTAAGGTTAAACTAATAATTACCTGCCAGTTTCCACAAACTATTAGTCGGAAACTAACATCACAAGGAAATAGCTTGAATCGTAAAAAAGAAGACCTGTTCCAACAGTAATTCTTAACCTATATATAAATGGAAGTGAAGAACTTAACCATTTAAGAATTTACAAGACGTTAAGTTCACACATATACGAGACATATTTTTTATAAAACTTGCACATAGTGAAGGACATTTACTCGAGATCTTAGCTAATATGTATTCGTAAGAATGAGTGAATTTATCTTGAAACGAACGTATCGCAGCCACAACCAGGCAAATCTGATTTTGGCAAGAACTAAAGTAATACAGGGCAGAAGCAGTCTAAAAAAGACTGTTTTGATCACCAATCTGTCAAAAATTTATACCAGATCATGACTACATTTGCACACAATAAAAGTACACATACAAGAATGTAAATAGAAAGGATGCAGAGGAACATGATGGGGCTGATGTACGTAGAAAAGAAATACCAAAGAAATGGCGTTAACTGCAGATAATGGTGGGAGTGCACAATGCGAAGGAGCGCCGTGGCGGAAGAGGAATGATGGACAAACAGAAGATGGCGGTATTTTTCCACAGGCTCGAAACAGTAACAGATGGTGGTGATATGTACGTACAATATGCATTGAATGCTGGGTTGTGGTGTCAGTGTCTCACATGACAATTCAGAATCATAAACACACTGGTACTCACGACAGAGAATGCAGGAACCTTCTCGTACGGGCCGTACGTTATGGTGGTGTCGGACTGCGAGACGGGCTTCAGCTTACTGTAGCTTTCCACGTTTCGGGAAGCGAGCGTGACCACCGTGGTCTGCTTGGTGGTGAAGTACGGACTGTAGGCGTAGTGATTGCCGTCGTAGATCACCAACTGTTTCTCTTTCTGAGTGACGGCGGCTGGAAGGGGTTCCAGCAACTTGCTGAAAACCGTCTCCACATCCAACTGCAAACAAGACAATTATTATTAAAATTACTAAACCACACTCCCAGATTTTCGCATGTTGGAAATCCTGCCGGACAAGGCTACCGGTCTGCTGGTTTTCTCTGGTATCTCCCGTTTCCCCCACCCTTGCACTACGGCGCTACTCCATACTCACCTCGCTTCACCCCTCATTGGCTCTCAAGACCTTCGATGTTAAGAGCCGCCGAGATCTCTCCACCCTCCATGCACTGTAATTACCACAGTGTTCACCAACAAGGAAAAATGCACAAAGATAATGTGCCATATAAACAACAGACAGAGTTATTTTTTATTGCGAATGGAAATCAAAGCACTAAAAATTCCAACATAGTGTTTTTGCATTTTTATTCTCATAGCTGGCTAGTAGGGTTGTGTGAATACGACTTCTTTCTCATGACATGAAAACGAAATATGTTATGAACTTTCGTGAAACTGAAACTAGAGTGAAAAATAATTTCCTAAGAACTTAGTCTTAAACCAAGTTTAACAAATTTCATAACATTTTAGCAAGTTATGCATTATGACAAATTTTTTGATAATCCAAACCCAAAAAAGTAGGAAACAGAGTATTTACCACAGGTGTATTGCCTGCATTTAAATTTCAGTTTTATGTAGTTACTTTGGTTATAAAATAATAAAAACAAACAAGATAATGATTAGAGACGAAAATTTTCTTTTGCTGGCGCACTATATAAACATTAATTTAAAACCCCAATATTCATCTAAACCAAGGATTTTCATTTTGTAACTACTTTGGCAACAAAATTTCTTACCAACACGAAAATGAAAGTTGTCATTTTTCATTTTCGTTTCAGTATACAGAATATTTGCACAACCGCACTGTCTAGTGAGTCTGGCACTCGTAAATATCACAGCATGAAAAAAAAATACCAAGCCACTAGTTATAGAACCATTAACTCTAGGCCTCCCATTACGCTAATGAAAACTCCAATTCATCAAGGTGTTGTCATGATGTTAACCACACAAATAGTATTAGCGACACAGTTTATTTTCTTCAATATAGAGAAGCTGACCTGGATCTGTGATAAATTGGGACAACTCATACCAATAAATTGTATTTTTCTGAACCTTTTATTGAAAATGACTTGATAAAAAGGAACACCCCTGTTGCCTGTTGTATGCAGGTGGGGTAAAACCCATAACTTCCCAAATGCAAGTCAGACCATGCTATTGCTCAAACAAATGTGTTCTCGACATAGCAAAATGAGTCATAAAAATCTTTTCAAAGTGTTCTCAACATACCAAAGCCAGAAATGAAAATCTTTTACAGGTTATTATCATGGAATTATTAAAATTCTCATATAATTACAAGGTTAGTCAAATGTCAAAGTTTGAGTCGGTGAATAAAGAGATTTGATGAGCTCTCAACATCCAGGTCTTGAGAGACGATGAGGATGAAGCAAAGGCGAGTACGAAGCGGCGTCGGAATGAAGGGACGGGCGAAACGGGAGGTCCCTGAGAAAACGTGCCGACCAGCGGCATCGTTCGGGCACAATCTCACATGCAAAAATCTGGGAGCGACCCCGCCGGGAAACGAACCCGGTTTGCCTACGTGGGAGGCAAGTAGTCTAACCACTACACCACCGTGGCCTGTCCCAAGTTTGAACATAAAAAATTCACTTGGGGTGATATGGGAAGAGAAACTTGCATCAATCACGCTACAGAGCAACATTTTAAAACACCGCCCCTCAAACACGTATTCACTACAGTGCGACACGCATCATGCACATCGCTACATTGAACACTATGGTTATCCAAATGTCATACAGTTTAAGTACATCAAGTCTTTACAGTGCCTACATGATATTCCTGGATACCATAATTTTACAGTTAACACAACTTTGTACACGTTACTTTCCCCCAAATGAGTAAAGTTAAATAAATGTAGTAGTTAGGTTCTTGAAATCCCAAACACAGAATTTTCATACTTCATCAACCCGCTATTTACTTAAAAAAATATCAGAAGCTGCTTTAATTGAATAAATATGCAAGGATGTTTCATAAATTTTCCTGTAGTATATAATAATAAGTCTTAGTTTTCCACAGGACTACGCTCTGGCAGAAAATTTTTCACATATACTCTTGGTACACATGGTCCAACGAAACATGTCATACTCTGGTAATTATCTAGTTTAGGGGCTTTTCTGAAAAAGACAATAAAAATTTAAAATTATGATATATTTCTACTCTACTAATGATGCAGAACACGAATATACTAGGGGCATTAACGTCCGACTAATTTCGTAATATGTGCCCACCTAACCTAACAAAACCTAACCCCACGATGGGCGAATCACTATTTTACATTTTTAAACTAACCTAGGATTGTTGGGTTTTACACTAACCTATGATGTTAGGGTTTTAAACTAACCTAGGATAGTAGGGTTTTACACTAACCTAGGATGTTTGGGTTTTATACTAACCTAGGATGTTTGGGTTTTACACTAACCTAGGATGTTTGGGTTTTACACTAAAATACGAATGTAGGATTGCAGGGATTTAAAGGAACCGTAAAACACACCAAAAGAATGTAAATTGACTCACCTAGGTAGGGGGCTGGTATAATTCCTCTGACGTTAATAGACACAAACAAACATATTTCGCAAGTTTTTTTTAATATGTTCTACTTATTTTAACACTACGGCCGCTTCAATATCAACTAGGTAAGCTATGCTGAATTCATTAAAACAACTTTTGTTGGCATAAAACGTTTCGTTCATAAACGTAAACAAACTGTCAGAAACAGTCATCTCACAAACTTGTTCAATTTTTTAAAATATGTTGCACTTATTTTAAAGCGATGCCCCTAGTATATTCGTGTTCTGCATCATTAGTAGAGTAGAAATATATCATAATTTTAAATTTTTATTGTGTTTTTTAGAAAAGCCCTTAAACTAGATAATTACCCATACTCTTACAAAAAAAAAAACTTCACAGCATTATTGGCAATGCCACAGATCATGTTCCCATGTTGACGTACATCAATCTTAAAATAAACAAACATTTACAAATTTAAAAAAAATTAATTCTTCTACTTATTTTTCTACTATGACAGCAAACACACAGTGTTCAGGTTCTAGAAAGTGAGAGATCTGGTGGGCACTTGCGAGTTTTCAGTGCCCATAGTGGGTGAAGTGAGATGTAAACTAAGCAGCAACAGAATGCACCGGCAGGGAAACGAAGCACTTACTTACTCCGAGAGAACCCACCAGGTAACGGAAATGTCCACCACGTTTCCCAAATGCAAGCGTGGGGAAACCTGCCAGTGCAGCTAAACTTGGATCGCTTAGGTCGTAACATGCAACGCTTGTATGTACTTACGACTGCAGTTCTGCCGGGCTGCAGAGTGTCCTCCAAGTTGATTCTCCAAAACGGTTCTTGCCCTCTGCCCTCCACAGTGGTAGAAACCACTTTCAAGGGCGTTTTGCCTGAATCTCCAGCCTGGAAACGTCACACGCACAGAGGTCTTCATCAAGATTTCAACAACTACAAATTCACAAAATGTGAACAGGACGGCCTAGTAATCTCAAAGTAAACTCTTAACTAGTATGCATCATTTTAGAGCCCTATAAAGAATACAGAATTCTTAATATAATTAACATATTGAAACTTTACCAATTTTTGGTGGTGATAGCTGATGTAACTACAAAAACTACAAGTTATCATGAAATCAAAATTCAAAACCGTGAAAATTTGAAAAATAGAAAAATCATTGCATTAATGGATCCAAAACCCACGTAACTGTTCACAAGTGTGTACATGCAGTAATTCTTGGAGCTAAGTTTGTGGAATATACTGCACATCTTATTTTCTTGAAAAATTTGCTTCCTACCAGTAGCAGGAACATGGCACATTAATAAATATTTCTTTTGAGTGAGGTAAGGTGCACAACAGTTGAATTGGCCTAGGACAGTGGAATTGTACTCGCCGCCTACCTAGGTGTTTCCAGTGTGTTTTACTGTTACTGTAAAACCGTAAACTCCTAGGTTAGATTAAAACCCTATAATCCTAGTTAGATTAAAAACCCTACAATCCTAGGTTAGATTAAAACACTACATAGGTTAGATTAAAATGTAAAATAGTGATTCGCTCATCGTGAGGTTAGGTTCAGTTAGGTTAGGTGGGCACATATTACGAAATTGGGTGGGCAAATGTTAAATTGAGGTGTTTTTGTATTTTTAGTGTGTGTATGTTTAGTGATTTTACCCCACAATTTTCCTGATCTTCATTACCCTCCCAACTATCGTATTTGTGGTTTGTATTGGTAATACGTTAATGCCCCTAGTAAATGCACGTTCTGTGCAATTAGGAGAGTGGAAATATAGCACTTTCCGTGATTCTTTCTTTTATTTACAGAAACGCCGCTACTCTAAATAATTACCGCTGAATTCAAAAAACACATACTTGGGAAGTTATTTAGGAACTGTAAATCTGAAAAATACAAATCACGAATGTTTTGTCAGGTACCATAACCAACCAGATGGTCAGAATCCATCTGTCGTGCATTTAACTACTGAATGAAACTGTCACGATACAATTGCCACAAGTTACGGAAACATTTTAATAGCTGAAGCATCGCTTAGGCCTATGCGGAAGAAAGATGTACACTGCCTTGTATCATAACATAACCACAAACGCCCAACAAGAACAC
The DNA here is from genome assembly GCA_002778355.1 of Clitarchus hookeri. Lineage (NCBI taxonomy): Eukaryota > Metazoa > Arthropoda > Insecta > Phasmatodea > Phasmatidae > Clitarchus > Clitarchus hookeri. The sequence continues at coordinate 235,333 of NQII01000291.1, read as the reverse complement.
ATGAACAATTCCTACACAATTACCTGAGCACTGATGAAACAGAGGTTCTTTACAAGCTGCTTTTCAACTGCGAACAGAACAGCCTTCAAGCCAGATTTCCCTGTGTTTTCAACAGTTATTTTCTGAGAAACTCTCACAAGTTGAGAGCTGACATCGACAGACCGGTGAACATTTTTGTTGACTAAATCTTGATTTATGGAATCGGCAGCTTTTACGTGCACACAAGATAAAACCACCGCACACAAACACAACACGAAACCAGAACGCATTGTAAGCATTTCGTTGTACGGTAATAAAATATACTACAACACAACTATCGCCATATACACGCTGACGTACCGTACCGCAAAAAGCTACGTGGCGTCGCGTGTCGCCAACACTTGTTTCGAGTTCGGTATATATCGATCATTGAACCATATTTCCCTCGCGAGCGTTCGTTGCACCATCACAACAGCAGTAAGCCCGGCAGAGCACCTCGCCAACGACAAGAACATCGCGAGTAGCCATCAGCAGCAGTGTCCCATTGGTGTACGGGAAGGCACCGGCTTCGACCAACACCTTGCGAGTCAGCTGACAGTCCCACTTTGATCCGAACACATGGACAACACCATGACCACCCTGGTTCCTTGTATTTACCGGTTTCGTTTTTTTTTTTAAGTTCATTGGTTCATTAACTACCCGACTCTGTGCAAGAACGACAATCTGCGTTGGTACACGTATTTGTATTACTGTTCCTCTGTTATTCGCACCTTTATAAATTGTCAGATTAAATAAAGAAATGACGTGAACCAGCCGAGCGCACATCAGAAACTATAAAATCAAATCAAATCAACCATGACCACGATTGTGTCTAGCATTGCCTCCACATGCTTTGCGTAATCATAGCATCTGTGGTCCGTGCACAAGCAAACTGTTCCCGACGAGATGTCCACACAACGCCTTTCTTTATTTGGCAATGTGGAAATGAAAGCAGATGCATCAATAACGACTGTAGTTTCAGGCTAGCAGGGTGCTGTTCCCATGTTGCTCTCCGCTTGGGTGCTCCTTTCCTGGGAATATTAATAGCGGATCACAGGGGACATGACACCTCCTCCCAAAAAATTATCATAAACTCATGAAACTACATTTAAATGCTTTAAGATTAAACTGAAATAATTTAAGAATTGTTTATAGTACTTATTTTATTTTATTATTATACAGTTTTAAAAAAGTTTTGCAAAACCAGTAATTTTGTTGCATGTAGTCACAGATCATTGTTTTGTTTCTCGTAGTCTTTGGTTTGTGTCGTCAAGTTATGCGTGATATTCTGCACAGATAGTGTGCATTTTGATCCCATCCTTTCTCTTTTGTCGTGACCAACACAGTTTTTCTCAAATCCCCGTTATGCAAAACTTTTTTGCGCACTGTAATATAGTTTCCCAAAATTATGAACTACGCCATCTCCGCGCCAAAAAAGTGTCCAGGTCTGTTCCTGCTTTTTTCGAGGTGGTGAGGTATTAGGTACATTGAGTGGGATATCAGGAGTGTGGCACAGTACAATAAATGGTTGCAGAATGTTACAAGGGCTGTGGTCCACATAACATGACTTGGATCAATTTTTGCGCAATTGTGCTGTTCTTGGTGTGTATAAGCTGCAGGACCAGTAGGCTCTATTAGTTGGCAAAAACACTGAAGACAATTGGGAGGAGGAGTGATACATGTTGCTGAACGTTACCCAATTGGAGACTACGTATTGAGGCAAGGTGCCCTCACGCGTCGTACATGGCAGATGCCTGATGCATCAGGACTGGTTGGAGCACTGGGGTGTGGATGGCTGTCTTATACGTACAATTTATTGCTTCTGGTATTGCGGGAATGCCAATGAGTCCTGCATCGATTGATAAGGGGGGGGGGCATCGGGCTTACCTGACAGATTGCACCCTCAGGTCTGAACAAGGCCTCCCAGGATGTGATGTCTGACTATTCAGGATACTCCACAGAACGTACCTAGTGGTATAAAGCGTTGTAGGTCCCTCACCAGGTGCAGCATTAGGAATCTTCTGTGCTTCAAGAGAATCAATGAACTCGGAGGTGAGTGCCACGATGCAGATATGGCAGCACAGCCACCCGTATCCATGGCAGCAGGCGTCACTGTAGCAGGCACAGTGGTGGTTGTAGGCTCTCGTGTGGCAGCCTCTTAGTTTGGTGGGCCCTGGACACTCGATATGCTAGATGCACTCTCGAAGAGGGACTGAAGGGCACTGACAACTGATGACTCTAGCATGTTGGTATAAGAAAAAAACATCGAAAAGCAAACCTCTCGAATGCGATTCCATTTGATTATCACTTAGCCGCCTCGTTCAATATGTTACAGTAGAGTGAGTTAGTTTATGTGCGAGAGTTGGGTGGGCTAACAGGAGGGATGGAGCAGTGAATGTAGTAATTATTTCGTATAGCATACCCAAAGTGATAAAAAATTTCAAGTTTTTAGACATAGTGTCAAGCATGCTAGCCCAGAAATTAATTGCATTTCAACATCCAGAAACTTCTCAAATTAAAATTTTTCGTGTGAAAGTTTAAGTCAAACTTTGAAAACCTGCATATTAAGTAAAACAAATATTTTTGATTTTATAAAGTTTTCCAAAGCATACTTGGTGGCCAAACAAATTCGGGCGCGAAAATTTCCGGCCTTCCCAAACAAAAAGTGTGACAGTCTCCACTGACTCAATTTGTTTTCTTTGGAAAATCAGCGGGAAAACGAATTTTGGCCATAAAATTTGTCCAGCATATTCAAACAAGTGAAAATTTTACGTTGAACCCGATTAACTTCTTTGCGTCAACTCAGTTGCCACATAGACCTTTACACTGAACGCCAATACTTTTAGTTTTGTGTTCTCAAACGGCATATCGCATTTTTTTTCCGCATTTACAAACGATGCGTTAAATTTTACTTCTCCTCGCCACTTTAAAAATCTGCCCAAATTTAAAAATGACCCTTAAAATTTTTCATGCACTCACAAACAATGGGTTTATTTTTTCATTTTATTATTATTTTTTGTAATAGAAAAGTACTCGGTACTTACAAACGACGCTTGAAAATTTTTGCCCACTTTTACAAATTGTACTTTTAACTGTTCGGCTCTCAGTACCATCACTACAAGATGCATACAAGTTTATAAGATAAAACCAAATTAACTGAATCTTGAAAGGAGCACTGTTTTACCGCTCACTGGGAAAAAAAACACATCAAAAATAATTTTTCATTATTCGACTTGAATAATGCTTGAAGAAGCAATGAACGAAAGCACCGGATATACTAATTATTTTTCTTCCAAATGAATTCCATTAGGTATCTCACCCAGAATTTCTTTTGTTTGCTTAAGTAGGGTATGTTGTATATCTTGGTAAATCAGCTCGCCTCGATGTTTTGCATGTGGACCGACAAATCTCACCAATTGCTCGATATTTCGAACGTTCACCTGGCTGCTCCTTTCAAAGCACACTAATTAGAAGTTGGCGGTAGCAATGAATGTCTGAAGTTCTTGTAACCTCGCCAACAATCCGAAATGATCTCGGTGTCGTGCTTCATCCATTTGCGAATTATGTTCACTAACGCCATTGGCACAGGAAACTATTTAGTCGGATCGCCTCTTTTCATTCAGCTAAACTCCCACGGACATGTCACATTGCATCAATACCTTCTTGTCCCAAGCTTTGATTAGTCGATTTCCACAATCGTGCCCGATCATTGGCGTGCAGAAGGGTGATGTAGGGGGCAGCCCCCCCCCCCAACACCATTGATACTGCTGATTCCAAGATACCAGACGTTGTGTGCTCACTACAGCAGCTGGTAGGGGTTGTGTAGAGGTACACCTATACTAAAACACACTCAAACACACATACCACTACACCAAGCTGCAAGCGAGGTCGCATACATGGTGATGAACACATTATTTGTTGTCTGTAACACTAACATTTTTGTTTCTGTGCTACAGAGAGATGACTGGTATCTGTCGGGTGGGTGGCTCAGTTCTGTCCCCCACCACCAGGAGTGCATAGCGTGTCCCTAGTTTCATCCACGCTGTGCACTCATTTCTTATCACCCGGCACCAAACCAACACAGGTCTATCTTTGCTAACAAAGATCTTACCCTACTTCCCCTGCTCTATTCCAGTTAAAGGAATATATACATTTATCTTCCGCGACTGTAGCATAGATTTTCCGAGTGCCCTTTTGGCTTTGCGCTGGTTTGCTGTGCCCTCGCATTTAGACCATTCCTCTTTCGGGGTGTGTCCATGGTTACAATTGCGGCCATGGCACCAGACAACCCTGCTATAGTCGCGATGCACGCGTCCCTTTTAAATAGAATAAACCCGACCTAAGCATATAGGGGCTTCCCTGAGACGCAGCCCATTCTCCAACCGCCTTAGCTACTAAAATGCGCGCCGGAGGACACACAACTGTGAATGAGCTCAGACTAGCGTAGCAGGATTTAGGGACTCGACAGTAAAAACAAAAATAGTGGAGTCAGTCCATTAGCCAGTCAGTGCGCCGAGGTCGTGTTCGCAGGTATAGGCTGTTTACGGTAAAGTGGAAACTTTTGAGAACCTAGTTACGTTTTCCTTGAAGCAATTTTTTTTTATCCTTAAGACATGATTTTAAATAAATATTGCCATGTAAGTAATACAGAGGGTATATTCCACCGCACCCGGAAGTTAACATCTAAGGCTAAAATAAAACATTGTAACAAGATGCCTGAGGGACGTATCTTAGTTTGAGAGGAATGGAGATCTTAATAAAAATAAAAGAACAAAATTTTAATTTTTAATTTATTTACACAGATATTATTTACAGCATTAAATTATCTGTCTCCACTATTACTCTTTTTATTTCACAGCGACGGTAATATTTTATGTATATTTCAACTCTAATTATCGCCCTTCTTTATGTCTGTTTGGTTATTGTCAATTAACTCATACTTATCGTTAACACACGTTCAGTCTATCTGTTACCATCATTTGTAATGTATTTCACTAACGCATCCAAACCAATAGTCCAGCCTGCAGTCCTACTCCTCACTGCTCTGATGTTCGCAGTCGTGTTTTTTCCTCCCGCTGGTCACTTCTCTCGCCACGCGCTTCTCTTCTCACTAGTCGTCTATCGCTGAAACTCGTCCATTCAACAACTGCCGGCCCGGAGGCCCGTCGCACCATGTATACCATGCTGGCCTTGACCTGGAAGGTTCGCCGCAGCCCGAGTCTATCTGAGAGAAGCGAGGTCAGTAGTCCAGATGTCTCAAAGACACCCGATACCCAAATTCGGGGGCGGTAAGCACCCTGCTAGGCATAACAGGCACGCTTTGTAAACATTCCTTTGTGAAAAAGCCGCCACGTCTTCGGTTGCAACTGACAGCGCGCGCATCCATAAATCATGTAATTACTCTGTCCTTCACTTACACTCGCTCGCACGGGACAAAGTAACGAGCGCGTAACAGTATATTTATTGACTCATTATTCTCAATGAGAGGGCTTTCAAAAGTGCTCACTTTACCGTGAATGGGCTATATGCAAGTTTTCACCTCAGTTGAGGCTGGCTCGCCTAGTGTGCCGGAGAAGCGAGGTGACAAGCCATCAGTCCGTTGGAGTCGCCGCTGTAAGATCTCTGCATTATTCCTTCTATTATTTAGTTATTTTATTTTTAAGCCTCACGAGGTTAATCATCTTGCCTGCAGTTAAATTAAAATATGCTTTCACAGTGACTATAGCTCGAGTACGGGATGACCCAGGAACGAAATGAAAAATTAAATGGAATTATAATAGAAGAACTTTTCCATTGTCTATTCGCGGTTTCTTCACACTTTTTAAATTAAAAAAAAACACCCCCCATGTATGACGTGTTTGTTACTTTCATAAATATGCCATGTGACACAAGCGTTTTGTACATGTGTTAACATAACATTGCCACATTTTTGGTTAAACTGAACTTTTAATGATATTTTATCTATAAATTATAATAATTCATGTATAACTAATAAAGATAAAGACAGAGAGAAAATGTGTGTGTTGGTAATGCTTAGTAAGAAAAAGTTCTTATGCAAAATATTATTACACTGAATGCGCACGAATGCGATGCGTTTGTATTCTCTTGTAATTTTCTAAGCTCTGTTTGCATGAGGCGGAGGAATATCCTGGAAGTAGAACTTTAGCATGGCTTCAGAAAAGTTGGTGGAAGTAACCGTGAATGGAGTATATGTGATTTGAGTCAAATAACCACTGGTGTGAAGACAGATAAATTGATTTCATTGACTTGTGATGTAATGTGTCAGATAAGATATTTTATTTATTTTGCATTTAATAAAAGTTTGTTAAGTAGGTCTCATTAAGCCTCTCATGCCAAGCGGAGTGCATATACTCCACTCACGATTACTTACAAATTTTCTGAAGCCCTGATAAAGTTCTACTTGCAGGATATTCCCCAGTGTAATAATATTTTGCATAAGAACTTATTTCTTGATAGGCATTGCCAACACACCATTTTTGTCACTGTGTGTATTCATATTAGCTATAAATTTAAAAATTTATAATTTACGGTCAAATATAAGTAAAAGTTAAATTTAACCAACAATAAGGTACTTTTATGTTTACAGAAGTATAAAACGCTTGTGATAACTGACATTTAAAAAAAAAAAACAACCGAACACGTCATACATGGGTTGTTTTTTCGAAGGTTCGATTAAAAAAAGTGTGGAGAAACAGCTAACAGATTATAGGGAATTGTTAGTATAACGCCCTTGAATTGGAGTGAGTTGAATGTTATTTTGGTAGCCGGGTTTAAATCCCGGGGTCCCACGGACTGGGAGGGTAGAATGGAACATTATGGCCTTCCGAGTAGAGCAGCTAATCCCTCCTTTCTCCTCCCAGTCGTGACAATACGTACGTCTAGTTCGTGTAACCGGAAATGTGCTGTTGTGAAAATGAATTTTGACGTGTGTATCAACAAGAAGACGATTACGATTAGCAACGCAGAGTTCCTTGCGCGAAAAGTTAAAAAGGTTTGCCAACTTGCCACGCACGTACGCGTTGTTGGCAGTCGGCGTGGTATTGCTATGTGCGGTTGCAGCAACTGCCATTGTACAGAAAGTGTTCGACTCTTGCTGTTATGGGTGTGGTTATGGTTATTTCTGTCCATAGCGCAACCTTTTAGAACCATTTTTGTGCACCGGTAAATTGTTGCAAACTTATAAGTATTTCCTGTGTCCCACTGCCGATTTCATTTCAGGGACTGTGGCGAGACTGCTTATGATATTGTAACTCGCCTGTTATTCTATACCTGGGTTTTCCAAATGGAAGACAGTGAATAACACACTATCAAACATCAGTAGCCACGGGACATTAGCACGCTTCCCTAATGAACTTCGTCGTAGCGCTGCTTGTATCCATCGTTATGATCTAAATATTGCTGTAACATGAAAATTAAAACCACGGCCCCGCACGAGCTTTCAATACACGTAGCGAAATATATCTTGAAATTAAAAATATTACTGACAACCCAACATTAAAATTACACTTCGTAAGATTGTTAGCAATGCTCCCATTAATCTATCAGTACATTTCCGTGTTTGTAGCTGCATCAGATGAAAAATAACGTGGCCCGTGAATAGATAATCATCGTGTAAGTGATCTGTGTGGCTTTGGAGTTTATCAGCTATGTTTGTTTTATTTACTTGGCCGTGCACTTAGCCCGATCAATTCTCCCGTGCGGACGCCGCGCGTAAACGAGAAATAGGACACACAGGCCATGGGTTACCATCTTCGCAAGCGTGTGATGTTCATTGTTATAGCGAGTGTTTGTGACGTTTTAAATAACGTACGAGGCCATGTATTTCGTGATGCTCTTCTTGGCTTAACTGATCGCGTCTCAAAGAACACATCAGCAGAGTGCATCCATGTATTCGACAATGTTGAACCGCATTCAGGTATTTTAGAAGTAAAAAAAAAAAAAAAAAAAAAAAAAAAAGTGGCAATAAAATGAGCTATAATCCATTCAGGTATCTTCGATACTTTTGAAAAGAACCTTTGAAAAATCGCCCTAGCCGTTAGCCACATGCATATAACATTACAAACAGCGGCGAGCGCGGATACAGTTATGCCGTTAGGTTGCCAGCACAAAGAGAGGAAATAGTTCTAAAGTTTTAATGTAATTGTTAATTTATCACTTACAAATGGATTTCGAAAAGACTTGTATCTTATTATGCCAATTATTAATGACGTGATGCTAACGTACTTTGATTTCAATGTTTCTTGCATACTCACAAGATCACGCTCAAGGTGAAAGTAGAGCGGCCATTTGTTTACAAACCTTCGTTCCGTGTGTTGTTGGCGAGATGTGGTCGACACACGTGCCAGAGAAATGGTGCGATTATCTTGTTTAACCAATAATAATTCATTTACTGGTTTATTTTTTTTTTTACTAATATCCTCTCTTTATTATTTCTCGTTGTGCCGATTTCTTTCGTTTCTGATACCTGTATAAGAGATTACTCGTAGTGCGTTCTCACGTGTTTAATATTTTTTAAATTTATTTCAGGTTTGCTTAAAATTTTATTTATTGTATTTTACGTTATATGTTGCGGTAGTTTTTGTGTGCAGTCATGAGTTCTAGCAAGGTGAATAAAAGATAAGTCACCAACGCCAACAGGACATCATTAACCTCACCGAATCGTTGTATTCCCTAATTAGGCGAGGGGAAATGAAACCCTGCAACGTCGCGGAAAGAGCGGCAGAAATGTTGAAACGCTTCAGATCCACAGTTCTAAGGTATGTTAAAATATATGTAGTATTAACCATTGCGTTTGCAAGTTGTGTGTGCTAAGGTCAATTATGTTGGCCTACGAAATGTGTTTACAAGAACATAAAGAAAATTTGTTAATAACTTGATAACATCGTCGAACGTTGTCTACGTGTCTTTTTAACGTTTTATTTGGGTAATTATTAAGTTTAGGGGGCTTTTCTGTAAAAAAAATAACAATAATTTCACGGAAAATGGTATATTTCCACTCCACTAATGATGCAGAACACGAATATACGACGGGCATTAACGTCCGACTAATTTCGTAACATGTGCCCACCTAACCTAACAGAACCTATCCCCACGATGGGTGAATCACTATTTTACATTTTTAAACTAACCTAGGATTGTTGGGTTTTACACTAACCTAGGATTGTAGGGTTATATAGACTCAAATGTGAGTGTATGAATCACCTAACCAAAAGGTGGTATTACAATGTGTAATTAAAAATAAAAACTACTTTGTGTTGGAATTTGTGTACCCCTGCGAGGGATTCTTCATAAACAACCCAATATATACAGTGGAAATTTATTATAAAGACAACTGACAATGGTAAGGAAAATTGCCTCTATAGTGAGTTTGTTATAGTCAATTAATTTTATATAGGTTATGGAGAGATGGTGCATTTTAAGATTCTGAAGAAGGAGCTTGTTTTGTATTTATAAGTTACATTGCGGCATTAATTGCCATTGTTATACGTCACTAAATAGATTACAGTCGATATAACTGGAACTTCCCCTACTATTAAACATATCTGTATCACTTCACTAAACATGAGAGGACATCGTAATCGATGAAATCGCAGTCATAATCTTTTAAGAAAACAATTGTGTATTAATGCATTTCCCCAACACCACTGTTCTACAGCCATTGTCTTTTAGTTATTGTAAATTATCAGTGTCATATTTTTCACTTTCAGTGCTACATAGCCAACCTAATTTGCATAATTTAAAAAGGACCATAATTCAGTTACTGGGTCAACTACAGTTACTGATACCAAAAACATACAAGGGTTTGTTTACAAATGATGTGTGACAATGTGATATGCTCTGCCGTGTGTTAGTTTAGGTTAGTTTAATAGGTGGCAGGTATTGGTTACTATATAACCCTACAATCCTAGGTTAGTTAAAAAATGTAAAATAGTGATTCACTCATCGTGGGGTTAGGTTCTGTTAGGTTAGGTGGGCACATATTACGAAATTAGTCGGACGTTAATGCCCCTCGTATATTCGTGTTCTGCATCATTAGCAGAGTGGAAATATAAGATTTTCAATTAATTATTTTTATTTTTACAGGAAACCCTATAAACTTAATAATTACCAAAATAAAACTTTAAAAATACACGTAGACAACGTTCGACGATGTTATCAAGTTATTAACAAATTTTCTTTATGTTCTTGTAAACACATTTCGTGGGCCAACGTAATTGATCTTAACACACACAACTTGCAAACGCAATGGTTAATACTACAGATATTTTAACATACCTTAGCACTGTAGATCTGGAGAGTTTCAACATTTCTGCCGCTCTTTCCGCGACGTTGCAGGGTTTCATTTCCCCTCAGCTAATTAGTGAATACAACGATTCGGTGAGGTTAATGATGTCCTGTTGGCGTTGGTGACTTCTCTTTTATTCACCTTGCTAGAACTCATGACTGCACACAAAAACTACCGCAACATACAACGTAAAATACAGTAAATAAAATTTTAAGCAAACCTGAAATAAATTTGAAAAATATTAAACACGTTAGAACGCACTATGAGTAATCTCTTATACAGATTTCAAAAGCAAAAGGAATCTGTACGAGAAGGTTAGCACAAATTAAAGTCATACGTTATGAAAAATCAAATAATAAAGAGCTGATATTAGTATAAAAAAACCGATAAATGAAATATTAGGTTAAACAAGAATCGCACAAATTCTCTACAGTACGGCCATCCGGGGGCTTATGAGAGATTGGCGTTGCCATGTTAATGTTGTTGGATGGACTCCTTGAATGTTGACACATTTCATTGCAAAGTATTGTGTCTATAATATGTAATCAAAGTGAAAGTTTTTCTCCCCCACCCAATCCCCCAGTCAAAATCAAACCTATATATACACACACACACACACACACAGAGAGAGAGAGAGAGAGAGAGAGAGAGAGAGAGAGAGAGAGAGAGACAGACACGCACACGAAACATCTCATTTTTAATACTCACATTTTGGGTTTATATAATGAAATGTTTTTCGTTTGCATCACATATTCTTTTGTGTGAAATCCTCAAGATTAAAAACTTTACGCTTGTGGAATATCCATTAATAATATATACATTACTTTTATGATGGGTACGTGCATGTACGAACACATGTACTCACAAACAGTGGAATGTAAACATTGCCATGTGACTGCCACATGGCAATGTTTGTTTACCCTTTGGCAGAAGGATACGAAATGGGCTGGAAAGTAGATCTTTAGCAGGGCTTCAGAAAATCTTGAAGTTACCGTGAATACATTATACAAAACACTAAAGTGTGTGAATCCCACAATCGTAAATGTATAAGCAGGTATTTTTTATTACGTTGCATCCTCTATAATGTTAAAGTAATAAACTCGAATTTGTAAAAGTGTTATATATTAATATGTATCTTTCCTGGAGGTGTAATTTTTGTTGAGCTGTTAATATTCTTATGGTTGAATTTAGAATGTATTACAGAGATAGTATCACAATAAAAGTCTTTTTTTAGGCGATATAGTTTTTTTATGGTGCCAGGTATGTAAATAAATGCTATTACTTATCATAGTCTCTGGCATTTTTTTTGTCATAAGATATTAATTCTTTTTTATTCCACGCAGAAGGGCAATATATTGTGTGAAGGAACTTTGTGTTGTAACGAAATTTAAATACAGAGTACGTACTTCATTTTCCTTTCCATTTCGCAACTTCGCCTGAACAGGAACTCGATATTACTCGTATGTTATGTCTCGTCTCGTGCGAAGAGGACATTTATAAAAGCCTTGCATAATTCGACGAAGCCTCAATAATACATCGCAAGGGCCACACAGTGTTTGCGATTTTTGTATAGCAGTTGTTTAATATAATACTTTCTTGCTTAGTTCATAAATTTGTTCGTTAAATTAAAAGAAAAAATTAACAATTACCATTTAGTTTCTTGCAGTCACCTCGTCTGTTTATTGAAACACATAGAAAACGGTATTTGCAATAATGCGTAGTTTCTGGGTTCCAATGAAAGTAATAAGAGGAAAAAAAAATATTATTATTATTCAGGACAAGAGTGGTCGCGATGGTGTAGTGGTTATATAACTCGCCTCGCGCCTAAGCAAACCGGGTTCGATTCCCGGCGGGATCACTGCCGTATTTTTGCACGTGGTAATAGTGTCGGACGATGCCCGTTTTCCCCCGCCCTTGCATTCCGGTGCTGCTCCACACTCACCTCGCTTCACCCTCATCGGCTCAGCCTCACGACCTCGATGCTAAGAGCAGCCGAAATCTCTTCACTCGCTCACCGGAGGGTGACATTCGCAATTGTGTGAAATCATGATCATCAATTAAACAATGCGCGTGTGCCTTCACGGTGGGAAGGTAAAGAGGAAAATATCGGTGTTTTCTCGTGTCGACGCATTTTTTCTTCTTCGACCTCCCATTTCTGAAGGAACCCTTGTACTTTATGTTTGCCCAACACGAAGTTCGCCTGCTCTTATCGGACCGTACGAGCTGGCGCAATGGTAGCGCACACATTGTTGTGCGTCTAATTGTTAANGGGGGGTGGAGGCCTTCACGATAAGTGACCAAATAGCTACCCCTCGTATAGCCTACGGTATATATGATGTATCTAAATTTGACTGCCAAACTTGACTGAGCGTTAATCTCGAAGAAGGGAGACAAATGATCTTAAGTAAATATCTTCGGAGATGGACCTGAAACTCTTAGTTTATTACCGATACTGGACAAGATTGTTAAGATGGGGACATCGAGTGTCCGGATAACGAGTAACGGAAACGAAGATCTGTAAACACTACGACACCTGTCCGTCGCTGTCGTCAAATTATTTCGTGGAAATAATTACGGTACTAAACTTATTTCGACCTAATCTCCATGACGCTGTTAACACACTCGGGATTTAAAAGATGGATTGTTAACCTGCGTATCGCAATTAACATTACACATTATCCGGACACTCAGTGTTCCGTCTCCAGCAGTTGTAGTGAGCCAGTGCTTCAGGTCTAACTTCATGTACCACCCTTAGGATTCACTTTAAACCATAGATCGTATGTATATAATGATTTTAATTTTTTTTTTTCGTGCTTAACCTGCAACCAAAGTTTATTGATCTAGTTTAGTAACATCTCCTATAAAAAAAATATTTTTAAATTTAAGAAGCCATTAGACCTATTCAAAATCAACATTCTATCTAAATTTTCAATTTCAAATTTCAAATTTGTTAACTAACACCTCCTGGCAATCGAGTCTGCAGAAGTCAAGTTTCCAATAATATAATATAATAATAAAGTTCCAATATATGTGAACATCAACAGCCTAGTGCGCTTCCATATACGCATGGGAAAAGAATGAGAGTTAAAAATGTTGACAAAAAAACCTTATTTCATATATTTCCTTTGCTGATATGCCAAGTGTGATCTATTAAAGGCAGTTGCTCACTGTTGATGGCTTCTGTTTAATTAATGTTTGTTGTGGCATTTCAAATTTAATTGTTACGCTCTCAGAAATTAATAACAAAAGTGCTAATAATTTAATAGACCGATTAAAAGGCTGGATACAAAATAATATATTATTACTGCTTTTTATGCTTTTAGATATCTTCATTGAGACGCAGTTGTTCCACTGTCAGAAGTTATTGACGAATTGTCGACTGCCTACAATGTTTTCCAGTGTGAACACAACAATAAATATGAAAGCACTTTCGACCAGATGCTGCAAACCACTCTACGTTATAGTCGTCAGTGACACTTTCGAAACCAGGAACGTTTTAAGAAAGGTAATGTTGTTTATATTAATCACTAGCGACCCTGCCCGGGTGCAATTTAGTTTTTACAGCAATACATTAATTAATAAATTGGGAAAACACAATTGCAATATCAAATGATAGTAAATTATTAAACTCCTATCATATATAACATACGTACATACACGTCACGCCTGTCTCCCAGAGGGGTAGGCAGAGATTATGGACCTCCATTCACCACGATCCTGACATAAATACCTACCTCCTTCGCTTTATCAACATTCATACACATTATATGATAGTGGTTAAGAAAATTTCTTTGTATACAACATTGCAAGTAACTGTCTCCTGACAAAGACACGTGGTCTATAACCGAAGGAAAATTGTAGGTATGCTAAATCTTTTCGCGAAAAACAGGTAGCCCTATTGATAATATAATTTGGTGAGCGTAAGAAAATGCAGTTCAATTAGTAATTGGCAACACATTTTTTAACCAATGGCAATACCCGCTGTGTTATCGTGTCTATTTCTGTATCTGACTTATCTGGGATTAATAATTGTCTACGTGAAAATCATAGCTGTCGGAGGTAAATTAAATGGTAAAAGCGCTTATTGGTATTTATCTGTTATAGATAGATATATNTTTTTTTTTTTTTTTTTAGTCTTTTTTGTCCACAGACAACAAACGTCACAAGTATTGTTTCATTTTCGCTGCTCTGAGATAAATAATTCCCACATATATTCAACTTTGGTATATGATGTAATGTTGAAATTTTGGGCGTTTAGACATGCAAAGTATGTATTTCCATATGACCATTGCCTTCCAGATAATGGAGGAATGGTGCCATACTAAGATCACGTGGCTACTTGTTCCGCTGTCACATTATCCAATGCATCAGTTCTACACTGAAATCCACAACATGGGTTTCAATTGCAACAAACTCGTAGTCACATCAACAAGGACGGGGCCTAACTCTCAACTTCAGGCACTCGACTACACCCGCATGGCTGCACAAAATGGATCGCAAAACTGGAAACAACACTGTTATGAAAGAAAAACAGACTTAAATGGAGTCACCCTACGAGCTGTTACGAGAAATGTAAGTAAATTTGACTTTGTGTTTGTAAAATTAACAGTACCTGACTTGACATAAATTGTCGGGCATGCACTGCTTCTGTGTTTCAGCCTGTAAGTGTGCCTAAAATAAGTTGGCAGATTCCAGTTCCTGAAACATCACGACTTCTGAGTCTCTTTCTCGTCTTTTATCGTCTATTTTTTTGCAAATATATGTTATGTCATGGTGTTCGTGAGTGTGGTACTCGTTTTGTCGTATTTATTACCTTCACTGATAACTGTGTTTTATCTTTGTCTCGTTTCTCTTCTGAATAAGTATTTAATTCATTGTGAGGGATTCGTTAGGATACATATAATTTGATTTACAACAGCTAAATTCGGCAGGTTTTAATTAAATTTACTTTTAATATTTTGTGTTCTTAATTCATGGGGCTGTTTTAGGTTTTCTGCGACCAACAAAAATTCGCGGAAGTTGTTTACGTCCAAAATAAAAGTTCATGTCACCTACCTTTCTGCATCGAACATTCAAAGGTCACGCCAATTTTTTTGTCGCATGATGCTTCGTTTTGCACAGTTATTTCTACCACGTCTGCACGATCTCGAGTTTTTCCATTCGCAACAGGCAGACTCCCACTCAACGACGATATAGCTCCCACTTACCTTGGATAAGAAGACTCATGTAACAATCACAGCACTTCCGAGAACCAAACTTGTCGAAACACTTCATCTCGCTTCACCCAGTCTTCAGTTGATTGACAACATTCCCAAAATCCATAGATCAAAAACTTCCAGTCCTTCCTGGTTTTCCCACATTTATTGCATAAAAAAGATTCTTTTATTCGTTCTCGACACCTGGTTTCTGATGTAATTCTGCTGCACACATTTCCCCTGACCGTCAGAATTTCTAGCCTGCGCTGTAAAAAATTTCTGTATTTGTACAAGGAATTTTTTTGTAAACTGGTTGTCAAAGATGTTTTTGTAACACTACAAATGATGTAGACTAAATTTCTCACAATCTTAGCGGGGAACGTGTGAAACTAATATTGAGTTCTAACTGACGTAGACTTCGAGTTTATTATAAATGTTGAGCTACATAAACTGTTTTGTCTGTTTTCTAAAATAATGTGTTGTAAATGTACAATATTGCATCTGTGGAGTTACAAGAAAGTATTTGACAACTAGTTTCCAAACAATTGTTCGTAACATGTACAGAAATGTATTACTGTGTAGAGCTTTCTCTCGTACACAGACTTCTACAGGTCCGAAGGAAGAATCGAATACTGACACAAATACGTTTGTCTAATTACCAAGCTTTTCTGGCAGTGTCTGTAAACCTGCCCGATGTAACGTCGTCTTCGATCNCTGGCAGTGTCTGTAAACCTGCCCGATGTAACGTCGTCTTCGATCCTGCGTGCATATGCTGGAGTCCCAAGAACTTACACTACACCGTTCGAATTTCCCGAACCGTGGCGAGGAATTTCATTCTTGTGGTAAACTCGATTTTTTTTACACGGTATCTGTGCATCATCAGCAAGTTCCAGGAATCGGAAATGAACGCATCCACTTACAGCTCCTCTCTGAATACCAATGCATCGATGTAACATTAGTCTGTTCCCGGCATGTTCACACATTTCGAATCAAACCTTTGTGAAAATCGTCTCACGAATGAAGTATTTGATTGTTTCCTGGGGTGTAGTAGAGAGGAGAGGTTTGGTGGCTCTTAACATTGAGGTCTTGAGANCCTGCGTGCATATGCTGGAGTCCCAAGAACTTACACTACACCGTTCGAATTTCCCGAACCGTGGCGAGGAATTTCAGTCTTGTGGTAAACTCGATTTTTTTTTACACGGTATCTGTGCATCATCAGCAAGTTCCAGGAATCGGAAATGAACGCATCCACTTACAGCTCCTCTCTGAATACCAATGCATCGATGTAACATTAGTCTGTTCCCGGCATGTTCACACATTTCGAATCAAACCTTTGTGAAAATCGTCTCACATATGAAGTATTTGATTGTTTCCTGGGGTGTAGTAGAGAGGAGAGGTTTGGTGGCTCTTAACATTGAGGTCTTGAGANAATGAAGTATTTGATTGTTTCCTGGGGTGTAGTAGAGAGGAGAGGTTTGGTGGCTCTTAACATTGAGGTCTTGAGAGCCGATGAGGTTGTTTCCTGTATACATCATGCTTCATGAGCTTTTTATACTCCTATTAACACAGAAGTATATTTTTTTGCCAAATAAAACTTTTAATTACATTTTATTTATAAATTACAATATTCAATTTATGTTTAATATTAATAAAACCAGAGAGTAAATAGGTATGTTGGTAATGCCAAGTAGTAAATAGCTCTCATGTAAAATTGTATTGAATTGAAGGTGCACGAATGCGGCGTGTTGTTCTTTTGTTGTGATTTTCCATACTTGGTTAATTTTTGTTTGCATTAGGCGGAGGAATAGCCTGAAAGCATAGCTTTAGCAGGGCTTCAGAAACGTTGAAAGTAACCGTGAATGGACCATACATTAGCATGGTTCAGAGCATGCCTGGCCGGACGGCACACACTGCCCATGAATGTTGTTAATCCTGGCACAGTCCAGTGCTTGCTGGATTTAATTTCTTCGATTTTATTAAATACTTTATTATAATTGTTTGTATATCATTTATTGGAATTTGATTTCTATACGTTTCAAAACTTTTATCCCCTGTGTTCATTATTAGTTCTAGGTGTACTTTCATTGATTCTCTCATTTTCAGCAACCTCCACTCATCACCATCCAGAAAGTTGGCGACAGAACAGAAAGTAGTGGGTTTGTTGGAGAACTTTGGAAACTCCTGGAAGAAACTCTTAATTTTAGGTAAACAAAAACACTTACTTCAAGAACTTTAGCAAGCTCGTAGCAAAAAGTAATTTTCAGACTGTCAGACTCTAATGTAATTTTTATTTATTTCAAGTATATTTGATTTGTTTAATTTAGACATTACATGTTTTAACATGCATGAACAGATCTATTTAAATCCCGTTTACATACACTTGTAGCATTCATGACACCTTTGAGAACCTCATGAATTTATATTTTAGTGAAGCAGCAGTGAATTTACAATAATCTAAGTCTTAACAATATGTTTTTTTTTTTTTTCGGTTTGTTTTGTGCAAACTTTGCAAATGTGTCCAAGCTTAGTATATGTGGGAAACGTGGACGACGTTGCGGTTGGTTGGTGGGTTTTCTCGGGACACTCC